>JAYKKI010000015.1:37907500-38430000 GCA_039881145.1 Druceiella hillmani | reverse complement strand
GAACCCATATTTTTGTGATTTGGTAACAAAATTATTTACTACAAAGAAAACTATTATAGGTATACATAAATACATAGGTATATGTATATAAATATATATATATATATATATATATATATATATATATATATATATATATATAAATGACTTTCCTTCATGTTTTGGGACTTTTTGTTAATAATTTGGTTGAAAATAATTTATTTTCCATTAATTAAACCTAAATTTAATTAAGGAGCGCTTTAGAATTGCTATATTTCAAGGATGACACGAAATACTAACAGGCGTTTTCCACATGCTTCTAATTCCTGACTATTTGATCTAAACTTTTTTATTTGAATTTTTTTTAATGCTATGATTTATTATTATATACTTAAGAATTATAAACATTTAAAAATTATATACTTTTACAAACGAGAATCAGAAAATCCTGACTATATCCAAGCTGGATTCATTATGTTTGTATTGGTTCAGAGAATAACGATTCGGCCCCTGACATAACCTTCATAAGTAGCCGGTTCGTAACGACCTTTCTCATAACAAAGTAATTAATTATATAAACTATTTAATTATATAAACTGTCGTTTTCTATTTGAAATACTTAATTCAATGTATATTGCAAAAACCAAGAAGAAATTTTAAGTAATATTTATAAATCCGCCGGTCGTCATAATTATAGATATTTATAAAAAATATTCACATATTATCTTTTACAATATCCAAATTCGAACAATTTGATACAAAAGTATCAAATTGTTCGAATATTGAAAACTACTACTCGTAATATTATATTATAGCAATAGTACAGCGTAAAAGTAGAAGTTATTTAGTTTTATGTAGATTAATTAATTATATATATTAGTTAGAAGAATTAAATAAACGTTTATAATTTTTTGTTATTTATCCAAGCGTTGTCAATTAATTTTCATGAAACAATTTATTCTTTTTATTTTAGTGATATTTAATATTTTCGATTGGTAAATTAAATGTTAATAATTAATTCATTCATTATTCATAGTTTTTGATACTAGAATTACGTTTTATTTTTAAACATACTCTTCCTTGTCATCCAGAGGAAAAGAAAGACACTTTTTTGTAATTCTGTATAATTAAAAATATTAAAAAAAATTACTTGCCCGCTTGAAAGTTAAATAAGTAATTGTCAGCTGATACATGAAATATACAAATACATACGAGTACGTTCCATTTTTACCGAACTCGATGTACGTATTACCTATATTCCGTAAAACAATATTACATATCTAAGATTTTTAAATATAATATGCTATATTTCTGTAATAACTAAACGGAAAAAATTATAAATTAAAATTGTAATTTTTTAACGACAACGTCGTTAGATATAATCTTAAAAGTCATCTTTTACATTTAAAACAAGTTTATTTATTTATTTACATACATTTATCAATACATTACAGTGTAACCTATTCATTACGATAAGACATTAAGGGCTTAACAACATTTATATTTAATATATTGAACTTAAATACAAAAGTACACAAGAAATAAAAAAGATAACAGCGACATTTTTCGACAAACTTTACTTCACTCCTTATAAGTAAATTACAATCTGATGCAATCGCTATCAAGTGGTTAAGCAGTTAAATACCACGGGTAACTGCAGGGTTCCAACATAATTCACTTCTAAAGGATGGTATAGCAAACAAGTATTGATTGCGTGGAAAGCAGGAAATTTTCAGGTACGAAGAATGAAATATTACTCAATAATAGCGTTCACAGGACATGTTCTCTCAATAGTTGAAAGATAAATTTCAAAAGCGCAATGTCTCTTTTGAGTTCCAAAAAATGGAAACCTAGCATACACAGGAGGAAATAGCAAAGGAAAGTAGCCATACTATCTCATGTGCATTATGCTGTACTTGGTTTCGTGTGGGCTCCAAATTGGATTCCAACCGACTTAGCACTTGTGAAGTGCACAGCGGGTGGATTAATGACACAGGTTTAAAATTCTTTGAAATATACGACTCGAATCTAAGTTCACGAAACTATTTTTTGCTACATCCATCATATACTATGTCCACCGTATACCACATACGACGTCAAACGCGAATAAAATCTAACTCCCAAATCAACAACTCAGACAATGCTGTGGGATCCTACTAATCGTATATTCGTATTTAAGGGCGTATTTACATATTTGAGGAAGGACATCTATTTTTCCGAAGTTTATTATAAACTCTGAGAAATTGTGCTATGAAATGAAAAAGTAGATTTCCTCTATAATTCAAGCAAATTACTTTTTATTAACTTTATGCATTTATTTCGTAAAACGCGGCTTTTTGCGACTAATTCCTCGTCAAAATAACTAAAAGGAGCATATTTAGAAGATTCGTTCCAAACAGTAATAGTTTAATTCGAAATGCGAAAGGAGCGGTAAAAGACTTATTTCCTCTTATTAAATTTGATGATAAAACCATTTTAATTGACGCAATACAAAAAAGAAAAAGGAAGATATTTATTAAATAAAAATTTATTTAAATTTCTCATATATTTTGTAAGTTAGTCGAAGCGGCCTTTTGGGTTCACTAGTCAGTCTAAGCAAAGAAGCTCTCGTTAATCCTCGTTCCGAATGTTCTTTAAGAGATTACGAGTTTGTGAAAATGTGAATATATTGGGAAGCAGCCTATTTCATTTCCCAATCCGCCAATCATCACTGTGGAAAAGATCTCTTCGATCTGTAAGTCCATTGCGAAGTGAAAAAAGGAAAATTAAACGCATTTTTCATTCATAATATTGGTCAGAATTATAATATTAGTTAAAATGAGATTCCCCAGCATAAAATTTAATCTATATTATTTCCCAGCAAGCCAAAAAAATCACATCTATATTGTCTTGAGCTATGATGTGAAAGCAGGATAAACAATCACACTTATAGTATTATAAGTAGGACGCTACGAGTATAATAACTATTAAACTGAGTGATTTTCTTAATCCTTTCTATCGTGTATGTAGCGATTCAAAAAATCACCTCGACCCGTTGCTTCGTTACGACGTTGCTTCCTTATTCATTTTGTGTACTTTTTTAGTTTTAAATGATAATGTTCCTATATTAAAAAGTATCCTATATAATTTTCCGAGCCCCAGTTATTTTATTGCACAAAATTACATCAATCTGTTATTCTGTTGCGATTTGAATGAATAACAAACAAACACACCTTTAGATTACATTAATTAGGTTAAGAAAACCGTAGAATAAGCCCGCCTGTACATTAAAGATTTTTACGAAAAAAATATTTAAGGTAACTTAACAAAGGTAAAAGAACACAAAAATATTGTTTTTAAATATATATTTGTAACCCTGTTTATTTCTTCAAAAATAGCTAAAAGGATTTCAATGAACTTTTTACAGGTGGATTATTTTTATTCAGAGATAATATATAAACTATTATTATGTCGTAATAGACCAAGCAAAAAGAAGATGTGGCAATTTTATGTTTCGATATAAAGTACTTAACAATAGTTGCTTAAAAAAAGTTTCTATATATTATAATTTTCATACTAGCTGGCATTATGTGCATTAAAAAGTCGCTTTGCTTTCTTTATTTGCAGATCATTAATTTCAAAGCTTAAATTGTATTAGAGAAGTCACTTTTTTGTATTGAAATTCTTATTCACATAAAATATATAGTCATTATTATAATTTTATGCCATGTTTTTAAATTACATGCAGAAACCAATTATACTAACTAAAGTGATTGTCAAAAGGTGAAATAAAAGTAGAAATTTAAGAGGAATCACGCTTTATTCCTGTCTCGATAAAGCCGCGTGGAAGATAGTGCTGGCCTGGTCTATGAATGAAATCCGAATGAAAACTGGAATTACACTAATATGTGTGATTATTGTATCACTGTAATTTTAATATAATTACATAAATATAACTAATTAACATAACAAATAAAACATATTTTCATTTTAATTACAATATAATGCAAGATACGGTAAATAGACTTTGAAGTTGTTGCACACCAACATGCGGCGTAGTTACAACATAGTATTAACGACTAGTAAATAACCGTTCTCCATGCTGAAGTGTTTTGTAAACATATCCTTAAAAGGAAAATGCTCGGCTGTACTTATTATAACAATTGTTTGCACTGAACTGTAAGCCGCTGGCAGCGCTCCACTCAACGACGGCGCTGATATTACGCTGCAGTCGTTCACTATCTGCTGCATCCATGACGACTATAAAAAGCTTCAGGGTGTTCGCGAATTACAAACAACGCGCAGTATTTACCATACAATCAATATCGTTTACCTGATTAGTGAAAAACAGAGGCCCGAGATTCGAATCCTGGCGAACTAAAGATTGCGTAAAGTAAGTCTCGGATATAAAGTTGGTCACTCGTATGATGCTTCCTATCCGCAATATATGAAAAAAAAATTAAAGTGAAACAGAAAATACTGCTGCGCCAAGCTAATGAGTAATATATCGTTATCTACGAGATCGAAAGTTTTATATAAAAATATCAGCTCAAGGGATCCGCATTATCCCTTCATCTTGGAGAAAGCTTGTTGAAAATCACTATCAGAAACACGCGTTACATCAACATTGGCTTCGCGACGATAGCAATAACTAGCTGTCGTAACATCTAATCGAGGAACGCTCGATTAGAATGCTCGGATCGTACATCGGCCGGAAATGTAGCCAAAGTTTCGGTCGCAGCTAGACCGCGAACGATCTCACCATCGCATGAAGCGTCATCGCGAGCGCCGCGGTATCTCTTTGGAGGCTTATATACGAGCAAAACAATGCACAGTTGTTTTTTAGTTTAATTTCATATTACAAATTAAATCAGCTCCAAGATTTTTTATATCGCGTTTGACAGGAGTTGGAAGGAATCTAAATATTTCGTAGTCACAAGCTAGTCGTTATTTTTCCAACGTCCACGAAAATAATGTTTGTGTTTGATTTTAGAAATTAGCTGCCGATTAAACTAGATTAACCTGTACCCTTACATTATTACAATTAACAAATGAGCAATGTGGTAACATATATTCATATAAATACAACGATTTATGAGGATATGATCATATATTAAAATCGGTAATTAAACGTTCACAAATATTAGTAATATGCATAAAAAACAAATTACAATGTTAACTGATCTCGATGAAGGAATATACACTATACAAACATATAGAGTTGTGGCAATTGACATCTTAACCCACGGATGATCGCCGTCGATCTTATACTGGGGAAGACGTTCCACTGCGAGGGTTTCGCGTGCGGTCAACAGTAGGTACATTGCCTCGTTACGAGTCCCTGTAGGGGCGCTGAGACAACCCGGGTGGAAATGGCGGAAATAATATCTACATTGCCGCCGCGCGTAGCTCGGTCGCGACGCAGCACTGTATAACAAGTGTCCAGCGTTTAATCACCGTGCACAGGCTTATTATTCCATTTTCACTTAAAGTAGTTATATTGTAACACCCAGTCAATGCGTTCGTGGAGAAGTCACCCAATTTTCCCTTAAGGCCACTCGTATTTTGATAATATAATTGCAGCGCTCATTCGTGGCGCTAGAGGGCCCGGTTAGTCGAGTGTTGCGAGTAGCTTTTGGGTGCTCTTAGGAAATGTCCATTCATTTATGGATGTATTCTTCTGCTAGAATGTAGAATTTAAAATGATATTCAATTTATACTCGAGTATACCAAGCTTAAAGGAAGCACAGTACACTTTGGATGAGCTTTTCGACCACAGGTAGAATCTTTTTTTAATATAACTTGTCATTGATTCAGGTGTCGTGTCAGGTGTGAGATGAAATATATGGACGTATTTCAAACACCACATAGCCATCAAATCGCCATCTATTTCACCAATGTAATATATTATTCGCCTACACCGACGACATGCGCATCGGAGAATTTCGTTCCATTTGTGATAAGCTGTTTAGCGTCCGTCATACATTCGGTGGCGTTCGAGTGTTACCGAAAATACTTTGTGTAATTTTGGCAATTTTTGATTGTGTTCGGCAATTTCCTTCACTTGCTGTTAACTGTAAATGAGCAACTGTTCACAATGTCCACCGTTGATCGCAATGCACTGGTGGGCTCGTTTTAAAATTGAAGCGTGCGTATTTTCTACAATCAGCACATTCTCAATTTTTTAATTTATTTAAAAATGCATAATTTTGTTACTCATGTTCTCAAAAAGCTTCACATTCAACTTCATATACTATATGTCTTAAATAACCTTAAAAAAATCAATCAGGATTAAATCTGAAGATAGAGGTGGCCAAAGGTATAGGCCAAACTAATTGGTTTCATATTTTAATTACAAATATTCATTTTTATTTTTTTTAATCAACGATTATAAGTGCCAAATTGGAAACGGCCATTCCAAACGTGACTTACAATTCCTTGCGTATGTCACACATATGTAAACAATGTTTCGCCACTTTTGACGGCGGTGCATTGACTCGTAAAAGTTATAAGGCGATTATTCCGCCGTGTGGCGCGATTAACGTTTCGGGAGTCTACATTTTGCCCTAAGGCGCTTCAGTTCATTTCAACAAATATTAGTACGTTTACTATAACAATTTCATAAAAAGCCATTAAACAGATTGCTATTTTGCCTATTTGACAATTTTTAGCTTTTCTTTTCCATGTTTTCGATTGCAATTTGAATATTTCTATGATCAAAGCTAATAAAAACTTTAGGAAAATAATGTTCCGAAACTACTTTTGCTACTTTACTAGTTGCTCAAACTACAAGTCCAGCGTACGAGCCCAGTCGAGTCTACCAGCCTACCGGCCCAACCTATTAGCCCGACTTACCAGTTCAGTTCAAGTTACCTACCCAGCCTAGTTTACCAGCCCAGCCCAAGCTACCCAACCTACCAGAACGGTCTACCAATTCGACTTACCCGCCCACTTACCCGCAACCTATCAACTCAATCTACCAGAGATTGAGTTGGTGGGTTGACCTGGTAGACTGAGCTGGTAGGCTGTCTACCAGCCTACCAGCCCAGCCAACCAGTCCAGCCTGCCAATCCAGCCTACCTACCCAGCCTAACAGCCAAACCTACTAGCCAGGCTTACCAGTCCAACTTACCCGCCCAGTCTATCAGCCCAGCATAGCCTAACAGCTCATCTTACCAGCCAAGCCCAGCCTAACGGCTCAGCCAAGCTGAAGGTTTTAGAAAGTTCATAACGATTCCGCAGTTCCGCGTGTCCTCAATTTTTTTATTCAAATCATTAAACTCTTAAAATCCGCTGAACAAAAACTATTTCTAAAATGTTTCTAACATTTATTACTGACAATGATGTCAAATCATAATCAATTAAAAAATATTAAATTAAAAATGATTTCAAAAATACACATAAAGGAATTTTTTTATAAATGTAGTGCTTCCAAAAGTGATTGTCGATTATGTTTATATTAATTGCATGAAAAAAACTGTCTTCAAAGGCAATTTAAGTAATTAATGTTTGGCCTTTTTATTTCTTGAAATTCGCAACCTTTGACTAGCGGGAGAATAATTGTAACCCGAATCGCAGGGAAATTCACGATAGTGGCAGATCCAGTTCTTGGGAATGCACATGGCTACGTGACAGAAAAAATGTAATTCCTCAGGTTGGCAAAAGCTCTTATCTGAAATATAAAAAAATACGTTGTGGTGATGATTCTTGCCAGTACAATTCACAATTTGCCGGACGGTTCTTAGAAGGTAAGGATATACATATAGATAAACTCTGTAACATCTATATACAATATAGATGTTACAGAGTATATCCTCAATACACGATACAATACTCGCCCCTCTCCACTCGTTTGTCATGTGCACGTATAGCAAGATATATTCAAGAGTACCTACGCACCTCGTGATAGGCAAATATAAATCAGCTACGGTAGCTTACATCCCCTTGCGTCAGTACCCTTAAGCATTCTATAAGATAACTTCGCTATATTGTGCGCATTTTAACTATATTTGATGCTAAAATCAAATAAAAAATGTCAATAAGTGTGATTGGTTCATTAAGGGATAAAACTAGTGTGATTAAAAAACAAATTAAATACAAGTACGTATTAGACTTGTGCTACAACATTTAGAAATTTAGAAACATTACATTTCCGCATTCGCAGCACTAGTGGAATTAAAATAGTTTAATGGTATACGTGATACGATTCGTACATTTATAAAAAAAATAAAATGAATCGATGTGCGTCAACTATTTATCTTTGTAACACAGAGGTGGAAAAGGACTATTAGCTGTGTATACAATGAATTGCATTCGGTATCACGGCTGAAGAAGGCATCATTTAAGGGTATGTAGTACCCATATGTCTACCCCCATCTACCTATTTGCAGATATTATGTTTTCGCAACGTTGCAACAATATTGCCTAATATATCTTTTATAGATATAAAATCATGGTATATATTTAATAAATTACAAGATCTAGGATAATTCCTATAGTTATCCCATAATATTCTAGTCAGATTTTTCATAATTTTTCGTCGAGTATTTTCGGAAATAAGGGAGAGGGAAATGTTCTTTTTGGCAATTTTTTTTAATGTCTTTCAAAATATACAATTTAAAATTACTATCTCACGGTGTTTGAATTATTTAACATGAATATTTTGTTATTCTCCTCCACGCCCTCCTAAAATTTTTTTAATTAAAGTTTTGGAGTTTTTGCGGCTAGTATATATGTGGGATAATACGTTTTATTACTATGCCAAATTATAGCTTCTTACGTCAAGTGGTTTCTCAGAAAAACGGCGGTGAAGTATAGACGGTCACGCAAGTGTTCTTATAAGAGTTCCGTTTTTTTTTCTATTTTAAGGTACATAACCCAAAAATTACTTATACATGGGGCGTTGCATATATATTTTAGCCAATCCATTTCACTATCAGGTGCTATACGATTTCTGTTATCTTACAAAACTGATCAGTAACTTAAATTAAGAAACTTCTGACATTCCAGTATCAGTACAAAGTTTGTTTATTAAGCTTTTCCTATCCCATGCATTCCGAGCCTTCTTAAATGCATGGTAGCATTCTTTAAAGTGTTAATAAATAGAATGTAGTATACTCGATAAGTAGAGAGAAAAAAATCATACCAAATTGAGAAGCAATTGGAAATTCAAATTTTCAGTATTCACTGATATTCAATGTAACGAAATAATAAGTTTATTAAACAAACTTGAATTTTTTTGAAACCGAAACTAACCTATTTAGGAATTGAATAATAAACATTAGCACAGTCGGTTTATTGGTTTCAAGATTTTGTCAAAAGTTTTAATTAAAATGTACAAAATTGAATGTATTACCAATGCTACTATTTACTAACAAGAATGGATATTTGAGTTTATTTATATATCAATAATCATTTAAACCCAGTCACTTAACTATAACAGATTGTAAATACACAAAAGACTTGAAAGTTGAAAATATACAATTTGTTCAAGAACATTTGAAAATTGTGATAAATTATACTTCAAAGTTTTTTGCATTTTCAATTCAATTTTTGCATTTAAATGTTTTCGATAAATATAATAAAGGTACACTAGATAATATAATCTAGAATAATTTTGCCACAAATATTAGATTTATAACTTCTTTTTTTCACAAGGACAAAACCTTAAAAAGGTTTCTACTTTTGTGATAGTAAAGGTTGTGAGCTTATATAACAATATCTGTAAAAGTAGTTTTTAATTGTAATATAATCCTACCAACCGCATAATGACATCAAAGAGTTTTTGCAACCGGTTTCCTGGCACATACCGTCCAAATTCAAACACTTAGGAGAGGTCGGACAGCGAAATGCCAACCCCGGGCAAGACACGTTGGTCAAAGCTATATCTGAAAACCGTTAAAAGAAGCATCTTTAGGAGGATAGTTATTATGTTATATTGCGTAAACATTATTTTATCTCATCAATAAAGTTTTTTATTTTTTTTTCTTTGAAAACTAGGTACTAGACTGCAGATATTTTTATACTAGTAGACTCTAAAACTGTGTTTTCACTAGACAAAACAATATCTAATACATATTTCCATGTATAAAGTATCAATATTGTCCCATAAGTAAGCTTAGAACAGACCTTTATATAGATAAAGAGTATAGAGTGAAAATATTTTTTCCATATTAGACCTATTCGAAACAACCATTGAATAGCACCGCTATTTAAGTCTTTGAAGATCATGACCCAGTCTACTAAAATTATTTTACTTTTCTTATTAAAATTGAAGCCGGAAAATTTGCAAAACTATTTTATGCAACAACGTGAAAAAAATTTGGACCCATGAAAAGAATTAGTCTCGTTATTTAAATATTACAAGAAAAGGCATGGGAAAATATCCTCGGAAGCATCACCACCAAATAATATTAATATACATCGCTATAAACAAAATACTAAACCTGCTAAATTGTCAAAAGCTTTATAATTAACTTAAACATGATGAAATACTTTATTTCGAAATATTGATTGTAGCTTAAATATTTTAGCGTATTTGGTCCAAAAATATTTATCCCAACGTTCCAACAAAAAGTCTACTAAAAACTATGATTAGCTAGTCCATAGAGTTCAAACGTATTTATTTGAGATCCGATTACAAAAAAAACCTGTCAAGTGTCAATAGATATTCTACGAGGGTTCCGCGCACATTTAAATATATATATATATATATATATATCAATAATTGATATATTTACAACAGTTTAATTTTTCAGAACATAAATATATTGCTTTCTATATCTTTGACAGGGGCATTATTCAAAAAACATATACTTCCATATGGAATTATATTTTTGGATTTTTCCCTTTAGTGATACTATAATTATGCCAACTATCAAGATTATAGATCTACCGGAAGTATCCTACAGGTTTTGATGATAGTATACATAATTTAAAAAAAAATTAATAGGGCCATATTTATACGTTAAGTGAAACAACGAACTTTAAGTTATTACAACAATATAAGATCATAGGCCTCAGTATACAATATTCCTTTCAACTTAATATCTGAAGTCGTTTCTGAGAAAAAAGACAGACAGACAGAGAGACGGACAGCAAAGTGATCCTATAATAGTTCATTTTTCGAGGGACGCAACCCTAAAAGAGAATTCAGTTTCGAAAAGGAAATCGTAAGTGATAATCTCCTTATTGTCAAAACTAACAGCTGAAAAATAAACTGGAATACAACTATTAAACGTGATTACCATCGAAATGTAACGAAGAATAAAAGCATAAAAAATAATGGCATACATTTCGAACAAAAAAAGTTAAACGAAAATATAATTATCCAAGTAATAACTATCCGCAGCCAGTGCGCCGTGATAAATTTATTTTCACATCTTACCCACGAATATCCTGAATAAAAGATTTTCCATTTATTTTCCCTATATTGTTAATTCAAAAAATGTTGCATCAATGAAAATAAAATAAGATGCCGCAAATTGTGACATTTGAACATTCATATTATTTTTAATTTTTCGTAAATAACCTACAAATATTGCAGCTGTTTTTTCACTACCTTTTTTAACTGTCGAATTATAGGATAATTAGACGTGAAAATAACTATCACAATAACCAAAAATATAATTCACTCGTAAAAATACATTTTTACGAAAATTCATGATCAAAATATCTGAATATTTTTTTTTAAATTTAACGTATAATTTTGGATAATCGATCACGATTTATGTGCGGTCTTTTCTCATTTATTTTTGTCTATTTGTTATTATTATTTATCTACGACACTGCTGATACAAGCATTTTGTTTAAGAATTTTATTGTTTTTTTATTAATAATGTGTGATTAACTTGATTTTTGTAAAGAGGCATAAAATATGCCAACAATGCGACTAAAACAATATTTGACGTAGAATGACTGTCTGTCCAATTATTGTTTTGAACAAATGTAGCCATGGATGCAAATATTATGCTATAAATTATTAATAATTCATAACGCACTACAAAAGGTGGAATCTTCGTCTTCGCCGCCAGGACAATCTGGTTTACCATCGCAAAGCTCCACCTCTTCTATGCAGTGAACTCTTGGAAGATGCTGTAAAGATTGCACTGAGCTTATGTTCACCTCACCCTTGCATCGGAAGAACTCGCAGGGAAAACGTTCTGTGGAATATTATGTGGAATTAATTTTTATGTCTTTGATTATGCTGACTCATTTTTGTTTTTCCTTTCCTTATGCGACAAATAACTGAACTCACCGCTCTCAATGCAAGTCAAGTAGAACGATTTGATAGTAGAATTTATGGAAAAAGCGACGGTTATTACTTATTGATGGACATAATTGGAAGTAAAGAGAAATTGTGTCTAGTAACGAGTGTGAAGACAATTAATTTACCGTTTAACGAAAGAAATTCATATAATTCAAGAGTTCTGTGATAGACAATATAAGACATTCTTCAAGCGTTAACCAGTAGCTGTTGATGAAAATAAGTTTTATATTTCCACCGAGTGATGTTATTGGTAGCATTAGCAGAAATTATTAAACAAGATAAACTTATTTGCCGTGTTTCAATGATGATACTCCGATCCTGGTCCTTCGATAAACTTTTGGAAAAAAATTGAAACAGGGTCCATCTAATTAATATAACGTGTGTTATCTCTAGTTTACTTAATTATACTCCAGATGAAACATAGCATGTATTATACGTTATATCACGCTGTATTTACAACTGTATCTTATTAAGCATTGACAAGAGACAAAGGTCGAGTTATTTCTAAAAGTTTGAAGAACCTATAATTTACCTATTATCAAATTTTAAAAGTCAATTTAATTAATTATTCCTGAATTTCAAACATTATGCATAATCAAAGTAATCATTTTAATTACACTATTTGAGAGTTTAGTCTAAGAAATATTCATCTATTTTAAATTATGAAGATAGGGTAAACAAGACTATTGTCTGGCAAAAATGGAAGTCTTACGTTCTTTAAACATTTTAATGCAAAAATATACCAAAAAATTCAGGATAAAAAAAATTACATTTCCTCGCATATATCATACTAATTAGCTCTTGACGTGGCTATGAGCTACATACGTTTTTTTAAATTTTTCAATGGAGTTTTTCTCGTATAATAAGGTTTCAATATCAAAAGTACTCTAAATATGAATTAAAAGAACTTATATCTGAGCTTGAATAGGGTTTATACCTCAAAAATATTCTTCACCAGAAAAAAGTATGAACTTTTAGCCAAATTACGATAATTGCCTCGAAAATTTATATTAATTCTTTGTTAGATCAACGCGGTCAGTCTTATCAAAACAGGTCTTCTTAATTGAATATCAAGTTCGTAAATAATATTATCATTGATTTTAATCTGTATATTAAGTACTATCTCAGTGAAATTTCGTTTATTTGATTAAAATTATGTGAGTAGTGCTCGAATAAACGGAGAAACAGATAAAAAAAAATAACAGGCAAAATATCCCTTAGGAAACAATTAAAATGCGGAAAATATTGTCACATTCTGGTTTAAAATCCAATGATTATTGTAGCAATTATATGAGAAACGTGAACGTTTCCGAAATACAACGGTATATCCATGATCCTCAATTGTCACAAAATTATGCCAAAATTCTACTGAAATCTGCTGAATTTCTTTTAAGTCTGTGTAATAAGTACCTAAACACATTTCAGTAATTTTATATTCCATACAAGCGTAGTAATTGTATATAATAAATGGTATACTCGCACATGGTAACACATCACACTAATCAGATTAAGTAAGAAACGAACAAAAAAACTCACGTTTGTACGACTAACATTAATTAGGATGAATTGTTATTTTTTTTCATTTAAGTGGCTCTTTTCGAATAAATGCTTTTTATCACAAATATAATTACAAATACATATTAAATTAAACTAAGCTTATTGGCCTAAGATAACATTACAATGGATATGAGTCCATGCCCAATTTTAATTAGAATAGATACAGTCAGCGCAGAATCAAATACGCGCCAATCTGTAACAGGCATTGACGGGTCAATTGTGCTCACCACACAACTCCTCATCCTCGTCACTACCGTCACGGCAATCTGAGTTCCCATCGCAAACGAGCTGCCGCCGGATACACGCACCCGTCCGTCTACAGCGCCACTTGTCTTCCGAGCAGCTGTGTGCTCCTAAGTAGGTACAATAGCAAATATAATAATTACATTAACAATTCGGTTACTTATGTTATGCACTTAATACCAACTCTAATAGCCAGAATAAAATTATACAAATACTTATTGGAACTCAACCATAACTCTTTAGATAAAATATAAACATATTAACATCTTAATGTAATCAAACCTAGAATACAATTTACATATTATACAAAAAAAAAATTTTAATCTTCTAAATCTTAATCAGAACATTAGCATTAATTTTATAATTTCAAATATGTATATATATATATATATGTGTGTATATGTGTGTGTGTGTGTTTGTGTATTCGTCAATAATGAAATAGGGTCCAATTACCAAAATCAAATCCAATTATATTCCTCTATTACAATACGCAATTGGGTAATTGACTACTACTGTATCTGCTATTTTTAGTAAAACACCATGAAAAGATATTAATAGAAAACCAATATTCAAATGATTATAGAAACTAATTAAAAAATGAACCAGTCATTAGCACACTTTTAAATTTAATGATAAGCATAGAATAGAGATCTTTCAACAATGCAAAAAATAACACCATATCTTGATTTTGACTTGTTAACTTTATTGGCTCGACTTATTTATGAAACTTACCACTTATCATTTTATGTTTCATTACCAATGTTTCATATTTTAAAATGATATAAAGATATATTTTCCTTAGAAAAAAGTTTACAAGACATTTTCTTTTCCGCTCACCCATTATCAATTTTTAAGCTTCTTAAAGGCTCACACAAAATGGTGTAGTAACATTTATAAAAAATTAAATATTGATTTAAAGAATTAAATTTATAAACATAATATACATCCAATGTGAAATAAGTACTAAGACTTAAGTAGTAACGTGCTTTATATAACTTCAGTTTCGAACAAATTGAGAGATATATAACTCTTGTTAATTAACACGAAACCTTTTATTGAATCTTTAAAATTATATCATCGTAGGCAAATAGCAAACCGTTCAGTAAATTATTTTCAAATTTGTGTTTGCCTTTGGCGTTAAATTCTTTAAAATTTCTGTATATTTGGGTCCCAATTCTTAATTGAGACGCAGTGAGACATTAGTGGCACATGAAAGAAAATAATGAACACATACCTAAATTTCAGCCTTGCAGCAATTTGACAAATTTTCCTGATTTTTTTCTAATCTCTCTCTCTCTCTCTTTCTCTCTCTCTCTCTTACTATCATCAACCAGTCAAACTTCTACAAACTTCAGCAATAAACTTATGCTGTTACCAAGTATTTTCAATGTTTTCCACTATTCACTGGGTTATGTTATAAAGTATCTTCATTTCTATGTAATGGCCTCTGTATTTCGCGCCTACCATGCCAAACAATTATTACCTTTCCTGAATACGTTTCTAATCATCAAATCTCATTTGGTACATGGCTATCCTTTATTACGTATTTAACTCCTTCATACTTGGCAATCACCAGAATGAACATTTTATGAAACCTTCTTCATATTAATCCACTATTGCTCAACACAAGATATAAACATGTAATTAATTCGTAGTTTATCTTAGAAAGTAAATTTTAAACCAAAATAAAATATTTACTGCGTCGGTAGGTCAACATATCCAAACAATTGCCGACTTTCGTCATGGCTTGCCTTAATACGTATTATTAATAGTCTTAATTTTTTTTGTTCAAAAATATTTATTTTTATAGAACATATTTTTTGACATTGCAGATATATTTATAATTTCTCACTTAAAATAAACGATTACAATTTGTTATTTTTACATAAGAAAAAATTTACTTATTTGCGAGTCTGACGCCAGATCCAATCCATTGGACATGAGGCCTCAATTAAAATTGCGCAGTACAGTAGTATAATAATAACTGTATTGCTAGTATTGGGTATATTTATTGTATTTGTTGTTTTTCAACTTTTGATCTTTCAAAATAATGTATATTAACGGTTTGCTGCAACTATTAGAAAATGGAACACCATAAGATATTGACGAAATTGTTCAATTGATAAAATTATTCATGATATTCCCGAAACTTATCACAGAATGCTTTGAGTAGGTGAATATTTGATAACAGAGCAACAAATATTGACTACTTAGAAAAATAACCAGAACTCTGTAACCAAGAAAACATACAATTACAAAAAGTAGAGAAATAAGAACTCTGGGCTGTAAACACTTTTATGCTTTGTGGTAAGAGTGTTTTGGTCTCAGACTTTATTATATAAGGAGGTAATACTACAAACCTAATAGAGATAAGAATTTTAAAAAAATCAGTTTTAATGAGCTACATTAAATACAATGTTTCATTTCATTGGCAACCTATTGTCTATTTTAGTGTACACAGAATTTTCCGAAGTCTGTTAAGTCAAATTACTGTCTTCTCTACGAGAACCAATATTGTCACTCTGCTGCTGAAGCTACGCGTAGCATATGCCAGTAGCTCCTGAAGCAATATCTGAAGCTTCCGCAAAATGATGGTTCCAGCAGTTTTGCAACGGCGTTCATTCCCTAAGTGATCAATCATGCTCTGGCCGACCGGTGGAATTAGATAGCGATAGGTGAAAATTGTTAATTTAAGAAAATAGTCGTTTAACGACACGCTCGCCAGGAGCGACTGAGCTCGGGTGCTCCCACGGAGCTGTAGAGAATAATTTACACCGCTTGGAAAAAAGCTTAAAATACGGTGAGTGGGTACCCTATAAACTTAGCCCGGACCAAATTTACCACCACGCTGAAATCTGTTCTCAACTATTGACTTAATCTTAAAGTTTTGGATATTGGTTAGAGACAGATCCCGCACCCGACATATTCCCCAGACCTTGCACCCACTGATTATTGTTACGCGTGAAAAAAACTTTGATGATAAAGACCACCTATGACAGTTCATAGGCCAATTTTTTTTATTCCAAGCCTCCTGCATTTTTACGAAAATGCTATCCACTCCCTGCCATTGCATTGGAAACATGTATTACAAAATGACGGTGATTAATATATAAAAGATTGATTAATTTAAAATTGGGAATATGATAAAAAATGATGACATTAATTACCGCTCATTTCATATTAGCCAACATTATATATATATATATATATATATATATGTATATATATATATATATATATATATATATATATATATATATATATATACATACATAGTATTGATACTTACTACAAGTGACATCGTACTCGTCGCTACCATCTAGACAATGTTCAACAGTGTCGCAAAGGAGAGCTTCGTCGATGTAGTCTCCATCATTACACTGCCAAAGAAGACGCGCTCCACCCCAGCGCCTAACACTTTTTGGTACGACTGTCAATGTATAAAGTTGAACACGAATCATAAACTAAATCGATAGCACGATATTTTAGGTATCGACCGTGAAAATCTTTTTAATAGATCCTCCAAGATGAATTCTTTATAAATATATCAGTACTTCATGAATTGTATGATTATCCATATGGGATTTCACATATATATATATATATATATATATATATATATATATACATATATATATAGCTCATAGGTAGTCATGTAACATAGATAAACTGGTTATTGTAGGATACATTTAGAACAAAAGAGTGGACACAGTGGATACCTTAACTGATCGAGTTAAGATTATCACGGATCTCCCTCTCACTGCCGCCCTGATATAAGCCAAATACAGGGTAATATGGAAACTCCACAGGGTATTATGGAGGCTCCCCTGGCGAGACCGTCAAAATGGGTACGACTTTCAATAATGAAAATGCAACGAAGAAGAAGACAAAGTATGTAATACATGCTTTATATCAAGGACACAATCTACTGTTAAATGAAAAAAAATGTTTACTATTTTCCATAGATTGAAATGCAATAAATTTGACGACAGCGTCAGTTACTACTCCGAAAAACCTGACATCAGTCCTCTTCTTTTACTTATTGCATTTCACACCATAAACATTATTGTTTAGTTTATATTTTGTATTTAATGATGAAACGTCGTACGATTTGGTAAAAATATTTATTACTGAAAAGAAATTCTGCTCAGTATTAGAATGTGTAAAAAAATCCCTTTCAAAAATGTGGATATACCATTCCCTATAAAACTCTGATTCGACCACAATATTTTAATTAATTAAAATCCGAAACAATTTTACTACTGTGATGGAAAATTCCATGGCATTCTAAAAAGCACAAGTTAAAGGCAAACAATATGAACAACCTCTGAACATTGAAAAAGAAGCTCAAGAACTTTGATATATTTATAAAGAATTTACCTTGGAGGATCTATTCAAAAGATTTTCACGGTCAATACCTCAAAATAGAAATGAAAATTTAAAGCCGATTACGACAATAGTTCCAAAATATGTACAGAAAGAAGAGACAGGAATTTCGGCAATGATTGTGCCTATGATAATGAATTATTATATTTACCGTTACATAAAATAACAGAAGTAATAAGATTTATAATTGAAAACGGAGTACTATATCAATTTTACCCTTCAAAATATATTTTTAAGTACGATAATATACTTCACAAAAAAGTAATTATTCAATGAAATGAAGGAAGATTAAACTATAAAATAAAAAGTACAAAGGTACAAAGTAATATATGAGGCTAGTTTTACTGATTAATTGTTTATAAGAATGTTTACTTTTTTCTGTCTTTAGTACACTTTGAAATTTAAAAATTTTTGTTTAAAACACGATTTTTAAAAAATAAAATACTTGACCTTGAAAAAACGGATTGTCTGAAATTTGGTACAATTAGTAAATTGATTACGCATTATTAATATACGCATTGTTGATGATTAGGCATGATGATTACGCATTATTATATAATAACGTTTGTCGTCTAATACCATTAAATTGTATTTCTCAGTATTGAATAACTTTTAACATTTTTTTCAACTTTTCCTTCCAACCTTTTTTTTCGATTTTTACTTTTAATTTTATTATAGAATTTTGGAATTCCATAACAATTTTCTTCATATTTAAAAACAATTTTAGTTTTTGATATTAGATAAGAGTACGAGAGCTCATACTCCATGCATCGACCCAATTTCCAGTCAACATGAAGGCCATATTTTTTTTGTATTTATTTATATCACTTTCATTACGTATATAACTTTTGTTAACTTTAAGATTTAATAAATCGCACATTGAAATAAAAGTGACAGTATGCCAAAAATGATAATTTTGAGTTAAACCAACATTTAGGTTATTTGAAAAAAAGCGTTTCTGAAGTAGAGACTGTCGTTTTAATAACTTTAATAGTTCGTATTTTACTTTAGTAGTTAATTGCTAGAGATCGCTAGTGTCAGTTTATACTTTTAGGTTATGTTTCAAAGTAGCAATTTGTAAAGTGGCACTATATCAGTTCAAGAGGAAAAGCTAGTAGGAAACACACGCTGCAGTGAGTAAAAAGGTGACATTTTATGTTTAGTGCCCTTTTAAACGTAATTTACGTCATTTTGTACTGAAGTAATAAATACAAAAATAGCGTTTCACGCATAACAAGAATAGTGCCATTTTTTTCAAAATAACGTAAATAATTCAAAATATGTAAATAATTCGAAACAACGAAATAACGTAAATAACTTTTTAATGAATCAAAAATGACGTTTTATGTTTAGTGCCAGTTTTTTTAATAAAAATAATAGATTTTTAATGTCTTAGGTAATTTAATAATTGTCATTTTGTGTTAAGTGCCAGTTATCTAATAAAAACATAACTGCAGCATTTTTTCATTTCAATAAATGAATATCATATTGTGCATAATGCCCCTATTTTGAAAATTATAACACGTGCAGTTCTGTATGTTGCATTTACATAGATTCTTATTGAACTTAAATTTTGGTTTTTATTCGTACTAGTGTGTTCCTCCGACATTTTTATTTTGATAGGAGTTTGTCATTCAGAGTCTTCTAATGAAGATGGTTTTTCTTTTTAGGTTATAGATATGGTTCTGCCGGGAAGTAGAGATAGACAAATATTATAGTTAGCAATTAAAAATACAGAAAACAAGCAAAGTTTAGGACCTGAAGAAACGATAATCGATTTACACACTTCCAACAACTAGCAACCGTTAAGATTTATGTAACAAAGAAAACTTCTTCAACAACGATAATAGTGGTGACTTTTCTCTCGCTTCTAATGATGATAGAACCTACGCATCCCCAAAGGAAACTTGCTGTAGATCAAGCTCCAGATCGTCGTCATCTTCGCCTTCTTCGAACTTTTCTTCATCTCCTTTTTCGAATAAGTTATCTTCTTCTTCGTGCATATCATCTGCTTCAAATTCCTCCCCGCTTAATTCACAGAATAATCATCAAACAAGAACTGACAGTACGATAAATGAAAATAAATTAAAACTTTTTAATGATAACGTCGAAGTTATGAATACAAGTACAAATTATTTTCCTGGTGATTCGAATAACCAAAGTTCTCCGAACGTAGACAATATTGATGAAGATATTCCACCAGTTGTAGATAGTGTGGAGAAACCACAACAAAGAAAAGGAAATGAAACCAAAGGCATGCAAAAATTGCTATGGCTTTAAAATAGTCTGCACAATGGTTTCCAGGCTGAACTTCCATAAATAACCTGTGAGAGAAATTGCCGACTAAAATACTTCGAAAAAATTAGTGAGGAATTGAAAAAACAAACTTTTCATTGGTTATTGGGGCATCGCGTCCTTGGTCCGGCAAAGAGAATACATAGGTCGTAATACTGAAGAAATCAAACCAAAGTATGAATACAAGAAACTTGATGCAAATAGAAAGATAAAAAATGCTTTTAGTTAAGTTTGATGTGAGCGGCATTAAACCCCAAGTATGTAAAACTTTGTTCCAGAATAAACTATACATAACTTATAGATGTATTAGAACTATGATAGATAAAACAAATAGTATTACTGGTGTACTAAAAAGAGAATAAAGAGACAAGCACAAGCAATATAGAGGAATGCCTGTTAGATTCATATTAACAATATCCTTCGCATTGAGAGTCATTATTTGTGGAAACAAACAGCAAAGGAATATATAGACGGTGGTATATAGATGGCGAAATATACAGACAATGGAAACCTCATAGTATATTTATTTTCATTATAAAGAAGACTGTACAAAGCAAGGATCACCCTACACAATGATTATACCCATCGAAAAACATTCAATGAACGATTCAACATTGGTTTCTTCATGTCAAAGAAAGATCAATGCGAGCAATGTACTAAATAAAGCTGGCTGGAAGTATTGTGAAAGATCGGAAAGAAGACTATGATCGACACCTAGCTGAGAAAGGAAAGAGCGGAGCAAAAGCAAGTGATAAGGAAATGCTATCGCGCACTTTTATTGTTGCATATTATAATTTGCGAGCAGTGATGACAGTTCCGAAGGATGATGTTTCAACTTCCTGTTATAAATATAAAACAAATTGCTTAAACTTCACCATATCCGATGACACAACTGAATGCTTTTTTTTTGGAATGAATCTCATAAAAACCGAGGGGCAAGTGAAACAGGTACTTATATTCTAAAATACTCGCAGAAGAAGTATTTTTGGGTTGGTGAATAACTTAAATAGTTTTGTACTCGGAAAAACCAGTTTTTTATTAGAATATAATTAAATACATAGCGCACAAGTTCATAATACGTCATACACAAAACAAAGGAGATGCAGTGCAAGTTAAAATGTGTCTTAAATGTGCACGTGTGTGCATATGTACCTTAGCAATACGTTTATGCTGACTACAGTGTAATAGTACGTAGGACACTTTCCTTGTTAATGAAATGACTTATGACAACTTCATAGATATAAAACGACTAACAGTTACTAGACTGAATAGAAGCCAAGTTGTAAAGGTGTCGGATATAAAAGTTATCAAAGTTGATAAAAACATACATAATGTGGTCCAAATATGAAATAAAACTTCATACTTTGATGATTTAAAAGAGATTGACTTGAATAAAAACACAAATAGAAATAATCGCCCACGAGATCTTCATCCGCTTTATCAACGTATATTAGATATACATGAAAGAAAAAAAAAATTATGTGATTCTTCATATAATTTGTATTTAATTTTCCTCATTAACGCTGGTTTAATTCCTGGATATTAAGCCTCCTTTTATGAACGTATATTTCAGTAAAATTTAATATACCCAATGCTGATCTTTATATATACGTATGTTTTGTAATCTCATGAAAAGATTATGTAAACTGAAATAGAAAATTATTTTTTATTGTTGTTTTGTTTTTCAGTATTAATTTTAAGTATAAGAAAAAAATCTATTGCACATGAAATAAAAAAAAAACAGATTGTTTCATTCATCGTCAATAAAATTTGTAAATACGTATTTTCAGTTTTCTCTTCTTAAATAAGTATATGGGGAGTAATAGGCTTACAAACCGTTCCGAATTTCAAGATTCCATTTCAAGCAATTTCTAGGTAAATCGATGCGAATGTTTTCAACAATATCTTCAGTATTTTCTTCAGTAATGCTAAGTTTTTGGTGGAATGTCACGGACGTTATTCATTGGTACTTACTTATGGAGGTGTCTAAATTGAATACAGAGATTTATTGTTAGCAATTGGGTCGTCTAACAAACAGGACCTAATTTATATTATACATTATAACGCTGGACCATATTCCAAAAAATATAGTCATAAAAATTACTGCAATCAAATAAGCAATCATTTTTCTCGCTTGTTTGTAGCTCAGCTCTCTATAACGTCACGTGACGTTAAATAATTTATTTAAAGTAAATGAAGAAATTTGTCACGTTTATGATATTTTTTCACGTTGGTTACTTACACTGTTCCTTGAGGTATCATTAATGACACGAGACACACTGAAAAAACAATCGATATTTGGCTGATATTTAGCCAGACTCCCTCTGCTTTGAATGTCGTTGAAAAATGACTCCTCAAAGAAAACTTAAGTATGTTATCAAGTCATTTGAATATACCTGTATTTGAAGAAATGTACTTTCTACGCTTGTTGCGTTGAAAGTAGCTGTACAGTAACTGTAAGTGTTGTTGCGTTTAAATACTGTTTCATTCTACGCTTGAATGAAAAAAATTGGAAAATTTGTAAAACATATTTAAAATTTCAAAAGATTACATTTATCCTAGAAAATAAAACAAAGAAAAGTATTAAAAAAATATTAACTTAACTGTACCTGAACACTCAACCGTCAAGTTGAAAATTCGAAGAATCTACCTCTAAAGAAAAAATATTCCTCAGCATTGCGGTCGTCGTTCTGACTTTGAATTAGTTTTCTCCAAAAAAGTATAATTCTGTAAGTCGTTCATTTCAAGTTTGCTCAGCTCATTCCATTATTTTATTTCAGTCGTATCGTAGATTTTATTATAATCCACGTTTTATTGAGAATGCATTTGTTGACATCAAATACAAACTTCCAATATTAAAATATTTTGTACTTCAGTATATGAATAAATGATCTTTCGCAAGCGCATGAAGGGCGATTGGAAAATTCAAGTGAATTACTTTGGATGATATTTCCGGTGAACGGTGAACGATTTAGTGCTTTTATATAAGTAGTATTTACTTTTATTTAATATACGTCCGAACCCATTGAAACTGGTGTTCAATTAACTATCGGCTTACTCTTAGTGACTGTTCAGCCAAAGTTAACAAAAGTACTCAAAGGGCAAAGTACTCAAAGGGTAAATTGTATTATTTCAGAATATTTAAAAATCTACTTTGCGCATCCACTTACTAAACAAAAGTCAAATTGGCTAGTAAACTTTTCAGTTAAAGTGTAGCAGCTGTGTTGACTTTTTGTAACTTGGAAACTTCAGAAATGTGGAGGAAACTATACATTTTCTAATAATAATTAATAAATATATGCAACACTTTAAATTCGAAATATTTAAATGAAATTGGTTTTTAAAAAAAATTTAAATGTTAGAAACGCCGCTGTAGTATTAAAATTTTTGTCAAAAATCGAAAACTACTTGCAAAATATCGAAGTAAAATAAAGTATAATAGTACTACTATTATAGTAGGAATAATTTAGTAAAAAAAATACAATAAGATTTATCCCCGTCTACAAATTAAACAAAAACAACTTAGTTATTTTTTTTTTAATATCAAGCCATATTGTCGATTTAATAATAATCCTACAGTGTATCATGCTGCGTATATCTTTCAAGAAAATATACAAATATCTACTATATATAATAAATAAATACCTACTGCGTACATCTTTCAAGAAAATATTAATACACACTGAATTATATGATAACAATAAAGGAAACCGTGTAGCTTAAAAAAAATTATGGTTAGTTCTTCATCGGCAACTGAATTAATCAATAAATTCAGCAAACAATTTATGGGTTAATTTTATGGCGATGATTTTATTCTCGATCAAAATATTTTTAGTATTTATTACTTATGATACTTATTTTACAAATTATACCTTAGGTAGCGGATCATGGATCGAACCTATGAATATTTGAAAAATTTGCACACATATACAAAACCCTTAAAAAAATAATTTATAAGAAAAGAGAACAGACGAAAACGAACGTTATCCCAGTCGTTTATAGTGTATAGTCATTTTTGCCGTTACGATTTTCTGAAAAATTTTGTTTTTTTCGTTTTCATTATTTTTATACCCACAACATAAAATATAGTACAAATGCTTCGACTATCTTGTACATACATTTCTTCTCCGTCTACGCAAAAAAATTATTACAATAAAATTAACACTTTTGGAGTTACTCATTATTTTATGGACATAGTGTGAGCGCCGATGTTACGTGAAAGTCACCTGCACGATCGAAGTGTTAATTCAATATTATACAAAAAATAGGTCGAATTGTGGTATACACTCAGATTATGATCTCGAAGTTTGATGTATTTTCTATAATAAATTCATTTTTTATACTACGTGGTATAAATTCTATATAATTATCTATTTCATTGGTTTTTTTAACAAAATTACCTATTTCATTGAGTTGTTTTACCTTCATACAGAATTATTTCGCTATGCACATACATCCAATAGTATTTTAAAATATTTTTCTTTTTTTTTACTTTGATTTTTTAATGATCCGTGTGCATATAACGTTGTTATTATTTTATTTAGATTATGAATTAAATAAAGTCGAAGAAAAAACTTATTAAAAAAATACGGATTTTATGTGTACTAAGTAATCACCTGTCTCTGGTTTAACCCTAGACTAAGGAGTGAAGTGCGATGAACATAGGGTCATTCCTCAAACCTTCTACACCTGCCCACACAGTGGCTGAATCGTAAGTAACAATCTTTATTTCCATACGTTTTTAAGCTTAATGTGTTTCCATTCATTATTAGTTCCATAAAGCTGACCACCTCTATCACTGTAAGTAGGCTGTATAGATTGATAATTCTAATTATTTTGTTGTAAAGACGTACTGTTTTCTTCAAAATTTTAATTCAATTAAAAATTAATGGAAATGTTAAATGAACAGGAAAAATATCAATCTTCTTTAAAATTCCGCAATTGACGAAATATTTGCTAAACGAATATAAATGAACGGCAGTCCCAAGTTATTAAATTTAATTTATTACCTCCATTTTCTTCACAAAAGAGTCCAATCCGTATATCGATAAGTATGTGAACTTTTCCCAAAAATATTTACCAAACTTTTGAAATAAATTTACCTATTATATTCTAAAGTTTCGACCTTACCGGCTTTAAAGTTTTTTTCTTTCACTTTACGAAAATCTCCACCGGCATATTTTGTTTACCACACGAGAAAATATTTTTGAAATACTTCCTTATTTTAAACGACTTTACCAAGTTACGATCATTTGCAGAAAAGTTAATTGATCTTATTAAATCAAATAAAACAATATATTTAACGTAGCTATCTTACATTAAAAGTTGTTTATTTCATCCCGAAAAAAATTAATCGCGAAAGAAAAATTATTTCAAAAGAAATGCAGGGACAATAGTCTTCCAGGATTACTTATAGTAATTATATTATGGCAATAAGATTAATAGTTTTACACAGTAATATATATTAAGTCTGTACTGAGTAGACAAGTTTACGCGATTTTTTTTAATGATGTGTATTAAATGAATTACAAAGCAGTTAATTTATATATTTTCATACTAATTGTAATTAATTAATATATTTAAAAAAAAACAATAAAAAAGGATTAAATGAATGTGTGCGGAATTACAACCTATGGATTCCAAAGTTAACGTCACTTTAATTTTCATTAATAATAATCGTTTCATATATTTCCTCGTTTTTATAAGATATTTTATAGATTATTTGTAGTGCTCACGTTAATATAAGTTAAATTACGTACGTCGTGTAAGATAATAATCAAGTTATACAAAATGCTGAATAAATTGACAGGCATTAATCAAATAACAATTACGAGAACAATTTCTTAATAAAAATTTACTCATTACTTATAAAAAGAGTATCGTCACATCAAATGCAACAATATCACATACTTTTTGTTCAAAGCGCCCGGTTACTTCTAGATCATTCAACTTAAGTTGAGTTCAGATTCCATCTGAATCTTTGACAAAAGTCTCAATATTCTTGAATTACCCTTTGCCGCCATAGAAATATTTTCTGCTAACGCACTATTTCACATGAAAAATATATATTACAAAAGTAATAACAAATAAAAATAAATTTTATTTAAATACGCAATTCCTTTGACAATATTCAGTGCCACACTTAACAAAGGCCTATGTAACTTAATTCTGTTTCGCTGTTTCGAGTAAATTAAGTTTAATAATATATACAGTTCCGTCAACATAATATACTTACAGCACTCTTTCTCGTCAGCTCCTCCTTCGCAGTCTTTATAGCTGTCGCACACCTTTTCCCTAGAGATTATTTTGCCATCGGGACAATAGTATTCCACGTCCCACCCGCACGTGCCACCTAATAAGCAAATATTAGGATGAAATAAAAAAAAATATTAGATTTCGAATGACTGATCGTTTCAGTCAATTCGGTGGCAACATTTTTCACCGTCATTTATAAGTGACAGCTTGAAACGTACAAGTTCAAATTAAAGACGTATGGCCATACGGCTTATGCATGAACTTCACCTATATCAATGATTAAATTTCATATTAAAATTTCTCAGTGATAATGAAGCTTGATTATCGATATTTAAATATAATAAACTTGCAAATAAGGACCGACCTTCATTCTTTATCGCATTATATACGAAAAATTTTGTCACTATATTCTTTAATACACCAACATAATTAGAATTTAGCAGTAATAATTGCGTTACGTTAAATTATTAAAAAGTATAATTTATGTATGCTTTGCATTTTTATCGTTCGCTTTATATAAAAGGTAAAGGTAAATATATTATTAAAATAACAAAGAAATAATAAATAATTTGAGTTACCGCACATGAGGATTGACCAGAGACCAATTAATGCAACTTTACTGTCCGGTTAATATTTAGGGTTAAATATAAATTCATGCTTTAATTTTAAACCTGATGCGCTCGCATGGTATTTGCTCTTCCACCCTTTCTCATCTTAATTAATTGCATCGTTTTGTTAACCAAACACTAATACCCGTAATGTTATTAATACCGTACTAAATACTGTATCGTATATATTTATATATATATATATATATATATATATATATATATATATATATATCCCTTACTTCCCATATTATTACACGGATTCTCACACATTGCCTGGTTATAAAAATATTTCCATTTATCGATTCAAATTTTCAAAAATGCTAGTTAATATAAGCATAAGCGCGAAAGATTTTCTAGCTTAAATATTTGGAAGACTATTGAGGAGTAATTTTAAAAATTGTAAGAATTTCTGAAATGTTATAAATTATTCTTGTGTCAATGTAGGAAACAATTATTTTAACAGCTTCATCGACTAAGATAAGTATGAGCTCCGTTCTACGAATGAAATGGTACCCTTATGCCCGATAAATTAATATGGTTAAATGTAGCATTCCGCCGTAAGAGTACCATTTTTTGTATTGGTTTCTGCGTTACATGTAATTTTAAAGAAGCATGTTAAAATTGGTTAAAATACGAAAAGAACAAAAAGCAGACGTATATTCTGCAATTAAGATGGTTTTGTAAGGAATAATATTACTGCACGCTTTTGCTACTTTCAAGAATTTAATAGTTAGGAACCAATGATACCAGAAGAATAAAAAACATTTTACAGCGAGGTATCAAAAATCTCAAATTGACAGTAATAGTTTTACTGCGCAAAGGACATTTGATTTTAACTGCACTCTGTTACTGCACTCCACTTTACAGTGAAAAGTTACTCATTATTATATTGTTAAGCGTCTTGAAAACAAATTTACATTAAACAATTTACGAAATGGTATATCCCGGAACGGTTATTTTTAACTTAAATAGACTGAAGTGGCCATTAATATTGATTGTTAGTGAACATGATCGTCAATATCCAGCTTCAGGAATATAAATGCTAGTCACAATCATCAGTAGAAGCGTTTCAATGGCACTGAATAAAGACGTCCATATTTTATTTCTAAGTGAAAACAATTATTTTGCATATTCGATTTTGTATAAGAATTTATAAATTCCTCTATGTGAAAATCGATAACATTTTATTATTTTAACGACGACACAAATATTGCATGGTTTGAACGACAGCGAGGAAAATAACATGTTTTTTATTTTCCTCGCCGCCATTCAAACAATATAATATTTTAAATTAAACTTTCCGTATTCTGAAAAAATGTTAATTTTATTTATAAAAGCCGATTGTATTTTTTATTAATCATTTATTATTTATACAATTAAAGAGATTTATTAATTAAATTTTCGTCAGCAGCAATTTGAATATTTGAATAAGAAGCGTATATATTAATTATCGTGACTTTCGTATTAAATATATTTTTTTCTATTTCTTACCTTTTTGTCCACTCATCTATTCTAAACTTTATGTTATGATCAGTATCTGTTTCTAAAATTTGCTACTAATTTTAGTCTACATCTATGAAAATAAAAGGGTATGCATGACTGTGTAATACGCAAAGTTCACTTTGTTTAAAAATATTCAAAACGTTACCAAAATTTGTGAATAGTCACGTCTATAAAATCATTCTTATCTTATAATTTATGTTTTCAGAGATGGTTATTTAATAATTAATATTCACTCTGTATTCTTTCTCATTCCGATTCCATCATCGTGTCTGTATCAATCAAAATTGTTATTCTAACAGCAAGTAATATATTTGTTACATCAAATTATCAAGTAATATATTTGCTTCATATTCTATAAAAAATATTTATTTCATAAAATCGTACATATTTATGTCATGATTAGTAACCATTTGAATAATATATTACCCATAATTACGACAATGACAAATCTTGCACTCAGCCATAGATTCATTTTACAGAAGAAATCATATGTTCGATAAACGACTAAAATATTACATAGATAACAGATGTACACCTCAGACGCTAGATATGAACAGCTTACGTATACGTTTTGCGCATCAAGTGAGCATTGTTACGCTACATATACAGCGAAATAAACATTGCTTTTGTTTAAAGAATATCTTCATGCATAAAATACCATGAATTCATCAAATACGCGATAACAAATCAAGATCTGTTTGAAACATAATATTGCTTCAGTATTTTTATACTATTTTTTTACTGTTTTTGCCACGAATTTCTCCAATACAAATATTGTGTTGGAGAAATTCGTCTAATGGAAACAAAAAAACACATGCAGCAAATATGATTGTACCAGCTTTTCTCCTTCTTCTACTTCTTCCTATAAATATAGTTTGTCGAAAAACTATCAATAAAATTTATTTATAAACCTATATAGATATCAAGTGAATAATGTGAATTCAGTTTGCATTTTTTAAAGACGAAGGCGTCTTCAGCAAAATAGAGTTGCCATCCTTCCTTGTTTCCTGGAACATTATCCACCTTCTAAAAGTGCCATAGGTCATCCTGGAGGATATTTCAAATTCGTCTCGGGTTTTAAACAAAACTTTTCTCTATTACGAACACGTTAATATCATCAACAGACTAAATAAAAATATAAACTATAACCAGAAACTGCATCTGAAATTGTTAAAACTAACTTAACTTATATATTTTTCACTAATTGAAGCATTGTATTTTTTTTTCTATTATTGTAATATTTTACTATCAATTCACGTCCACTTATCGATTATCGAATCGCCGCCTAAAAAGTTACACTTCAAAAATAAATTTTGTTTATTTATAAATATGATGCAATGAAATATTCTCTTCGTTGTACTTTTTACTTATATAGATATGCTTCATGTGAAAGATGTCTTAATGAAAAATATAATAAGCCTATGGCCAACACTACAAGGCTACGTTTTCCAATCATATCGTGTTCAAAGGAAACAATGACTTTTAAGAACAGTTTGAAATTTAAAACTACTCAGTAGCATGTTTGTAGGCACAAAATTATAGATACTAACCAAATAAGTTGGTGATACAAATCAAATTACTTACAGCAAATAAAATAATCAAAAAATACAATGATAAGTATTAATAACACAACGTATACGTAAGCTGTTCATATCTAGCGTCTGAGGTGTACATCTGCAATGCACGCATGCGCAACAAAATCTTATTGAATCGCTTTGCATCGATGTGTATACGTCACTCTATTTTGCTCCAGTTCCATGGCGTCGAAATATATAGCCCTCTTTCTATTTCTCTTTAGGCCATATCTTTCTTCTCCCTAATAACACAAAATATGCCTAAATGTGACGCGACCTTGAAATTTTCCTAGTCAATTCTCATCCACTTGTCGATTATCGAATCAGCGCCTAAGAAGTTTCAATTCAAAATTGTGTGTGGGCTTATGTACGTGTGTTAGAATTTAAATTTATTTGGCGTAAAACAAAAATTACTTTATTTAGCACGCAAATAATTAATGGAAGTAAAATTATAAAAGGACTGGAGCGTGATATATACGATTGGTAAAATCAAATAATACAATTTCAAAAATTAAAATTTATTTCTCAGATGAGTCGTTCACCATATTATTTTTCTGCGGGGTTTATATGCCAGCAGAAAAATAAAATAGTTAACAAATCTGCCAGACCGTTTTCAAATTATCGCGCTTCAATTTTATTATTTTCTCATGCAGGGTAGTAAACAATTTTATCCTATTTCAAAATTAATTAAATTAAATTTTAAGTTAATTTTAAAGTTTTATTGAATTGAACATTCAATCAGTTTAATAGGAATTAATTGTTAAATTTACTAAAACAATCTAAGTAAAGTTTAATTAATTATGGAAAGAAATGTATATGCTGAAAATTTCTGTTTCATTTCTTAATTTTAATAATTTACAATTCATAACTCAAATAAATACATACTGAATTCGAAACGGACTGGCGGATAATTGGCTTACTATATAAAACCAACAGAAAAATAAATTATGACGTATCTACATTCACCTTATGAAAGAAATACGTATTATTATTCTCCTGCCAATTCATGATCGCCTGGTTACTACTAGTTGAAGCACGATAAATGGAAAGCCAAGACAAAAATAAAATGGTGAACGTCAATGACATGTCGCCGTGTTTGTTAAACGTAAGGAATTAATTACTAATTAAATAAAGTTTTATTAATAATGAAAATAAATGAATATGCAGAAAATTTATTTTAATTTATTAATTAAATAAATTATTAATAGTTTATCATTTTTAATAAAAATAAAATAGTATTTAATAATTTATAATTTTTAACAAAAAAAAAATTGGTTGTAAGGTCAGTTTACGGACGTAGTTTTACGTGATAACGTCATAAAGAATATTGATGAAAAATTGCATACTTTTATGAATTAAATTGAATTATTATCACTGAATTATTATTATTTTGCATAATACAAAGAAGGAGTTAATTGAAAATTACAATTTTTTCGATAAATTAACATTTATTTACACTCGTTAATTCGCTATTAACAATTTAATGTGCTATTAACAATTTATTTACAACTTATATACATGTGTTATATTTAAGATCTTCCAATCTGCGTTATTCTGTTAAGGATAGGACGATGATAGGAAAAGTACGAAATCAAGCGTTTCAAGTGTATTGTGTCTTGAAAAGAGCGTTTCAAGTGTATTGTGTCTTGAAAACGTCAAATCGATGGTTGTCGAACTGCTAGCTCTGACGTCACGCGAGAAGATAGATAAATTCCGACGCTTGGGCCGATCGTGCCACTCTATCACTTGTTCCGCGCTCTCGCTTGCACACTCAGGCTCAGGCGGAACGTGACACTTTTTCATGCATGCAGCCGGTGTTAATCGATTTATAAGACGTTATCACGTCAATAAATAAATACATATGAAATTTTAAAGATGTTAAATTATTCGGTTTCCACTGGTTCCTACATTGTCACCAAATTTAGAAAAAACAAAAAGAAGGAGAATAGAAGATTCTTTCGACCCAGAACCAGGCACATCTGGTTTGGGTAACAAGACTGGCTTTAAATGCGATCTTGCCATGGTGGTAGATGCATCGAGTGAAGATGAAGGTGAAGGGCACTCTGACGACAGTGGCCCCAATGCTCTTGTCCGAAAGGGATTGGTTATGTATCGCAATAAAAAAGACTGGCTTTGGATGAAAACCCACTAGATTGGTGGAAAGTTAATCAGAGTGAACTAAAAATTCTGTCGAAAATAGCTCGAAGATTTTTGGCACCTCCACCAGCTAGTGTTCCCACCTAACAATTGTTTAGTACAGCTGGCTTAATATACGATCCTTTGAGAAATAGATTGGAGGCAGAGGAGGCTGCTATATTACTGTTTACTAAATATAATGCATCAATTTTTAAATTTAATTACTAAATAACATTTCTCTTCAATTTTTTTATTCAAATTTGGATTAAATAAAACATACTTAATTATATTACTTCGAGTTTCATTTATTTCTGTGCTTTTTAATAAAATATCTTAAATATGTGCTGCAATCCACATCCGCATCCGCGGATGAGAAAGAACCTCTAAAAATCCGCATCTGCATCCGCTGATGTCGAAATGTTTGCATCCGTAACAACCCTGGGTGTGTACATACGTACTGAAACCAAATCGTCTTTTTTTTAATTCATTCAAAACGATTAAACAATGGTCAGTATTTCCTTTGTCAAATAAAAAGCTAAAAACATGCCACTTCAACAATTCTTTTGCAAGCCCGTAGCAAACCACCTATTATAAGTGTAAATATGGTTATCACCAGTATTTTAAAATAACATATTGTAACTTATTTTACACAAACGTACTTTAAATTTTATAAGCACATTTAAAGTATGCTTAAATACTTCATTTGCATACTTTAACTAATCTCATTTTTTGGATAATCTCATTTTCAACCCTTGTCCTACTTTGGCCGCTCTTTAGAGACACTAAACACATCAACAATAAAAAACGGAGCTTTCATACACTACGTAATATGTTAAGGGGAGGGGCAGAGGAGACGAAGTTTTAGTTTTACACTGCCTTCATTAAAAAAAAATAAAACAATACCTTGAAGTATGTATCCCTGTAAAAATCAATAATAACTCAGTCTACGAAAGAGTAGGATCTTTCTCACCTATCACACTACAAATCCACCGTTTAATTATTAGAAAGTTGCAATCCTCTCTTGTGAAATATTTTCTTTGGAGTGATATTTATACAGCAAAAATGAATATTAATCATAAATAAACGCAATCAGATCTTAACGATAAAAAATAGATGAAGCCACTCGACAGATATGAGTTGTTGAATTTATTTTCACTTCCCCACACTAATAATAAAGTAGATATAGACAACTTCTCAGGTTTCTATTTTTCGATTCCTTCTTAGTTTTTTTTCATTTACAAGTGTTCGGAAATTTTATAGAAAACACATAATATATACTAAAAATGCATTGAATTAATGAATTGTTATATTCATATATTTAAATAAAACAACATTTTTTGTAGAGGGATTGCACAGGTTTACGTGGTTGTAAATTGAAACCAAAGCCACATTAAGTACATTCATAATATAAATAAATAGGATCAGTAATCGATACAGTTATTTTAATATGTTGAGGATAACCAATAGAAACTCTAAATGTTGGAAACTCGAAATTTGGACTTCCACAAATTCGTAAATTGTTTACGGCATGTTGAAAAAGTTTTTCCTTGCATGACAAAGTAAAAATTAACGGAAAGTACCCTTCAACGTATCTAAAAGGAGCGGCATACCGTAATAATATTTACAATTAAAGAATATAAGTCAATACATCGTGTGGTATTTATCTTCCTCAAGTTGCAAAGTAAAAGCTCGCAAAGGACACAAATAACAACTTTGAATGACGCCTCTTCATTAAGTTCCTTTCACAAAGCGTGTCGTTCCAAATGATAATTTGTTTATTGTTATTCTGAAATATGACGTTTACTTCCTACTATAGTAAAAATATTTCAAACGGTTAGTTAGACGGAATAATTATTAGATCACGTGCTATTTTCTTTTACTTGTTCTAAAAGATGGATTCCATACTTTAGGTTTTAGTCAAACGATAAAAATTATTTTAAACAAACCGGCCGTCTAAGGGTTCCGTCACTGATATTAATATTGCTTATTGATGTGAAAATATCTTACCGCTTATTTCCTTTTGGTCTAAAAAAATTCCCGTTATGTACTGTATATATTAATGGGTGTGTTTTTATATATTTCTATTCTGTTCGTGCTATAGAAACCTTAATTCAGGAGCATTAGGATTTTTTTGTAAAACAAATTTAATGATTTTTTTCAAATTAATTTTATATACCTTATCTTATACTCGTAGGACATTTGACAGAATAAAATAATTTTTCCAAGATTTGAATAAAAGTTACATTTTAATAATTATGGAGATAAATTGCCGAAAATCGGAAAATTTTCAGAGTATTTTAAAATAGGTGTTTCAAAATAAAATTTAGGTTCTATTTAACACTTATTGAATTTCAAAATCTGAAATTTCAAAATAAAATAAAATGTGGATTACGCTATGCCTTTTTTTAGCCAAAGTCTTCAAAAATCTAAAAGAAATCTATATATTTCTAACCTTAAATTAGAAATATTAATCCAAATAATTTCAGTTTGCTTATACTAAAAATGTTAAAAGATGTATACAAGTAGGTGTGCACATTCATATGCACATTCGACACAACAAATATTTTTTTACTAATAAATAATGCTAAAATAATCGACATTATTTCATCTGGAGTGCATTTTCATCTTATGCACTTTTCCTTGTCATAAATTTATTTTTTACTTTAAAAAAGTAGCAACCCTAGATTCAAATCTGAAATTGAATTGAAGGACGTACACTAACGCAGACCGGTACCAAATTTGTACGTTATGAATAAAAGAGAAATAAGGAACTGCAGATATAGCAATACTTACAAATTTTGTATTTGTTTTGATAGTGGAACAGTTGGCCTTGTCAATGAAACAATGCAACATTGTTATGCGAAATTCTCATAAAACAATAGTACAATTCTCCTGATAGGACTTGCACTCTTCGCTCGTTTCACGTATAGTAGTCACTATATTATAGTACTACGTTTACTATAATACAAGTCTTCAGCTAGTTGAACCCGATTAGCTTTACCGTATCATAGTTACTAACATAAATACAATATGGTAGTAGGTAACTTCGCTAGCAACTAAATTTTTGGATATAACCAAATTTATAGAAAAAATTACTTTATTCTACTTCATGTTTGCTTTTGTCCGAAGAACTAGAAACGTATTCATAGACTAACATAGAGACCGGCTTTCACTGCGTAATTGACTAACCCATTGTATGATTAATATGTTTACATTATCCAACTGGCAGTCTATTTATAAAAGGAGTTAAGCCTGTCCATGATTTTTAATTTCTTTTGGGGGATGCACATTCTTTTATTCCTTAAGAAACTGCTTGATTTTGTAGGGTAATTATTAGGTTGGCTAGTAAGTTTTTAGCTACAACTTCCGGACTTTTCTCGATAGATCCTCGAAACTTCTAGAAGGTTTTACTGTAGGGTATAAATAGGTCAAAGTGAAGTCAGTTGACATCAGTCAGCGCAGAAGCTTTAAGTGTCTAACGATTTGTTCCAGTTTAATACAAAAAACAACTAATGCAAAATTAAATAGTTTTGCAACTAATCGATCAGAATTTAAGAGGATAAATTTGCATAAAAACCTACGCGTTAGAAGTAAAATTATTTTATTATGAATTAACTATGAACTAATTTATTATTAATTAATCGTAAATAAATATCATAATCATCATTAATATAGCATTACTGAATAGTAAGCATTGTCAATAGCGCCATGAATTTATAGCGCATGATAGATAAAATTCTCCATATTTATACATTTGGGCGGCATCGTCAAATGGCGTTTCAATTCGGAAATGCCATTTGATGATGCCGCCCAAATGTATCAATATGTAGTCCAACGCGGGATATGAAGCATTACAAAAACACAACTTACGAAGTCGAAAATCATTCATCATTTCTCAAGAGTGGCAACGCACAAATTTGGTACCGGTCTTCGTCTTCACCTTGCGACGCAGGGTGAAGAATTCTCCCATCTATCTTATATATTGCATATAATTTGATATATGCAAGACACCCTGTATTTAGTTTATTTTGCAAGACTACGCAATATGCGTATATGTATAGATATGCAATTATCAAATTGCCGAGTAGAGATAAGAACTCGGGCACACCGAGGGCTATAGTGAAAGCTTTTTAGTTTTCTATATCAACATTTGCAGAATGAAACACATGTGAAATCATTCTGATGTCTATAAATGCCTAAGTCTGTCACAAATATTTTTCTCAGAAAGCTTTATTTAAAAATAGGGTTAGCAAGAAACAAAAAAATGTATACTTCATAAGGTAATTTTGCATAATGGACAGAGATATAGTTAGCATAATGCTAATAATAGCATGAAGAACTCTCATGTGCAAAAAGTGCTTTATGAGAGTTTGCTCACCTTGTTTTCCGTACTTTATCTTTTTTTTATTTCCTTAGTATATATATATATATATATATATATATATATATATATATATATGTGTGTGTATACTGTTATATCTAGACTACCCAATTACCCCTCGGATGTGTTCTTCGGTATCAGTGCGTGTCTGTTCGTTGTCCAAGAAATCAAATTGCACCATTTTATTGTTTTGATATTTGTAAATTAGAAATGAAAAATAATAAAATAAGTGCAAAAACAGATTATAATGTCATAAATATACACCAGTATATTAAAAAACCTTTGAAAAAGATAAACATTTGCATGTCAGTGATTTTGTTTTTAATTTAATTGTGTTTTTCACATATACTTTTAAAGAGTTACCCATTTAAAGAGTGTTATGACGTAACATTATTTCACTTTTTTGCTGTGTTTTTTCTTGAATATGAATCAATTTAAAACATGCCATTTCCTATTTTTTAAATAAATTTATTGTCGCTTCCCATTTCACAAGAAAACTAATATTATGCAATTAATTACAAAATAAAGTTTAACAATTTTATTTCATACTTTGCAACATCACAGTGTTTACTTTTCTATCACATTTAAAAAAATATAACATTTTACTAATTCATTTTGTTGCTGTATTTATGAACATTGTAAAAATATTGATCTTATACAATTAATTACGCGACAGTTAAAGTATCTACATTCAATAATTTTTATTTTCTGCTTTGAATTTTATAGACTCTCATTTTATATATACGTTATATATACTGGCAATGACATCATACTTATTATTATAATTATATACCTCCCGTTTAATTACAACTTTGAAGGCAATGTAAAGCTCCATGCAATCTACTTCACAAAACAATAGTAGAGGTCTACCAATTTACTTATTACCACAAACGGAACAAAAGCGTAAAGCAAGCTGTACACATAATTCTGTACAGAATTTATGAGCTTACGAAATTGGTTTTTAAATAATTACGTATCATAGCCTAATCGGTCAAAGGCAAAGGGTATTGCCCCATATGCAATCAAAAAAGTGAGAACTCAAAATGATCGATTAAAAATTTCCAGGGAAGCTAATTTTTTTAAACGACCTATTTTGTTTAATTTCCTACCAATCCAAAACCGTGCGCCATTTTCTTTAATTTTTTTAAAGATTTATGTCTCAGTAGGGTTCTTTGAAAGGAACTATATTATAATTCTTATTTACCCATATTCTTAAATATTCTTCCCCATAAAACTTGACCTATAAATCTGACTAGTAGATGATAAAAGGGGACCTTGAAGTAGAGCCGATAGAAGCGAGCAACGAGGTGCGGCTAATATGCAAACATTTTATCTATCACGAGCTATAAATTCAATAGTGCTATTGTCAATGCTTACTATTAAGTAATGCTATATTTATGGCACTTATACATGTATGATAATTTCATAGTGCAACAAAAACAAATTAACGTTGAATATATTTAAAATGTCAATGTTAGACTTATGTATTAAAGCAATTCTTTGTTTACTATCATTGATATATTCGTACTAAAATTTTATGCAGTATAATTAATATCCTTACTATGCAATTTTGGGAAGCTAAAGTGTTAGAACTGCATGGAATAAAAAAATAATATGATTTAACGGAAATAAAAAAAAGAAAGTGCGGGTAAAAAAATATGAAAAAAATTATTTGGTAGCTCAAAACTTCAAATAGAAAACTTTATATGTTGATAACATACCATAACATAACAGATATAATATATATATATATACATATATATATATATATATATATATATATATATATATATATATATATATATTATATATATATATATATATATGTATTTATATATATATATATATATATATATATATATATTTATATATATATATAAGAGGTTTACTTTGCTTTAATTTCCTCTTGTAGAACAAAATGTTTAATGGATTTGACTGCACACTGGATTCCAAAGTTTTTTTTAAATTTAATCTCCTGTATTTCGTGAAACTTATTCCATTCAAATATATTATTTTCTTCTATTTTTCTATGCTATCCTACAGCAAATTGAGATAACAGACATCATCACAGACTTACATAAAATATTCGTCATTCGCTACTACGGTTTAGTTATTTTATTGTGACGACCGAAAAATTTGGTTATAACCTATATGTTCTTATGCAATTTCAATATTATTAAATTAAACCAAATTTCCCTTAATCGGGCACAATCTATACTTAATCATAAGGAGCAAGAATTAACAAACAATATGCAAGCGACATCACAAAAACTATAATATTTACACACTTATATGTGTAAATATTATAGTTTTTTTATATATTAAAGTGAGATTAAATACTGCCGGCTTATAGTATAGTCTGATCAAATAAAACCAGCCTTAACAGTGGGAAATTATAACCAACAGTGGGAAATTAATAAAATATTAACAGTGGGAAATTTGTAATCAACAGACTAAACAAAAATATCGTAGATATGCGACTACAATTAAAAGCCTGTTAAGTGTGAGAAAAATTGCCTTCACAGAATTTCATACACTTACTAAATGATTTCTAAATATTTAAATTACAATTTGCTTTCTGTGTATAATATATTACTCTGATATATTACCTGCACTCCATTCCATTTGAAAAGAGAAAATTTGTAAACCAATCAATTTGACAGTTCAGATATTATAAGTGTTTTTCTTACATTCATGTCAGTCATTTAATATGTTTTTATTTGGTGTTTGGGATTAACAAAATATAATCGTTTTAATGGTGAATACATTTATAATGTATACACACGTAACATGGAGTTTATAGGTTACATTTTAAATTTAGGAGCAATTCAAATAAGTAAGAAAAAGTCTTTCAAATAGTTTATGAATATAATTTTTACCTAAAAAATTTTTTTATATTACCAATAAATTTGCTCCCATACTTTTTCAAGCTTAAGACTGGCAGTCTTAAAAAGTTTTTGGTGGCCAAATACCTACTAGTAAATAACGCTTGGAAAACCTTTATCAACTATTATCAGTCTATCTAATATCTACTCTAGTAATCTCTACTATTTAGTATGCTAGAACTAATAACAAAACTTTACTCTCTAAATACATTGGCAATAGTAGTTTAATTAAAAATTAAATAGGATAAAGAACATTAAATAATTACAAAATAATAACAACCAAATATTCACATTATCTGAGTAATAATTAATTTTTTATTTACGCAATCAGATAAATAATTTATGAATGTTCAAATTCCTTGCCGGTAACCTATTTTAGATGGGCGCTAGCGTCCTAGCCACCACACCACTGGTCATTATATTTAATGCCGAAATGCGTATAAATAATGCCGAATATTATTGTTAAAATTAACAATAAAAATAATAATCGGATCAATAAGAGCAAAAGTTTAACTATTATAAAAAAACTGTAATGAAGTGAGTATAATGTATAATTATATAAGTATGTATGTGCTGCAAAATAATACAATCACTTATTTGAAAAGAAAATAACACATCACAATATTTATTTCTTTCATTACCTTTACGCCAAATATCTTATATTTATATACAAAAGCTCTGTACTAGTGGAAGCTGAATCATTGTAGCTGTCTCATTCTGACGCCCTATAAAATTAATGAGTGGCATATGTGGTCAAGACATTTTACACGTCAAAATTTCGACTATATTTCCAAAAGGTTTTTACTGGCTTTTGCGTAAACACGATAAAAGATTGTCAATTCCCCTTCTAAATTTCACAATTCATATTAGTAAAATAACGATGTAATACTGGTATTTATTTATGATAACAGTTTATGTATTTTGATGTTGTGATTATAGCATATAGTCTAATAATATTATGGGTATAATACAAAGAGCTTTGTAAATACATGTCAACTGATCAAATATATATTTTTACCAACCATATTTTGTTAAATTGGTTTGTTTACAATCATTCTCTTTTGAAATGGAATAGAGTGTAGTTACCTTTACAGACGTGAGATAAATAACTCGGCTGTCTTTAATTTAGTAATGCAGGTTAATTAAACTGACTGTGCGTTCAAATGCGTAAAATGTTATAATTTTTTTTTTTTTAATTTTTTGACTTCAGTGAAAGTAAAGGGTGGAGTTACACAAATTGGAGAGGCCTACACTCTGAAAAAAATTTACCTACATTACCTATATTAATAGCTATTTTATGTTTAATTTTAAAAGGCTTCTTCAAAGATTCTTGTGAAAAAGATATAAATTTCCATCATCGCATATTTTCGTGTCTAATAAAAAAAAACACGAAAAAATAAATAGTCGAATAGGTAATGATAAGTATATCAATAAACAGTAAATAACTTTATAATATAGTAGAGGCTCCTTTATGTATCCATATTTCTTCTCGCGAAGCATAAAGATCAAATAAATTCTTTATTGACTGGTTCGTTGACTTTCCTTCATTATATTTCGTGCCTCTATTTACGATTTCAGATGCATCTTAAGTATATTTGCGATGGGTTTATGATTCAAATAGATTGTTATAAATAGATGTAGAAATTAAATATTATCATTAGGTAGTTTAACATATTAGCTTTCCTGCTTGAATGCGTATTTTCGATTTGAACGTCTCTGTGAGAGGCGTGTTGAAACTGAATGGAATGTCGTCTGTGCAATGGAAAAATCATATACCCTATATTTTATCGAGTAATGTGTAACTTAGTGGTATGCGATAATTCAAACTGACGTCGTGATCTACAAATGAAAAAATTATTATAAATATCTTAACATATCTTTTGAATATTTATAGTTACACCTTAAATGTTCAATCCTGCCTGTAAAGCCTATTTTTAGAATTTTCGCAATATTTCAGGCAACTACTTATATTGCACAAAGCTTTTCTAGGTTTAATGGTAAGTACTAGTTAGAGACGTGCAAATTTTCAGATAGTGGTACTTTCTATAATTTTTGGCCGGTAGATGGCAGACAATGACACACGATTTTAATTCCAAAGTAGTCCCTTAGTCTTTGGTATGAAACTTAATATCTTTTTTGTAATCTGAAGTTGGCCTTGAATGTTTACAGATATTGCATCCTAGAAGTAAATATTTTAGAATTTGTAGTTTTATTTTGTGTCATGGTTAGAAAACATTAAAAGGGTTTCTTTAATATTTGGACCCGATTCTTCTTCGTTACCACTTAAGTGCATGCGATACATTTTTCATCGCAAGTAACAATTCTGTTTAAAATTTTCTTTATGTTGTACTAGGTTTAACAGAGCAAATCATGTCTCGACAGTAATTCGGCTAAAATGTAAATTTACAAAAATTGTTTTTTTTCATTATTCTCTCCCACAACTCAAAACTGAACTTCCATATGCTTACAAAATTCGCTTTAGAGACCAAAGAATAAGGGACCTTTTGACCATCCGTCACGTCGTGTAATTTTTTCTTTAACAAGTGGCATGTACGGTACAAATAATGAAAAATGGTTACTTGAAAAAATATGTTTGTTCTTCGGAAAAAAATAAAAATGAATTATATTGGTAATGATTATAATGGTAAAATAAAAATGTATGATATTGGTAATGATTATAACGGTAAAATAAAAATGTATGATATTAGTAATGATCATAATGGTAAAATAAAAATGAATGATATTTTTGTCAATAAAAATTAACATTGTTCGGTTTCGATAAATCTTTCGCATCATTTTCGTTCGAGAAACGAGAAATTGTATTATCTTACGTATACTGATGTGCTTGAGCATGTTCCTTAGTGAGATTACTACTTTTAATAAAGTTATGTCGTCGTTAACACAGATACCCTAAAACTGAGGCGATAAGCATCCTACTACTAAGTATCCTACTCTAGAGACGGTTTTAAACTGAGAACATTATTCGATGTTGGTGTTGTGTCCCGAGTTCATTTTAATCCAAATATTATCTATATTTTTGTGATGTCGTGGGTCTATTATAATTCAAATGTCCTAACAATTTTGGGCATCGCAAAAAAAATGTTTTACCATTCTATGTCCAATCCATTTTTATTGATGCATCGTTTTCCATTTGAGAAGACTTTATAGAAACTTCTGTGTATGACATTTGAATTTTCCTTTTTAGTCACTTTTTGTTTCACTAGGAATGTACTGTATTTGCTTTTATATTTTCTCCGTTGTATCAAAAGGTTGCTTACGAAAATTTTCAGATGTGTCCATATCATTTCGTTACTAACCTCAATATTTAAGTGTTTAACGTTATCTGCGATATAATTTTTGACACGACTAATAACTTCCTCTAAAATTCCCTATCCTTATATGTGTTCAGATCACATGATTTCAAGTAAATCCGTATTAAAAAAATAGCGATAATTCAGACGATAAATCTAAAGGATAAAACAGTTTGAAAGTATTTGATATGACACAGGTAAACGATTAGGTAACATTCTAAAAAAAAATATGAAAAACGCAAAGTGTGGTGATACAATTTGAATCTTTTTTTCAAATTAATTGAAAAGGATGTTAAAAATCAGAAGAGACATAAGTAGTTGAAAAAACTATGGTAAATGATTAGGAAATATTCTGAACTAGACGTATGAAAGATGCAAAGCGTAATAGAAGTTGAAACTTATTAAAATTTATTAAAAATAAAAAAACGACGAACTAGTTTAATTCGGTTTTCATAAACATTATAAAGGTTATAAAATTACCTTTATTATCGTAATTTATACCAAAAAAACCGACTTCTAAAAAGGTAGGTAAAAAAGTAAAAAATAATTAACTGAAACAGGTACCTACTTATTTGTAATTAATAACCTAGTTACTTATTTCTAAAGTCGGCGCCATCACCGCCGATCATTATATTTAGTATTGTAAGTACATTAGAACTGAACGTTTTACATTTACATTATACATTAAATTACAATATAAATTTGTTGATTTGCAAATTAAAAACTACGACTTGAGGAGTTCCGTTCTCCATACCCGAAATTCAATAACAGATTTTGCAAAGTAACAACTAACCAGTAGCATACATATTGAATCACAATCAATTTACTACCATCCGTTAAGGAGTGACATTATTCATCTTCACAACTCATCACCACACACTGACCTGGTCGGTGATGTAATTATTATACAAAGTAAAAACTACCAGTACCAAATATCTTGAATTACATTTGATTTACTACCATCCAATAAGGAGTTCCATTTTTCATCTCCAAGACGCATCATCAGACTCTGACATGATCGATATTGTAGTTATTTTGCAAAGTAACAACTAGCCGTAGCAAATATATTTAACCACGGTTTATTTACTAATATCCGTTAAGGTGTTCCATTGTTCAAATCCAGAACTTATCATCAGACCCTGACCTGGTAAGTTGAGTAGTTAATTTGCAAAGTAAAAACTATCCGTAGCAAATATCTTGAATCATTAATGATCAAGGAGTTCCATCGTTCATTTCCCGACCTCATCATCAGATCACCGTCGTATTTACAGACCTAAAGCACCCTCTTTCAAATAAAAAAGAATCATCAAAATCGGTCTACTCGGAAAAGAATTATCACACAACATTCATTAAAAAAATTCGACGAATTGAGAACCTCCTCCTTTTTTAAGGTCGGTTAAAAGTATGTCCGTCAAAATAACTAAATACAATTGGTTACTCTTTCTATTGTCTTTTATGAAAATTAACAATTCAAAATCCGTTCTCCTTATTTTGCTGTTTAGTTGCATCTCAGATATCTGTGGTCGGTAGATCAATTCGGTAGGAGCCAACCATGGGAATAAAAAATGATATCTGTCGTTCTCATATATATGAAGAATCTAAACATGTCGATATTTAGCGAAATACACCCCAAAGTCGTTCCCGCCGTGAATAAAAACAGTACGCCGATAATTACCTAAACAGCTATAAATATCTAGAAGAAGCTATCAAGGGAGCAAAAGGTGTATGTGATATTACGCGGCAACTACGAACTGAGGCAATCGCCTTCAAACTCACAAAAGGTGCAACGAGAACTAAGTCATAATAAGTTACTAAAGCATATAGTGATGGAACAAACACAGAACGAGCATCATGGACGAACAACTTGGACTTGGCACGATTAACGCCTACAGAACTACAGAACTGCGCCTGCGGAGCGCGAACCGTGTAAAATTATTATGTCGCTGTTTGATTCTTTTAACTATGTCGCTGTTTGATCCACACCAAACAAATATTGCAGGAGGGGTAGAGTGGAAGATCAAAAAATAGACTCCGAACTTGCAGCACAATGGAAACAATGGATAAGACATCTCGAAAATATGCACGACGTTATTGTGCCAGGATGTTACCTAAACTACTCCACCCACACGTCACTTAAGTTTAACGTGAAAGTAGCTCCACCGAAATTTACTTCCATAACGCGATTAGAACTGCAAGCCGCAATTATGGGAAGTTACCAACTCAAACCGGAAACAGTGACCTTATCTGTAGATAGCAAAACTGTTCTCACTTAACTAAATACTGCTCGAAGTAATACTGAGAGCTTATCGCAGTGCGCATCGCGGCAAGGGGCAGCAGTATGAGGAAACTGCAGTTAACGTGTGGCGGTGGACTTCGAACAAGCTCATTATAGCCGATGACGCGACCAGAGACGATGCGAACGGCACATGATTTTTGGAGCCCGACTTTCCATGTCAAGACCCTACTACCCGGACTATAGAACAACCCATGAAGAGCGAAGATACCGAAAAAGAGAAACATCACTATGAAAAGAAGGTGACGCTTCAACTAAAATACAACATACCCGATGCCAGCTGATTTTCAAACTAGAAGAAGATGCTTCACGCAATGGCCACAGTACTGCAATTCGTACAACTTTACAGCCCAGAGACAAACGAACTTAATACCGAAAATGAACCCGATTGAAAACGATATCGCAAAACGACTACGTTCAAGCTTAAAGGACTAAAAAGGAATCAAGTACCCACCCTAATAAGCGAAAAACCTTCACGAAGCCGAAAAAATATTGATTCTATCCAGTCAAGAGGAGTAATTTACAGAAAAAGTAAAAGATTTGAATAAGAATAAAGCCGTATCCAGTAACAATAGAGAAAAAAAGATACGTGCTCGTACTTATTTTTACATGTCTCAGGACACGTGCCATCTGGAACTGATGGCCTCACTCACCACCGACTCGACATTCAAGGCCATCCACCATGTGATAGCTAGACAGGGTTGCCCGAGAGAAATATGGTCGGATAATGGAAGTAATCTGCGTGGAGATATCGCAATGGGCGATCGACAAGCCAACAAAAGAGAAGGCGAGTAAGAAAATGTCCAGCTAGCGTTTCATTTCGCCTGGGGCCCTTTCATGGGTAGTGTTTGGAAACGACTAATAAGAACAACGAAGATAGCGATTGACATGGTCAGCTCACAGAGAAGATTCTCGCCACTCTCCTAACCGAAGCAGAATACACTGTATACACCGTCCGCTAGCATGCTTGTAAATCCTGAAAATCGCGAGTTAATCACACTGAGTCACTTCTTACTCATCAGATAGGCTCGAGTTCCGACACCTGACCTTTGATGGTAATGATATCATTGGTCACACCAATTGGTGGGATTCCCAGTGTTTTACCCAGACTATATTTTGTATAATAGACAAAATATATTCTTTAGCGCTGCCACGTCCAAACAGGAATGCAACGTAGACACCACAGAAACTTTTTAGCAAACGATTTCGTTTCGTTACATTCTGAAGTGCTCAATGAACCAATATAAATTGAGAATTATTCAAACTATAAAAATAGATACGTATTTTTTATTAATGGAGCATATCCAACTAAAATACGAAATAAACATTCGGAAAAACGATAATAAATTATCTTTTAAAAAACCGAATTCAAAAAACCTACTTATTTGAAATAAATAACTAAGTTATTTATTTTTGAAGTCGGTGCCAGTACTATCGACCAACTTAAACTATTTAGTAATGTTAGGAGAACTTTTTGTTTTTTATAAAGTAAAAAGTTATTTTGTAAAGTTGGCAAAATTCAAACAGAAGTAAAATAAAAAAGTGATTCTAAATATGGCGAAATTCGCTGTTAAAACTTAACTTTTATTTTAAATTAAACATAACAAAAATCGGCACATTCATAGGATCAGTGTTACCAATTTTCACACAGGTGTGTTGTTTATTAGAAAGTTTCACTGGGATAATGCTTGTGGTTAATACTGACATATAGGTTATGTTTTATTTCTATCCTAAAGTCCGCACGTCTCTTTTTCCATTTTTTGCAAACCATTTTAAATCTAACTTTAATTTTTTTAACTAAAATAATCTTAAAGTTCAGAATAAAATTTGAAAAGGTTGGATTTTGGACGTTTTAAAAAAGTTCGAATCTAATTATTAACTGACGCGTAGCAAGAATTTAAAGACTTAAGAATTTATAAGTAGAAATTCGCTAAAGATTAACACAGCAATTCAGCTTTAAGTTCAAACGAAGACATAAGTTATGTTTATTACTTTAGAGATACGATGTAAATTATGTTTGTATGGATAAGGATATTTTAGAGATTTACTATGATAAAATTAACCGCATTAATAATAAAATTACCGTGAGGAAACTGAGCAACAGCTAATACATAACAAACTAGCGGTTTGATGCAAAACACACCATAAAAAATTCCATGACAAAATTTTACGAAATATGAATTATAGTTATTCAAGCAGTGCCTGAGTTCAATACAAACTTCAAGCTTTAAAAAAACAGTATTTACATACAATTTAAATTACAAACATTAATGAACAGCTTAAACATATATTTTATCTAAGTTTTGAGATTTGACTCGAGAATGAGTATCTAGAGCTATTGTTCCCAAAGGTAAAGTCCTATCATAAAGTGAGCTTTTCTGGAAGGTAGAGTTAGCTTTGTGGGTTACTGGTATCCAAGAAAAGTGTCTTGCAGGTGACTGGATGACCCAGAGACGTCGCTTCATAAGTGGCAGCCTTTTTTTATTCTTGATGGAGAAGGGCTTTCTTCTTTCAAATAAATTAGAATCTGTTAATTTATTGTTATGAACATTTATTATTTTATTTACTTTGGTGCTGAAAATGTTTATTTTAGGTAGTTCTAGTAAGTTCCTTGGATAAAACATATCTATAGGTCCTCTTGTTCTTTGCCAAATCGAGTCATTTTTTAATGAAATGACTATAAGGTTATGGGCTGTAGAAGTGAGAAACATAATACATAAGGAAAAAAATTCTTCATAGTCCACCTGTACGACATCAAAAAAAATCTGTCTGGTCCTTTGCAATTACAAAATTGAATGAGTATAGTGTCATGAGAGGTTTTGTCGTCAAGTGATATTGAACTATGGCGAGTAATGGGCAAACTAGAGAAAGCTATGGCATTTTTAAGATTAACCTGTGATTCCAAAATAATTTGTGTGTTCCTTTCAGTTAAATTAAAGTTGTTTATTGTTGTGAAGTCTGAGAACGTGTTGTGATATTTTTATATTCACTAGTCAAAAGTATTGTTTTTTGGTTACTATTTTGGTTTATATTTTGTTTACTTACTGTTGATTGAATGGCGTAGTTGAAATTTTCTAACATTAGTTTATTTAGGCTTATTCCTTTATATATGGGTTTTGTTACTTTTTGATTCTTTTGTAAAGTAACTTTTACTAAGTCTAATTTTTCAGAATTATTCTGATCTAAATCGCCACATACTTTTTATTAATTACCCAGAAATATCTATAAATTCTCTTTGTCCTTACCAACTGAGTTATTTTTATTTTCAATTGAATTATATCCTACTTACTATATATTAATTAGCAATTATTATGTAATGAATATACTTGAAATCATAATGGGTTTCCTTGATGGTGAAAATTTGTTTGTCTAGTAGTATTATTATTCCTTTTAATTCGTTTAGGTTGAAAAAATGTAAAAATACATAATCGTTTTTTTTAATTTTAAGTTTCCATTTCGAATGCATATTTATAATCTGAAAGCCAAATGGTATATTGAAGTGCGGGTTTTTACATATTTCTTAAACATACGTAAATGTTTCCATTTATATAATTTAGTTTAATTTGTGCTGGGTGTCTTTTTTATTCGGGAGTATTTCTAGGATTTTTGGCTTAGTAGGTGAATATGAAACAAAATATGTGTAAATATTGACTGTTAAATAAATTTAGAGAAGTAGTAGCATGGCTAGTTTCTTGTTTTGACTGTGTATTTTTCGCATTACTCAAAAGTTTGCCTAAGTCGGTCAAGTGAGGTTTTTCGTTATAATTTGTCATAAGGGAAATATATTGTCGTCGGCGACCGTTTCCTCCGATCAATCTAAAAGTAACTGAGTGTCGATATTATTATTATATATTTCTGTGCATCTGCGTTTTAGTTATTTTTTGTCAATGGTATTACTTTAAGAGGTGAAAGAAACGGTTTGTTTAAACCGGTGTCGATGCAGATCTGCCGTTTATTTCACATCGTTACGTTATAAAGATTTAAACTGTAGATTCTGTATCTGAATCTATGACAACTCTCTTTTATTGTGTGTAATGATTTAGTGGCACAAAGTGTCTTTCTCTACAAGGTTTTTAACTATGAGGAAATTTTAATATTTATTATATTCAGATTGGTTATGATGGCAAGTTTCATGATAATATATTTTATTTTCAAAATAAATACCATATTAAAAGTGGATTTTATTTGTAATTATTTAAAATTGTGATTCGGATATGGCCCAGGGTTCTGAAAAAAAAGTTAGTGTGTCGAAGGCTCTCAGTTCTGTTTTGAATTGCTGGAGATTAAGCATGTAAAATAATACTAATTGATTCTAGTTTAGTTATATTGAGTTGAATAGATCTATGTTGTTATACATTGTCATTTATTTTGGATTTTACTGTGTACAAAGATTATATACAAAAATTTTTGTCACATATAATAAAAATAAACATTATAGAGATAGCAATAACTACTTCAAATTACTTATAAAATGAGGGGAAAGGAATTTATACGTGAACTTGGTTAGATGAGATGTTTTTTTACAATAAATACGCTGTCTTCATTGATCAATAAATTAACTCTCTGGGAGCTTCAGAAAATATAACTGACAAAGTTTGAGGTAAATTAAACTGTATAATCACTGCTGATTAATTGTTGAAACAAGTTGCAAATACTTATGATAAATAGCAGTCTTAATATTAGGCTATCACGGCGACACTATTAATATATTCAACGCAAATTTCAGGCTTCTAAATAAATTAATTTATTTTCAATTAAAAAATTATTAATCAATAAATTGATGAACAGCATGAAAGTGAATCTTAACTAAACGTAAAACTAGTGTGATCGACCTGATATATGACTGGAAAATGAGTGCCCGGAGCCGTTGTCGGCCCAATGTAGTCTTATCATAAGTTGAGCTTTCTTGATAGCTCTGTGTATTACTAGTGTGCAAAAAAAGCATCTTGCTGTAGCTAGATCAAGTGGAGATATGGTAATGAAATTCCAAGGAGATAGTGTCAGCTTTGTGCGCGTGGTCAAATAAGGGAAAACCAAAGTGGATAGTATGAGGTTTAACTTAAAAAACTTGGAATGATTTATTTAAAGTGTTTGAAATCGATTCGTTTACACCGGTGTCGAAGAAGACTAAATTTCTTTTTCGTATCCTTACCTAATAAAGATTTAAGCTTCAGATTCTTTTTTTAGTTACTAACATGTAACACTTATAGTTTTTTTTGTTACTAATACGTCATTCCTTGCTGAACTTCACAAGCCAAGCATCGGTAAATACAAAAAAAATCTTTTTAACCAGATTTCCGAAACTGTTTTTTCAACTTTAACAAAAACGATTCTGAAATATACCCGGTTCAAATCTATTAACTTTTATTAGAACATACATTTAAACTTAAAGTTCACCTACCTCGAGAATGGAATAGCATTCAAAAATATATCGTCATGTATATGCTATTTAATCCGCATAGGAACAAACAACTTCGTTACGTACTTTTACATAAAAAATCAACACATCAACACTCATAGATTTACTGACACGAGACTTCCATATTTTTTAAGAACGGACGTAAAAACAGCGAAATATATATGAAAGACACATAAAAGTGTAGTGAATGAAAAAAAATTAGCATTAATACTTTTTGAGAGATCGATATACTATTATCATATTACTAAACCTCTTTCGTGTTTATATCAGAATTTGTATTAAAGAGAAGTGACAGGTCAAAATCGGTCATCTAACCTTTGGAAAGAGAAAAATACGTTCTGCATGTATTAGTTTAACATGCAACTCATAGGAAAGGTAAAATAAATTTTAAGCAATTGGATGAAAAGTTATAGCTATTATCATAGATCTTATATTTTTTTGTAAAATACGCCATGTTTTACGCCAGCAGAAGTTATATTAAGCAATATATTTTCGTTAAAAATTAAAATTTGTGATTAGATTAATAGAAATGCTATGTACTCTTAAATGCCTATAAGTGACTAATTGTGTACGAAACCCTCGTAGATATTTCGAGTTTTACTAGAGGTGAACAAGTTTTATTACCCGAAATTTATAAAAAACGTGTGATAACATTTAGTCTTTCCTTAGTCGCTACATGGATGACTAAGATACTAGTATTATCAAGAGGAAAAATTTTATTTTTCGTTTTCTTTTTTTTTTGTTAGTTTCTAATGGATGCACTCAAAAACTACTGGACCGACTTTAAAAATTCATCAATATAAAGCTACATTATCCATGCATGAAAAATTGTTTTATCTATGCTAATATTATAAAAAGGGAATATTTGATTTTCTTCTTTTTCCGTTTTTTTGTTAGTTGGTAATGGATGAACTCATAAACTACTGGACCGATTTTAAAAATTCCACAATATAAAGCTACATTGTCCATGAGTAATATAAACTACATTTTATTTTGAAAAATTGATTTATCTATGCTAATATTACAAAGAGGAAATATTTGATTTTATCTTTTTTCGTTTTTTGTTGGTTTGTAATGGATAAACTCAAAAACTACTAGACCGATTTTATAAATTCTTTCACCAATATAAAGCTATATTATTAATAAGTAACATAGACTATATTTTATATTGAAAAATTGATTATTCCTCATAAAAATGTCGATAGATCTACACAATGCTTTCTTCGCGTGCCCTGCAAAAACTATTGCTATTACAGAAAAAAATGAGATATTGAATGTTCTCACTAACATGAACAAAAAAGTTTGCGAGACACAATATGCAATTGTTATGGTTATGTTACAATAAAAGTTTTTTTTGGTAAAATTAGTCAACTGAAACACAAATGCGAACAAAAAGTGATTATATCCGTATCATGATGTGCTTAGACAATATTTTGAGAAAATTGTAATAATTTTATTACAAAACTCGGAGACTTGAAGTACGTTCTTATTACAATATTTTTATAAAGCTACCGCGGAAACAATTTTTTACTTGCCACTAATATTAAATTTTTTTGCAGTTCTGTACCTCAACAGAAAAAAAACGAAACGCTTATAAGATCACTCACGTATCAACCCGTTTATATGTCTGTCACTACCCTTTTTCTTAGAAATCATTTGACGTTTGACACTCGGAGACAAAGCATATATCAATGCGCTCAAAAATCTTTTTACGGAAAATTTTATGCGGAAAATAGGTACTTGAATTTGTATTTTAGAACTAACGTGTTTTTTTATCACTGAAAGAGATTATGCGGATTCCAAAACTATTTTTTCAGAATTTTCCTTAAGGTCGTTCTGAAGATAATGCTGAAATTTTTGAAAAAATAAATATCCCCTCTCGCCACCTCCGAAACTCTAAACTATGATAAATACAATATTACTAGAAATTTACCTAAATTTTACGGAATTAATATAGAAAAAGCTTCAAATTTAAGTTTTTTACAATGTTCATTGTATTTATATGTTTATAAAAGAATAGTATTAATGTTTGGAAAACCTCGTGTTGTGTAGTTTACTTGTAGTTACATATTCTTTCTAATGTAGAAAATAAAGCATAAATAGAACGAAATAAATGTGAATAAGTACGGTTATTTTGAACATTTGTGGTAACAATCTTCACCGATTAAAATGTTGGTTCTCTATTTTTTTCTGCATTAGGAACCTGAGAGATGGACGATGATATTTTCTTTTGTATTAAAAAAGAGCCAGATAAAATTAGAATTTAATTATTCATACCTCAATCGATATCTATACATCTAAACTTCTTTTTTAAACCGAATCATTCCATAGCAAAAAAATATTTCCCTAATTGTGAAATTGATCCTCACACAAATATTGTTCATTCCGATGTGCTCTGGTGCCGAATGGAATTCCAGACAATAATATATCGCTCACTGTTACAATAAAACTTTTTGGTTATATAATTAATGCAGCCACTAATTATAAAGCCATTTAACAATGTAACATTATGTCACTAAATTGCAAATAGTATACAATATATACGAGTATGATTAAACTTATAATTCTTAAAAATTCACAGTCCTCGAAGCTTCTCCCGATTTATAAATACAGGAAAAAAATTAAATACACAATAATGAGTAGAAGCGATTCAAATATACCTCGGAAGGAAAAGGTCATTCGTATAGGAATAAAGTTTAAATTATACCCTGGAAATATTCCATAAATAATTTATAGGTTTAACCTTAAACTTGAAGCGGATATTCATAGTACAAACATTAGAGATTAAAATTATGAAAATCTCATATATTGCAATATAACATTTTATCGACATCCGTGTTACTTGGATAAGATTCAAATATTCATTAATGTAATTTTTTTTAAATATTGAATATATTTGTCGTTAATTTTGTAGAAATTCATTATGCACAATTAAATGAAACTACGTAATGTAGTGTTATTTCTACTTTCTTTAAGTTCTTTACCACGACCTAGGTTTCGTTGTATTACAACGTCTTCAGGTGGCCTTTAGCAATCTTCGCTAATAGCCCACCTGAAGATCTTGTAATGTTCAACGAAACCTAGGCCGTGGTAAAGAACTTAAAGAAAGTAGAAATAACACTACATCAAGTAGTTTCATTTAATTGGTTATTTTTTTATTCATCTAACGCAAATACGTAATTAAACCCGTTTTTAATTAAAACGATAGAAATTGCGCATCGACCTTCTCTAACATGAAAATCCTTAAAAAGGGCTCTACAAAAAACCGATGCTTCAAATCTTTCTAAATATTAAGGACTTTAATTTTACATAAAGCGCTGTTGCGAATTTCAAAATTAATTCCCGTAACTACTTGCTTCTTGTCGGTAAGGAGAGGGTCACCTTAAGTATTCGATAAAACGATTTCGTTTCAAATATTGACGGAAAATTCAAGGATTTCTTAATTCACTTAACAGCCAAATATTATAAAAGGTTACGTAAATTACAGTTTAACGTAAAGGTATATTTTAGTGGCTTTTCAAATATTACGGTTTATATCTCACCCTATTCACATAGGGTGGGTATAAATCGTAAACCCACCATTTTAACATGAAAAGAGAATTTGAATTCCATTCAATGAAATTATTACACTTTGAGAAAGTATTTAGGAATTTAATTTTTAATACCAGGTGATGAGAAAAAAACTAAATTATTATAATGGACACATGAGTATAAATATATATATATATATATATATATATATATATATATATATATATATATATATATATATATATATATATATATAGAATGGTGGTTAACTAACATAACACAATTTTTCCTGCAGATTCTGTTTTTTTCCGACTCATGATATTATTTAAAAGTTTCATTATCGTGGTCCTAGTAAGAATCATAGTTTTTATTCGATATTGGTATATAAACACACACTCAATGTTACCAATTTGCGCTTAATAAATATAAAAAAGAACAATGTATTAAAAGTGGAATTAACAATAATAGTAATTGAAAAATGTTTATTTATCAGCTAACGCTTCAATAACTGTATAAATTTTTTTCTATAAACATATTCTTCACTACGTTCTATTAACGAATGCCTTCAATAACTGTATTTATTGCAGACAGTTTATTAAACAAAATTGGCAAGCACTATTACAAAACTATTTGTGCTCCTAGACAGTCGGCGCTTAATGCTTCTAATGTAATTTCCGCACCTAGTGCTATATTAGTGTTTATCAGAGTTTAAAGAACCATTGTTAATATTTTTTGGCGTAAGTAATATTTTCATATACATAAGCAATAATGCCTCCGGTTTTTTGGATCTCCGACCTGCTAAATTGCGCGTTTCTGAAAAATAAATATTCTATTTAAAACTTTAGCATTAACCTAAAAAGTCATGATGCTATGGAAATAAGCAAAGTAAACCAACTTTTCGGTGTGCTCCCCGTAAAATTTTACCAACTTCTTTATATCGAATGTGACGGCACTTAATTTTTGAGTTAGCTCTGAGATATGAATATTCCAATTTAATTTTTCATTCATAGCTACAGTTAAAAACAGGGTGACATTCGAAAAAAAAACTTATCTAAAATAAGTTTTATCTTGTACTTAGAAACCCGATTTACCATATCAATATTATACCCCATTTTTTGTACATGTCAAGTCGTAAATTCATTTTCAATTTCATTTTCGTCAATTCAAATCGACTAATGTTATCGATGCAAATTATTAAATGTTATTAAATCAAATTCACCTCACATAAAATACTAGTATTTATTAATCGATGAATTATGAGCGTTTTCACTAGTTTCTGGATTTGGAATAGTTGCTTTTTAGCAAATTTATTACATTTTAAATTCCAAAAAAAAATTAAATCACTCTATGCAAGATTCGGGGAATATGCAGATGATGACAATTTCCAGCTATGGCTACACTTACTGTAATGTAGTCTATTTTGTCATGTGTGATTAGGGGTTATGCTAAATAGAAATAAGAAATGGTAATTTACTAGCTTAAATGCAAACCGCTTCACCACAATTTGTACTTCCTGACCACACACACCGAGCGTAAGTGTAGAAACAAATTGTATCAAATTACAGTCGATAACACTAGCATAGGATCGAGATCATTATCATGAAATTATACCAACTCTGCTTTCTTTGGGATAATGTTTTGCTTCAACAATAACATAGATTCCAATGTAGAAATCCAACGAGAGAAGACTTATTTTTATTTATGGAGGTAAGAATAGGAAAGAAAAGTGTATCAAACACATTTTATATGGAAACTTACCTAATCGCTAAATCGTATGAAGGGAAGCGGAGAAATTGAAAGTCGTCTGAAGATATTCATATTATCAGCATTTAAACAATAGATAATCCAGCTGAGTAAGACGGATGTCAATGCAATAATTTATACTACTTGTACTATGGTCTATTTTTCTGTTTTAATTCCGTATTATTTAGGAATCCTTATCTAAAAAGGAAAAGCGGAACTCTTATAAGGTCACTCACGTGTCTTTCTTTCCGTTAATCACCGCTTGACGTATAGACTCGAACGCTAGTAAAATATATTAACCCGCAAATAAAACCCCAATAAAATATATTAAGCCTACATAAATCCCGCTAAAACTCAAAAATAATCATTTGAAAATATTAAGAAGGGCAAATTAATTAATGAATTTTTTTTTTTTTTAGTTCCGTATATGGCTTATGAAAGGTCTAGTTATAAGAATCTTTAAAACATTTTTATCATAATTTTTGGTATTATATCTTTAGAGATATACTGAAAAATGTGTAAAAAAAATATGTCCTCCTTCCCTTATTTCCAAAACTACTCTATTTAAAATTGAGAAAAATTATAGATTTTCAGAAACCCATGGCAATGTTGCGGGAAAACTGCGGCGATGATTCTAGATTCATTCATTATTCTTTAAAATTTCCCAATGTTTTTACAAAATATAGTAGGCAATACGTTTACATTTTCTCAGAAACCCTACGAGGTGAATATTTAAAAGTGGACATAGTAATACACCTTATTAATCTAATATTTTCTTTCACAAATTGTATTAAAATCATCACAGTTTAAATTGTTTTAAATTTATTTATAATTATAATTTCATTATAAAAAAATATGCAAAAATATATCATTACCCTCTCTTGTTTCCGAAACTATTAGCAAAACAGTGAATCTTAAAAAAACAGGTTTGCAAAATCTGACTAAAATATTCCAAAAAAACTGTGACGATTATCTCATATCTTATAATTTTTAAATACGCACCATGTTTAGGCCTATGAAGATGAAGATATGATAATATATTTACCTTGTGAAAATCAATTTTTTTGTTAATAGTTTAATAGAAATACTATATACTGTTAAATATTTATAAGTGCCGAAATATGTACGAAACAGTACTAGTGCGAGTTCTGCTTATGTTTGACTTTAAAAGGAACAGAGTTGATAAGATTTGACTGGAAGATTATAAGCAAATATGGGCTATGTTTTAACTGTGAAAGTTGGATGAAATACGTTGAAGTATATTTACGTCGTGAAAAATTACAACTTGAAAATATTTTTTTCTTAAATGTTTATAGGAGCCGAAATCTGTACGGAACCTTTGCAATTTTACTCGTACTTGATAGGTTTTTTATATTTATCGTCGATTTTGGATAAATAATATTTTGATCATAGTCGTTTGTAATATATCAAATAATAAATAATTAATTATGACTGATTTAATCGAAAACGTTAATTGCTTAATGTGAATTCGTTAGTGTAATTCTAGATATATTTGATTGTTCTGAACCTATTTAACTTCAAAACTGTTGCATGCACCTTCATTTATCGCTGATTTTTTACTTCTATTTAAACATTTTGGCAAAAAAGATTTCCCAAACGATCATGAATTTGAAGCAAAGTACAAAATTATTGACAGTACACATTGTAAACAGACTTTAATGAAAAAAAGGAAAAGCCCATATTGGGTAATATAATAAACGATATCTCCCCATTGGAAGATGACCCCTTTTGTAAATGTAGAGATAAATATTAATACCTACATAAGTAACAGTACTTGATCTATTTCATCATTAAAAGTACGTAGATCACTTTCGAATGATAGGGAGTCATTGTCGGTGTATTGGTATTTTTCCAGCGAGTTATTTGAAAATAAATTTCAGCTTAGTATCTGTCTAGAAATGAAACTAGCCAAATAATAATTAGCTTCAACTACGCCCATATTATACTTTCCGAGATTAAAATATTTTATTCAAGATAGAAATATTCTTTGGTTCATTTTTTCACCTGCTCTAGGTTATTTCTATAAAGGATGTAAAAAATGAACCAATAGAGTTCAATTAAGATGAAATTAAAACTAAATTTCTTGTGACAACTATAACTGTGTAATTTTTACCTTTCAATGATTATAAAATCTAGCCATGTGAGCTCGACTTCAGTTTCTATTAATCAATTTATTGCGTATAGAAGTGTACAATTTAATTATTACAAAATACTAAATACGGCAATGTCCCTCAAAACTAAGAAAATTTCGTTTTCTCTTCAATTTTAATAAATATTAAAATTTGTTGGCGAGTTCGCACCTGTAATTTTTTTTATTTTTGCGGCGAAGTTTTTCTCCAGTAATCATGTTTTATTTCAATTTTCCTTGATTAAAATAAAAACTTATTATATTCTAGCATGAATAGCGTATACATCTAAAAATACCTGGTATGAAAATATCTTGTAACTTAGCTTGAACTTTAAGCCGAATCAAAAGAGTTTCGACAAAAGAGGACATTCTTGCAGCCTTGCAATTGGCGACTGGAGAGAAATATCTGTTCATGCAGATCATGCGCGAACTAAAGACGGACATAGTACTATTATCGGAGCCATACAAGCACCTAACTACTCAACCCTGGGAAGCGGATAACACCGGTAAGGCCGTCATTTGGTCTTGTGGCCGTTTCAGAGTATAGTTAATAACAAAGAGGCCGGTTTAGTTGTGGCTAAGCTAGAAGGCATCCATTTTGACAGCTGCTACGCTCCACTCAGTCTTTCACTTGATATATTCACGGACTTCTTGGATCGCATGACTGAGAATGCAAAGCAGCACTCACCCGCGGCAATCGCCGGGGACTCCAATTCTTTGGCAGTTGATTGGGGAAGTAAAGAAACGCTAATGGAAGCCACGGCCCCATTGGATGTGGTTCTGCTTAACAGTGGCGATAGACCTACATACACCAAAGGAGATGCAAGTTCCATCGTGGGTCTTACTTTCATCAGCGGCTGCCTCGCCAAGGGAAACTGCTCCTGGGAGGTGATGGATGTCTACACAGCCAGTAATCATTGCGCATTACTGTTGGAAATCTCGACTGGCCGCAGTACTGGAAACGCCCACATGAAGATTAAGACAATTGATTGGAAGGTGAAGTCATTTGACCATATTACCTACACGGTGGCTCTGGATGGCGACCCAATCGTCGTGGGAGATGCTGAGAATGACAGTGGAGTTAATGAAGAGAGTAACGAATGCCTGCGATGCAAGTATGCGAAAACGCGGCATAAATCATCGTATATCGGTACACTAGTGGAACGATTACATCGGTGCCTTACGTAAAGAGTGCCTCAAAACAAGAAGAGCATCTCAGTGTGGCTGGAGACGACAAAACTCTGCGGAACTGAGGGCAGAGTACAAGAAGGTACGTCAGCAACTGAACAAAGCCATCAAGGATAGTAAACGACAATGCTGGAAAGAGCTTATCGACGAGGTGGACATGGACCCGTGAGGCAGACCGTATAAGGATGTCATGACACATCTAAAAAACTAGCTGATGCCGATGCCTACGTGTCCCAAATTCCTAGAGAAGATCGTCATTGTGCTATTCCCACAACAACGCGAAGCACATTATCTGACAGAACAGTTTGAGATTGAGTAAATTGAAGCAACAGAGGCTAGTACTTCTGCCCAAGGGGAAGAAACCGCCCAAAGAACCATCTTCTTATCATCCGCTCTGCATGCTGGACACAGCTGGCAAGGTATTGAAACGAATAATTCACCTAAGGATTGAAACAGCAGTTGATACGCTGCTGGCCAGCAACCAATATTTGTTCCCGAAAGGGCGATCAACACTGGATGCGATAAACTTTGTTGTCAATAGAGCCAAGAACGCAATCGCAGAGACTAGATGGAAGGGAGGCACAAAGAAATACTGCTTGGTGGCCATACTGGACATCAAGAATGCATTCAACTCAGCAAATTGGGACTGTATTATACGGAACCTAAATGAGATGAACGTACCATCTTACCTTCAGAGAATGGTGGCAAGCTACCTCACTGATAAACTGCTGAAGTATAATACGAAGACAGGTTGGAAGCAACACAACAGCACTGGTGGAAAACCTCAGGGCTCGGTACTGGGTCCACTCTTGTGGAACATCATGTACGACGGGCTTCTGAAAGTAGCACTGCCAAGAGATTTCAATCTCATGGCATGCGCGGATGATGTTGCCGTAGTGATCGTCGCGAAGCACCTCGAGGAGATAGAACTCGCATTTGATCTTACCTTCAAGAAAATCAGTAGATATTTGAACACAGTTAACTTGGAACTGGCGGAGCACAAGACAGGGCGCGGTGCTTATCAGCAGTAGAAAGCAGATGGAAACTGTCACACTGAGAGTGAAATCACATCACAACCGTTTATCCGGTATCTGGGGATGATGATTGACGCCTGACTCAGCTTCAGACAACAGGTGGAACACAATAAAGCACCGGTCGTGAGGGCAACCTTAGCACGGCTAATACCTAATATTGGGGGTCCAAAACAAAGTAGAAGGACTTTGTTGTCGTCAGTGGTCACATCGGTATTAATATACGGAATACCCGTATGGGCTGACACCACCATAATCCACCCTTCACGAAGGAAAATAGCTTCTGTATATCGCTTGAGTGCCTTGAGAGTTGCTAGCGTTATCAGAAGTGTCAGAAAACACGGTACTCATTATCGCTGGGATGCTGCCGATTGAAGTACTGGCCGAAGAACGAAGAGCGCTTTATCGGCGAAAAGGGTCAACAACTACATTCAGCCCCGATGAACTCAGGGTGGAGGAACGGAAAAAGAGCATATGTCGATGGCAAGTACTGTGGGATTCCGCAACCACGGGCAGGTGGACGTACCGTCTTATACCAAAAGTGGATGTCTGGCTAAGCCGAAATTAAGGTGAAATCATCTACTACCTCACGCAGATGCTCACAGGACATGGTTGCTTTCGGACATACCTTCATCTATTCAAACATGAAGATTCCCCAAAGTGCCCGCCCTGTCCCGGAGTCAGTGAACATGCAGAGCACGTATTCTTTGCGTGTATCGGTATCGGGGGACAACTTGTTGCGTGAAATTCTGGAAGATGTTCTCAAACAGAAAGTTTAACCAGAGACCCAATTAGGAGCTATGCTTTTATCGAAGGCAGCTTGGGACACGACCAGTACATTCACGTCGCAAGTCCTTCAGGATCTTCGTCGCACGTAAAGGAAGCGTGCAAAAAATTTAAAAATTGCAATTAAAAGGAAGGAAGTAGTGACTTCGAATAACAGACGGAAGAGAAACAGCTAGACCATCCCCCCGTGACGTAATGCCTAACGGCGGTTCCATGGGTGAAACACACTCACACACACACACACTCACGCACACACACACACACACACTCACTCATACACACACTCACCCACACATACACACACACACACCAACACCCACACCTACACCAACATCTACACCCCATACCCACACCCACATACCCACACATGCACACACACCCACACACACACCCACACACACACACCCGCACACACACACCCACACACATACCCACCCACACACAACCACCCACACAGACACACACACACTGACATATACACACACACCCACACACACACAAACACACACACACACACACCACACACACTTATATATACGCACACACACACACACACACACACATGCACACACATGCGCACGAGCTCGTAGAAACGCACGAACGAACGCGCGCACGTACGCACGCCCGTCCACATACACAGACGAGTGCTACATTTCACTTGGCAACAACTCCAAGAATCTCCAGCGGTAGCAATATTTTGCTAATTTAATTTTTCACTGGACAAATAAAATTCACGTAGCAACCGAATCAAAGTTTGGACCTAAGCTATTTTAAATGAAGTTGTATTGTCACTTACTGATATTTATAATATGTTGATACTCAAACTTTAATTGTCACCTTGGATTTGATATCTGAAGATTAGAATAAAATCCCGATATTGCCGATAAAATCCGAAATGACGACATCTTCGCAATACATATATGTCTGCAAAATTGACCTAAAGATGTTCAAACTTTATATCCAACTTAAATATATATTACTATTATGATTTTAATATTAGAAAAGATTAAAGCTTAAATTTATTTCAATTTGAAGACCTTGTCATAATGAAAATATACATGTTATTTTTCTCCTCAAATGGATTTAAATTAAAGATGGTATAGTTTTGGTACCTATATAAAGCCACCTACCTTTTTAAAAGTCTCTTCTATTATACTTGTAAAGAAAAAAAATGAATATAGTGGATAAAGTTACATAAAATTTTGAATATTTTTGAAAAACTTTGCCAAAATTCAACGGCCACTTTGAATTCAGTTATTGACAGGTCGGATGTAGACTTCGAGAAAATTCTGTAGTAGAAGCCACGCGGAATATATGTCAGAGAGTAGTACCTAGTTGTCTCTGGAACTACTTTAAGATGATGGTTCAACCTATTCTGGAGTGACCATGGACAGCAAACGTAAGAGAATAACTTCCGATGTTGCATCTGAAGCTACTTCGATTTAATGGTTCCAGCGATTAAGAAGCTCGAAGTACGTGGTTCAGATAATATTTATCGCATAGTTATGATTTTTCAACTTTGAAAAGTTACATCATTTCAATATAAAAATATATAACATTAAATTATTCGGCTTACTTTCTACACATAGAATGGAATGTTTAAATAGTGGAGAAAAGTAAACGTTAAGACAATTCCTTTATTGCACGTACATAATTCTTTAATTTATATTAATTTTTTATATATATTTTACATTCACGACAGAAATCGGCTGTCTTTTATTATTATTTCGAAATTAGCTGCTGTATAAATGGAAAGTAATGAGGTGTAATTTTGCCTATCAATACTAAGGTTTACTGTTTCCGCTGCCTCGCTACTTTTATAAACACAAATTAATTTATGTAGAATAAAATATACAAATGCAAATTATTTAAGCAAATACAATACCTTGACTGTTGTCCCAAAAATTCAACAACATTCTAGAAGCATGAACTTTAGTATACATTCTTTATTTGAAAATAATTAGAATACGAGGGACATAATTTTAAAATGGTAAGATGGTGGAAAGCTGATGTGACACAAATGAGAAATAATTTGTTTTTGAATAACATTTTTTTAATTTTCAACATTTTTCTATCATAATTTTATTTACAAAATACTAGAAATAGTAACCACTGCCACTTTCCTGGGTATAACTTTAGATCATAAGTTACAATGGGCTGCTCGTATACGTTCAGTAGCTGGTAGGTTAAGCTCGACTGCGTTTGCAGTTAGAAAAAATAGGCAGCTGACTGATGCAGCTACGGCCAGGTTAGTTTATTTTGCTTATTTCCACAGCATTATATAGTATGGTATTATGATATGAAGCAGCGCTACAGATATTAAAACTATTTTTATTTTGCAAAAGAGAGCAGTCCGAGTCATATATAATATGACACCCCGAGAATCTGTGAAACATCTATTTAAAGAGGCAGATATTCTGACCTTGCCGTCATTATACGTCTATGAAAACAATGTTAAAAAGAATTTAAATTTCTTCGTTAAAGGGTCTGATAACCATTCTCTTAATACAAGAAATAAAAATAAAATTCATAGTATTAAATTTAGATTACAAATTACTAGTAAGTCTTTTCTGGGCAATAGTATTCGTTTTTTTAACAGGATACCTGAGGATATAATAAACCTTCCTATAGCGAAGTTTAAAACGCATATTAAACACGTGCTTATTTCGAAGGTTTATTATAGCATCAGGGACTATGTTGACGATAAAATATGTGGAGCCCATTACAGGGTAAAATGCACTTTCTGACCCTCATTAAGAGGGACTGATTGATTTTTTGTAGATATACTTATAAATAATAAGGATATTTGTTCATAATAATTAGCAGTTAAATCGTGACATGTCAAAAGTGACTTTAATAGTCCTACTTGAAAGAAAAATAAAATAAATTTAAAGGTCTTATTGACATAAATAAAATCTCCATGTAAAAAAAACGTAATAAAATATTGAATTACCAGCATATATAATAATTTTTTATTTGTGCGAAATATTATTCGTATTAGCTCAACCTGTAGGATAATGTTGAAATAGTGTATCTCGAGAACGAGATAAAAAACGAAAAATAAATATTCTAAACAAACATATTATTTTGAACTGAGGAACTCATGGACCCAATCGAACAACCACTGTCAATTCGGATTAACTTACACATCAATTTGCAGTTAAAAAAATAGCAACAATTTGATGTCATAAGATTAATGTTAATTACATTGTCAAATGTAAAGGGTCTAGCCGTACTTCTATGGTGAAAGTGTCCCCGATAGGAATCTAAATCATTATCTATAGTGTGTTGTACAGGAGGCTAAAAGTAATTGATACCGAAGATATTACCTGTCTATTTTAGTTAATCGCATAGATATTAAAAAAAGTGTCCGATGACAACTTTTTTTCAAAGCATTATATCAAAGTAACATTTAAGATTAGGAAAATAAAACTTGTATGTTCTGGTTTCCTTAGCAATTTATTTCCAATAGTTTCTGATGGAGCGAGCCTAAATAAAAATATTCTATATAGTCATAGTTGCCTCAAATAATGAGAATGTCCGAACAGACGTCTAAACTTTATCAGCAAGAAGCTACGTACTGTAGTGTTTCCGATTCGTCAATGAATGTAACGCGAGACTTAAATAGTCTTCGAGTATCAATTCGAATTCGCAGAACATTTCGACGCTGGTAATGAATATCTCAATAAATTCCTTGTATTTAGAAGTTCGAATCCACTTCGTTACATTAATATTTATTGAAAAGCAAAATAGAATAAAGAGATATTGCGATGTGTTTGGAAGCTTAGCGTAAAGAAAAAACATTCGAAAATGTTATATTTGTTATTAATAATTTTCGTAAAAGGGTTAATAAACTCACAAGGGACCTTACAAATTTTTGAAGTTAATATTGTTGAGGCTTATTAGACTTGACAACACAAGATGGTTCTTAGTATTCTTGCGCAGTGATCGCTGGCCGGGCTTCATGATAAGATGAACAGAAACATTTTCATTTCATTACGTGATCATTAAGTTCAAATTAAAATCGGCTAAGCAAAGTCAATTACATGCTTTTGGGAAATATGAAATATTCTTACTTAATAAATTACTATGCTGTATAAAGTATATCATCAATATTGTGCATTAACAAATGTCAGGGTATTACGAGCACACAAACCGCGAATAAAAAATTGTGAGAACACTTATGTCCTTACAATTTTTTATTCGCGGTTTGTGCGCTCGTAATACCCTAACATTTGTTAATGCACAATATTCATGATTCCTTGAATAACAAGAGGGAGTGGGAAATAATGCCAAGGATTTTAAATAATAAAAGCAATTGAATTAAAGTATATCACCTTATAACAAAACTCGTCGTAAAGAATTATCCGTAATGCGTCTTTCGCGTCAAACTAAGAAAACTTTGAAATTTGAGATATTTTGCATGTTTGTGGTATCTAACAGCAGGATAATTTAGCATTTCAAATGTCTGGAAATTACGCTTTAAAGTTATATTTTTTTTAAATTTACTAATCACGCAAAATTGACCTTGTTTGCCATATTAAAATCCGACTAGGAATAATTAAATTAAAATGGAATTGGAAAAATTTGCTTCAATTATTCCCGAAAAAACGGTAGAGAGAACGATAATCTTTCTTGAAAGCCATTTGACTGAGTAATTTTCTAGGAGTTGAAACTTGTGTCATTTTCTTAAGTTTGTATCCTCATAATTTGTTCCTTCTTTCTCAGCTTTGCAAGATTAGAATAAACACTAACAGATATTCAAATACAAAATTATTGTGGCCGGTTACAGCTCATTACGACATACGGTTCGTTTTGAGAAATTAGCGTATAAAATGGTGCGCTGGTTACAAAAAGAATGAAGATAGAACTGAAGTTTATTTTGATGCTACACTTGAATAATTTTATAAAACATATCAAATGTTTACAGTTTATTAAAATTTGAAGCTTGATTTAAAGTTATTTAAAAATAATTTTTAAAATTGTGCTAAATCAAGTGGAACATAAACGAGTTTTTGACTGCCACAAGTTAACATTGCTCGTCAATTTGAAGTGACTAAGAATATATATCGGTAAATGGAATCTTAATTTAAAGGCCTGACCAAAGATATATACTTCGATGCACAAAAAACTTCTGTCCTTTTTTCATGCAAGATATAATTTTTACCATATATTACTCTCTGGATACACGGGTGCTGGGTACGTACAAAATTTCTAACATATTGAATGAAAATTACAAAAAATGTAAAACTGTGGGAAACGCATTGACAGATGGATGGATTTGTTTGACTGTGGAACGTAAAGAGATAACTATAGTTAAAATGTATCTGGACTGATGAAACAGAGGAATAATTCAAATAATAATTTTAAACGTTGATTTTAAAGTGAGGTAAATTAAATTTAGAATTTTAATAAAAAAAATGGATGATATTTAGAGTTTATACAATAGATAATATGATTAAATATCACTGTTAGTTACCTTAATTAGGTAAATTGATAAAGAAATACATTATGACGACATTTTTTATATACCGGATGGAAAGTCAGTTGAAATTTCCTACTCAATATTTTACGGCTCTCTAACATAATGCTTATCGTCTGTATAATAAAATACTACGAGGAATCAGCTGAATGATTTTTCCTATGACCTATACTTAAAAGAATAAATTTTTATATGCTTATTCTATTCATAAAAGATAAGTGTAATATTTAATTATTGAATATCTTGACATCAAGAGAAAATGCTTCCAAATATAAACATTTTCTTCAGATCATCATGTATTTTATGGTTACAATTTTTTATTGAATGTATGATTGAGTTAGTTCGATGTGCAGAAAGCAGCTATATCTTACGTCTTATCAACTCATTTTAATGAGATAATGGTTATGGTCTTACGTTGCCTTTTGATGAAACCATCCATGTAAACAGCTCGTTTTGATAAAAAACATTATTGCAAACGACTAAATATTTACCGATGTTACAATTAACACTTGTGGGTATTTTTTTGTGAAAACGTCATCAAAATTATAGGAACTAGTATTAACAAAAGTGTTACTCGTTTTCAACACCTGTATGTGTTCTAGTCTAAAGTTTAAAAAAACAAAGTACCTTAAATTTTTCAGGAGAAATTCTAGATTGGGTACCTTACACTTTTAGAGAGCAATATTAGATTAGGTACCATAAACTTTTCGGGAGCAATGTTAAATTAGATACCTTGAACTTTTCGGGTGCTATATTACAATAGGTAGGTTGCTAAGACATAATAACTAGTTTACAATAAAAACAATAAAGGACTATTATTATTTAAGTGATTATATCATCGGAATATTGGTAGTTTTGTGAAAATAGATTGACAGAATTATTTCAGTAGACGTTTAAAATATATTCTGCAAGAATAGACCTCATAAAACTTTCTGCAAGAACAGACTTCATACAACTTCGTCAGACTCTCAAATGAACAATTAACTATATTTGATAGCAAAGAATTTAATTAAAGTTTTTCATGTAACTACAGAACAAGAATTGGTGCATATATAAAATATATGTTTTTACTAGAAACTTATATAAAATATATAAAAAATTATGGAAATTAAAGACATTATTACGCCTATAAAATATATACAGTGTATTCAAATAGTAAAAAAAAATATTTTAATATCTGTGAATATCTTAACAGAAATAATATGCGAGTTTAATATTTATAATAGTTATTATATTTATAATAATCGCGAGTTTCATTCTTATTTTAAGGTGTTTATTACTATTACTATTACTCTTAACTTAACTAATACTATTACTCTTATAGCAATAACACTATTGTACTTATGTGGTGAAACTTGTGGCTTAGAATGGTGAAACTTGTGTCATTTGCTACAGTTTAGCGAGTCCTTCAAATTAATATATGACAAAATTGTGTAATGGCAGCTACGTATGTTTTTAAAAAATATTACTTCTTTTTTGATAAACCCAAAAACATATATATATATATATATATATATATATATATATATATATATATATATATATATATATATATATATACATACATATATATATATATTTTTTTTTTTTATCTCCGAGTTGCCGTCAACAATTATTATTACTACTGTATAAATGGTAATCTGAAAGCGCAATGTCCGGTGAATATGGTGGATGAGTAAACAAAACTCAGTCGAGCTCCTCTAATTTATTACGAGCTCCTCTAATTTATTACGAGCTCCTCTAATTTATTACGAGCTACTACTAATTTATTTTGCATCATATGGTCAAGAATTATCACGTAGAAAATAAACTCGATCCTGTTGACTGTTCAGTTTGTTACTATATGTAGGATGTATGTGGATACTGAAACTTTTTTTCTTCGACACCCGTCACACACACACAACATTAGTTTGCGTGCATGGTTAACGTATGTAACCCACTTCTCATCGCCAGTTACTAATTGATTTAGGCAGTCGAAGTTATGTTTCATTATCAACAACTGTTGACAAGTATCAACTCTGCACTGAAGGTAATATGATGACAACTCCCACATGAAGAATAACCTGAAAGCATTTTCCTACAACATCGAACAAATTTAGCCTTGGATAAACAAGACTTGCTTTTTTATACCTGATCCAAGTTTTTAGTTTTTCATTCGGATTGGCTACGGGCATTGGTGTCTCTCTGGTAATGCTGTCAGACGATGAGTAAATTCCAGATACGCGTGACTGCTGATTTTCTCAATTCCAAATTTTTCAAGAATAAGACTTCATAAATTTTTAAAGTATGCCTAAATGACATTGTGAGAGATTTTTTTCAACTATGGGTATTTATGTTAATTTTACATTTCACTGTATGGTATACAAAAAAATGTGGCGAAAAGTAATCATTCAACATTAGTTAACTTAATTTTAAGTTTTACGCAAATTTAGGGAAGTATGGAATTGACTAAATATTTGTTTATTAAATTATAATATAATTTCACAAACCTTCACCAAAACCTTCTAAGAGTATTCAAGGATTTGAAAACAATAGATCGTATTCCAAATATTTATTCTTTATTTTTTTACTATTTTACAAGACAAACGAGCTTGTAAAGAATTTTTCTTCAGCTACTTGCTTTTAATACTGTTTTCCTACTGTATAAAAAAATAAAATTAATAAAAAAATTGGAAACAAAACTCATATACGTGTTTAAAATAAAAACTAACATGTGCAGCAGTTTGTCGTGAACAAGGAAATATTAATATTCGCATTTATTTGAAAACATTATAATTATCGAATAACCTAATGCAAACTATTCCGTAAATAATGGATCACATTGAAACTGAGTTTACAGACCATGAGCTATCATAATTTAATATTGAAGTGCGACTTTAGGGATGGACGTCACGCTGGAACTGAAATGACCTTGTGACACCCGATCTTATTAACTTGTTAAAATAGCCTTAACGCTGTCTCTTGGCCCTACTGGCAAATTACATAGAAAAGGTTGGTAAAACAAGGCGGTAGGACAGCAAAATGGAAACCATGTATATATATATGTATATATATATATATGTATATATATATGTATATATATATATATATGTATCTATTTATATAACATGTATATCTTTTTATAGTTTTTAACTATCTATGTACTAAGTATTTTATTTGTGCCTGCATTAAAAATTTTGATTTTATTTCGTTGAAAATTAAAATAAAATTAATTAAATACTGTTGTATGTTATGAAAGTTAAGACTTGTTTTATGTTTTTGTTTTTTTTCTTTTGTTCTTGTGGGTGTGTTCGGTAAAGAAAAATGTTAGCTAACATTAAGGTTTGACACGTTTTTATCATAGGTGGTACTGTGTTTAATTTCTATGCTATATTCTTAATGTATTATTTTATATTCTACATTCGTAATTTAAAATTTAGACGCGTTAACGGTTAGTAGAAGTTACTATTGTATATAATATTTGCTTAAATGTCTTTGCTGATAATGTGTGATCAAAAAATGTATTATTTAATTTATATCAGTAACTGATGTTAAATTTTTATAGCAATTAAAGTTTTGGTATGCATGTGTACAGTCAAAAATCAAATTATACTTGCTCAAACGCGCACGCATAATGCATACAAGAGTGAATACTGAAGAAGTTGACATCCAACGTGCGTAGCACTACCACGCAACTGTTTTTACATAGTGTTTACAATGAATATGTGTAATTAAATTAGTTATAATTGAATCATTCACAGTGCATAAGGTTTGATTTCAAATGTATGCGTTTGCGCTCATACATTTTAAAAGTATTCTAAACTACGTTTCCATCAATTGTTGCAACATTAAAGAAAAAAATAGTTTCCGCGTTTTACACCATTTCGCTCAATATAACTGTATGACAAATGACTCACGAGTATCTTAATACATTGTTTTATGTTTAGTAAAATGTCCAATGTTTTCGAGATTTTGGGAATTTTTAAAAAGTTTCGAATATTTATGTCTTATTTGGGTGCAATTAGTTTAGTTTTTCTTTCTTTTTTTGTAAGGTATTCACATTTGTACAAGTTTTTCTGAAACATAAATGATACAATCAGAAAACAATTTTGATTTAAAATTTTAGTGGGGTAAAAAATATTCCTTATCGTACAGTTAAAGGATTTTAAAAACGTTCCTATTTAATAAAAATTATAAAGTAGTACGAAACTTTCTCCCTGTTAAGAGCGAAGATATCGCAATTACATTATAAGATAACTCCGTATTAATTTAAGAATTAACCAATTGGTTAAAACTTCATGGGAGAGGTTATTATAACCTTGAGGACAGTATATTTATTCCATATCTTTTACAGTTATATTCATTAGCAAATAAAATGAATTATACATTTCGTCGACGTGGATTTTCAGAAGTTTCTACATTATTTTGCAAGGAAGATGTTGTAATGGGGAAAGTAAATGTGGAAAGCATGTTTTGGCTTTCATGCATTAAACTTTATTGTTATTTCTCTGTCCGTCGTTATGTCATTACTTTCCCAGTGCTTAAATATTAACTTGTTAATCTAAGTACATTATAGTCTCTTTTGGTTTAAAAGTTCTTGTACACATTATTATTAATTTTCGAATTAAAGTTAAAAAGAGTATGTTTCTTTTTACGTTTTACCAATTTTCATATACTTATAGTTAAAACAAAATAGCTACTGTTATTATGTTTTAAAATTTGAAATCAAAATTGTTTTCTGATTGTATAATTTATGTTTCAGAAAACTTTTACAAATGTGAATACTTTACAAAAAAAGAAAGAAAAAAAATGAAAAACTATTCATATGAATTAATTGCACCCAAATAAGTCATGAAGCTTCGAAAATTTTTAAAAATTCTGGAAAACTCGAAAACATTGGAAATGTTATTAAACATAAAAAAAATAAAATAAGATACTCGTGATTCATTTGTGCCACAGTCATATTGAGTGAAATGGTGTAAAACGCGAGAACTCTATTTTTTCTGTAATGTTGCAACAATTGATGGCAACGTAGTTTAAATTACTTTTAAAATGTATGCGCGCAAACACATACGTTTGAAATCAAACCTTATGCACTGTGAATGATTCAATTATAACTAATTTAATTACACATATTCATTGTAAACACTATGTAAAAACACTTGCGTGGCAGTGCTACGCACGTTGCGTGTCAATTTCTTTAATTATTAACCTCGTGTGTTATGCGTGCGCGTTTGAGCAAGTATAATTTGATTTTTGCCTGTACACATTCATACCAAAACTTTAATTGCTATAAAAAATTAACATCAGTATCTGATATAAAATAAATAATACATTTTTTGACCTCACATTTTCAGCAGAAACATTTAAGCAAATATTATATACAATAGTAACTTCTACTAACCGTTAACGCGTCTAAATTTTAAATTACGAATGTAGAATATAAAATAATACATTAAGAATATAGCATAGAAATTAAACACAGTACCACCTATGATAAAAACGTGTCAAACCTTAATGTTAGCTAACATTTTTCTTTACCGAACACACCCACAAGAACAAAAGAAAAAAAACAAAAACATAAAACAAGTCTTAACTTTCATAACATACAACAGTATTTAATTAATTTTACTTTAATTTTCAATGAAATAAAACGAAACTTTTAATGTAAGCACAAATAAAATATTTAGTACATAGATAGTTTAAAACTATAAAAAGATATACACGTTATATAAATAGATATATATAAATACATATACATGGTTTCCATTTAGCTGTCCTACCGCCTTGTTTCACCAACCTTTTCTATGTAACTTGCCAGTAGGGCCAAGAGATGGCGTTAAGGCTATTTTAACAAGTTAATAAGATCGGGTGTCACAAGGTCATTTCAGTTCCAGCGTGACGTCCATCCCAAAAGAAGTCACACTTCAATATTAAATTATGATAGCTCATGATGTGTAAACTCAGTTTCAATGTGATGCATTATTTACAGAATAGTTTGCATAAAGTTGTTGGATAATAATAATGTTTTTGGATAAATGCAAATATTAATATTTCCTTGTTCACGACAAACTGCTGCACATGTTAGTTTTTATTGTAAACACGTATATGAGTTTCGTTTCTAAGTTTTTTATGAATGTTTCATCAATTTTAATTTGTTATACATTATGATAACAGTATTAAAAGCAAATACCTGAAGAAAAATGCTTTACAAGCTCGTTTTTGCCTTATAAAATAGTAAGAAAATAAATAATAAATATTTAGAATATGATCTATTGTTTTCGAATCATTGAACACTATTAGAAGAGTTTGTGATTACATTGACAAACAGTTACTGATATTATTTGATATTTTGAGAAAGTATATTATAATTTAATATAAAAATATATAGTCAATTCCAGACTTCTCTAAATTTGCGTAAAACTTAAAGTTAATTCAACTAATGTTGAATGATTATAATGCAGAAACTTTTCGCAACATTTTTTTGTACATCATACAGTGAAATGTAAAATTAACATAAATACCCATAGTTGAAAAAATCTTTCACAATATCATTTACGCGTTCTTTACAAATTTATGAAGTCTTACTCTTGAACAATTTAGAGTTGCAAAAATCGGGAAAGTCACACGTATCTGGGATTAACTCATCGTCTGATAGCATTATCAGAAAGACACCAATGCCCGTAGCCAATCCGAATGAAGAACTCCTCTTCAAGTCTTGTTTATACCTGATCCAAGGGTAAATTTGTTCGATGTTGTAGGAAAATGCTTTCAGATGATTCTTCACGTCGTTATAGTATACAAACTGTAAGTCCTCATATCTTTCTGCGGGTAGTTTATGCCCTGTGTTGCTGAATATATTGTTCATCACGTGTAAGTTTGGGGAGCCGTATCGGCATAATTGAAGATCAAGCAGGCAGATTTCAACTCACTTTCTACTCCACTAATAAAAAAAAATAATTTTAATAAATCAGTTTGTACATAAATGTACACTTATTGACCTAATGAAAATAATTAACAATGTGTTGCAGCATAATGTTTATTACATATGTATGTGCTGTATACATATATATATATATATATATATATATATATATATATGTACGTATATATACATATATATATATATATACATATATATATATATATATATATATATTATGTTGGCCACTAACTTTTTAGACAAAACTTCTAGAACGAAACTTCTAGAAGATTTTACTGTAAGCTATAAATAGGCCAAAGTGCAGTCAGTTGACAACAGTCAACACCCACCGAAGCTTTCAGTGAATTACATAAAAGATAATAGATTTAAATCGATATCAAATACGGATTTTATTATTTACAAATTTCATCTGGGTCACGATGCAAAGACTGCCACAAATAATATATGTCTTGCGATGGGCGAGTCCACGATGTCTTACGTGACGGCAAAGATTTTGTTCAGAAAGTTCAGGTATGAGGACTACGAATCCCGTATCGAACATCCTGTTCAATTGGACGTTCAACGTTGTGTTACGGTGTGTGGATACCCCACGAGTTGTCATTATATCACCTTCAGTGCAGAGTTGATACTTATGAACAGTTATTAATATTGAAACGTAACTTCGACTGCCTGAGTCAATTAGTAACAGGCGAAGAGAAGTGCGATACGTTAACCATACACGCAAACGTATGGCGTAAACGGATGTCGAAGAAAAAGGAGTTTCAGTATCCTAAGCTGAATTAAGTGCCACAAAGGTGATGGTCAGCTGCTAATGGAATGTCAATGGCATTACTTATTGGAATTTGCTTCCAGAGAGATCGACAATTAATGCAGATAATTACTGTGAACAATTGGACCAATTAGCTAACAAACTGAGTAGTCAAAAGGATCGAGTTTATTTTCAACGTAATAATGCTTGTTGCAAAACTTACTCGCAAAACGTATACCGCATGTTGCAAAATGTACTCGTAAAAAATTAGAGGACCTCGGCGTGGTTTTTCTCACTCAACCACCATATTCGCTGGACATTGCGCCTTCTGATTACCATTTATTCAGAGCTCTAAGTAACCATTAACGTAATAAAAAAAAATACCCGCAAGTGTTAATTGCAACATAGGTAAATATTTAGTCGTTTGCAATAATGCTTTTTATCAAAACGAGCTGTTTACATGGATGGTTTCATCAAAACGCAACGTAAGACCTTGAACCATAATCTCATTAATATGCGCAACGCCATGATGATTTAAAATTTATTCGAGTTGTTTTTGCTTGAAATATTATCTGTGTATTTATTATCTTATCTAGAATAGACATTGATAAGTGTGCATTTTAAATGACTTTGGAAAGAACGTACAATTTTAGGTTGAGAAGACATAAGATATAGCTGCTTTCTGCACATCAAACTAATAAGATCATACATAAAAAATAAAAAATTGTAACCATAAAATTCATGGTTATCTGAGAAAAATGTTTATATTTGAAAGCATTTTTTCTTGATGTAAAGATGTTCAATAATTAAATATTACACTTATCTTTCAAGAATATAATTTTATAGTATACTCTTAAAAAAACTACCTGAAATTAAATGGAAGCATATAAAAATTTATTTTAAGTACACAGTGCATAAATTTTGGAACAAAAGGTATTGAGAAGTGAATTTTAAAAAAAATTATGACTGTAACTCTAAATGCGATATATAAATGCTTCGATGCTTGCTTTTGAAAATATTTTATAACTATAATTCTCCTCCATGTGTGTAAAAAGTGTCATTACGTCGAATAATAAATTTCAGAGTTATATATTATTTTACGAAACAACAGTAGCCGCGTCCTCCGAGCGTAAATCTGGTCCACAGGTAAACTTGTTCAATATCATAGGAAAAATCATTCAGCTGATTCCTCGTAGTATTTTATTATACAGACGATAAGCATTATATTGAGGAGCCGTAAAATATTGAGTAGTAAATTTCAACTGACTTTCCATCCGATAAATAAAAAATGTCGTCATAATGTATTTCTTTATCAATTTAAACTTTTTAACCTAATTAAGGTAACTAACAGTGATATTTTATAATATCTATTGTAGAAGCCCTAAAACTCATCCATTCGTTTTTATTAAAATCCTAAATTTAATTTACCTCACTTTAAAATTAACGTTTAAAGATTATTATTTGAATTATTCCTCTGTTTCATCAGTCCAGATACATTTTAACTATAGTTATCTCTTTACGTTCCACAGTCAAACAAATTCATCCATCTGTCAATGCGTTTCCCACAGTTTTACACCTTTTGTAGTTTTCGTTCAATATGTTAGGAATTTTGCACGTACATGTCCCAGAGAGTAATATATGGCAAAAATTGTATCTTGAATGAAAAAAGGACAAACATTTTTTGTGCATCGAAGTATATATCTTTGGTCAGGCCTTTAAATTAAGATTCCATTTACCGATATATATTCTTAGTCACTTCAAATTGACGAGCAAAGTTAACATTGCTAGCAATGTTAACTCGTGGCAGTCAAAAACTCGTTTATTTTCCACTGGATTTAGCACAATTTTAAAAATATTTTTAAATAACTTTAAATCAAGCTTCAAATTTTAATAAACTGTAAACATTTCATATGTTTTATAAAATTATTCAAGTGTAGCATCAAAATAAACTTCAGTTCTATCTTCATTCTTTTTGTAACCAGCGCACCGTTTTATACGCTAATTTCTCAAAACGAACCGTATGTCGTAATGAGCTGTAACCGGCCACAATAATTTTGTATTTGAATATCTGTTAGTGTTTATTCTAATCTTGCAAAGCTGAGAAAGAAGGAACAAATTATGAGGATACAAACTTAAGAAAATGACACAAGTTTCAACTCCTAGAAAATTACTCAGTCAAATGGCTTTCAAGAAAGATTATCGTTCTCTCTACCGTTTTTTCGGGAATAATTTAAGCAAATTTTTCCGATTCCATTTTAATTTAATTATTCCTAGTCGAATTTTAATATGGCAAACAAGGTCAATTTTGCGTGATTAGTAAATTTTAAAAAAATATAACTTTAAAGCGTAATTTCCAGACATCTGAAATGCTAAATTATCCTGCTGTTAGATACCACAAACATGCAAAATATCTCAAATTTCAAAGTTTTCTTAGTTTGACGCGAAAGACGCATTACGGATAATTCTTTACGACGAGTTTTGTTATAAGGTGATATACTTTAATTCAATTGCTTCTATTATTTAAAATCCTTGGCATTATTTCCCACTCCCTCTTGTTATTCAAGGAATCATCAATATTGTGCATTAACAAATGTCAGGGTATTACGAGCGCACAAACCGCGAATAAAAAATTGTAAGGACATAAGTGTTCTCACAATTTTTTATTCGCGGTTTGTGCGCTCGTAATACCCTAACATTTGTTAATGCACAATATTGATGATACATCCAGAATAATTTAGTAGTGTAAAATTTCAAAATTTTTATAGTAATTTCACTTTATATAGCATAGTAATTTATTAAGTAAAAATATCTCATATTTCCCAAAAGCACATAATTAACTTTGCTTAGGCGATTTTAATTTGAACTTAATGATCACGTAACGAAATGAAAATATTTCTGCTCATCTTATATCTGAACATCATGTAGCCCGGCCAGCGATCACTGCGCAAAAATACTAAGAAGTATCCTGTGTTGTCAAGTCTGATAAGCCTCAACAATATTATGTCCAGAAATTTGTAAGGTCCCTCGTGAGTTTATTAACACATTTAGGAAAATTATTAATAAAATATATAATATTTTCGAATCTTTTTCTTTACTCTAACCTTCCAAACACATAGCAATATCTCTTCATTCACTTTCGCTTTTCAATAAATACTAATGTAACAAAATGATTTCAAACTTCTAAATACAAGGAATCTATTGAGATATTTATTACCAGCGTCGAAATATTCTGCGAATTCGAATTGATACTCGAAGACTATTTCAGCCTCGCGTTATATTCATTGACAAATCGGAAACACTACAGTAAATAGTTTCTTACTGATAAAGTATAGACGTATGTTCGGACATTTTCATTATTTGAGGCAACTTTGACTATATAGACTCACACCAGTCACACAGATGCGATATACGACTCCAATCTAGTTCTGTCCCTTCTGAACGGTGCCCTCTGGGGGTAATAACAAAACATATTCCACATATTCCGCATAGCGCTTAATAGTTAATGCTCAAAAATATTTATATCAATATTTCGTAAGTTTTTTCGAAGTTCATTTTCTTAAATTGTATATGTAGTTATATCTCAATTAATAAAAATGTAATGGAGACTTCAAGAATGATTTTTTTTATTACTTGATGTATTTATTTCCAGAAACATTATGAAAAGCGTACGGAAAAAAACTTCACCCCCTCCCTTCTTCTGTCTCCAATTTCGGATGCTTTTTAGAAGCCAAATTGACACGATAATAAGCTATGCACCCTTGCATGTTTAAATTGTACTTTACATCTCAGTGTACGCGGGACGCTCGTAGTGCAACTTTCATGATCTTATAATAAAAAAAATTTAATGAATGTTAAGTACGGTGACCCCAAAAATTGTAAATATTTTTTTCTTTTTCTAATAACTAATAATAATAAAAAAAATATTTTTAAACGCAACTTTTCAACGCGATATAATAAAAGTTTTTTATTAAGAAATTAATTTAGGAAAACAACATTTTATTTTAGGAATGAATTTTAAGAATATTTTTCAATTTTGCGCCACCGTCATTCTAAAGTCGTTGGACCAATAAATCCCATGTACGAACTTAATTTAGATTTAGTCTAAGCTATTTTTGTACCAAATTGTAAGATCAGCTTGTATCTATAATAAATAAAATTTGATTATCATCTTAGATTCGATGAATTTTTCAAATTTTTGGTTTAAATCACTAAACTCGCCATTCGTGTCCAATTCGTTTTTCTCAAAATTCTTAATATCTAGATCTAATTCGATCTACTTTAAAAAAATGGTTGCAACAATGAACATAACACTCAGATATTTGACAAAATATTCAATTAACTAAATTAGCAGCACATTCAATCAAAGTATTAAAAATGATTTAACTTTAAGTATTTAAAATGGTTTAACTCATACATTATAAAAAGCCATAGTAAATTAAATCTATTCTCTAAATATGAGATTCAAGAAAACTTAAATTTATTAAGCACAAAAATATAAAATGCTGTACGATCCTAAAGAGCCTGTGGGGACTCCAGTGAATGTAGATTTGAAATGTGTTTGATGGATTTGGTTGGGAACCTATATATAAGGAGCCACCGACCTACGTCAAATGTTTCTTTTATTACACTTTTACAAAATTACATTAACTTATGGTTACAACAGCATTATTGATTGCATTTATTATGTCCAAATTGAATGTTTTCTTCAAATAACGTTGCAATATTCAAAAATAATATTTTCAGTGGAAATGTACAGATAAAAATTACTGCACTAATTTTTGGACAGTTCATTTAAATTTTTATTTGGTATCATATAGGTTAGATTGAAACTATCTTCAATCAATTATATTATCTCTGATTGTTGAAAGTAGGCAACGATAATTGTAAAATAAAGCTAAAAATTTTAATGAAAATTGAAGGCGATAAAAAATTCAAATCGTGTCGAGTCGACTTTAAGTCGAGTTTGATTACATAAATAATTAATAATTCAAAAATCAAATTGGCTATATAAGACGACACGAAAACCGGAGTGACTGTAACACATGTAGGTACCAACCCATGTCTGTCTGACCGACTGATTCGGTTACCGACAAATTACAATCACCAATTGAGGAAGATCCACGACTTTCAACGCGGATTTTGACTACTCACTTTTAGTGCTCTTACGGTTTCAACAGAGAAACCTTTATAATAAAAGCCAAACTCTGAAAATACTGTATTTGTATATCAAATGTTCGAGTTAAGGTCATATCGTGCAGACCAATTCACACAAATATTATCTTTTCGGCCCACGTCTAACTAATTAAAATACATTCATCACTGAAGATAAGAAGTGGATTAAAGGGAATCATTAGGACTACCTTCTAAAAATGGACCACGCCACAAAAATATATATTTTGTATTTGGTGCCATTTTCAATTACATTCTGGGAATGACATTCTGAGAAATACTTCTTAATAGAACAAATGCCAGGCACAAAATTTAAGACTTACATACAAAGACATACAAAATTTAAGACTCCATCAGAAAGATCCACAGACCAGACAAATATTCCTTTCTAAATGAAAATGACCCCCCCCCCCCTCCTACACACGCACACGGGTTGCAAGAAATATTTGATTAAAATTGTTAAAGCTTGTTTTTTTTGCCGAAACCCTAGTACTTTATTAACCCAACCAATATATGAGAGAAATAACGTCGATCAATATGTTACATTAATTTTATAATAACTCGAACAAAAATATTTCATATTTAATAATTCATTTTTTAAATATTTCATATTGACAAGTATAAAAAATCGTACGAGAATTTTACTGACGAACACTTCCAGTCAGCAATAAACTTAGATAAGCAAATATTTTGAATAATAATTGAAAATACTAGAACGTCTCTATAAAATAATTTACACACAAAACCAAAAACATTTGTTATGACTTAATCACGGAAATATAATATTGTTTTTTTTAAATCACATCTGTTCTGAAAAGCTACATTGATTGATGACAAATATTTTTTGCAACAGTTTTGAAATGAAAAATATATTCAATAAGACAAAAATGAAAATTTATACTTAACCACTGACATAAGTGTTGAATTTGATTACATAAATATTTAATAAATCATAATGCGTTTGACTGACACGATTTGTGGAAAATTTTTCTGTTACCACTTTGGAATACCATGACAGCGTAACATTTAAGGGAATGTGTTTTTTGTTATATTATCATCTATATAATTAGTACAGTGCTCAAAGGGTAATAGTCCATTATATTATAAATTTGTAATCAATTTAGATTAGGATGTAATAATTTTAAGTAGCTATAGTTGCTTTTTACAAGGCATCGTTATGCAAACTGTTTAATTTTTCTTGCTTTAACACTAATAACATATTACACTTGATATTGTCCAAATTTTTTTTATTACAATAGTTTTTATAATTAATATATATATATATATATATATATATATATATATATATATATATATATATATATATGTGTGTGTGTATGTATACATATATATATATATATATATATATATATATATATATGTATTTTCGAAATAATGTATATTGAAATTACTTCATATAATATATGCAGTATATATATATATATATTTTTAAATAAACATAATGTAGCGCCTAACTTCTTCTAAATTTGATAAAAACAGTAACACAACTTACTAATATTGGATTATTATATTCTAGAATACTTGGAACGTAATTTTTTAGATCAGAAATTTTAAATGTTTGATCATATTTTGATCATTTAAATGTTTAATGATAACCGTGAAAGAAAAAATCATTTACAATATCATCCACGCGTTCTTTACAGATATTTAAGGCCTCGCTCTTAAATAATTCCGAATTATGAAAATCTACAAAGTCACTGATATATGGCATTGACTCATCATCAGAGAGCGTTAACAGTTGGACAACAACGACTGTAGCTAATCCGAATAAAGAAGTCTTCTTAAGTCTTGTTTAAACCTAGCCCACGAGTAAATTTGTTCTACATCGATGGAAAATGCTTTCAGATAATTCCTCATGGTATTGTGACTTACAGCCAGCAAATCTTCATAACATTCTGCACGTAGTTTGCTCCCTGTATTACTAAAGAAATAGTTTATCACATCTAGTGCTGGGGAGCCATACCGGCATATTTGAAAATCGAGTAAGCAAGTTTCAACTGGGTTTCCATTCTGTAAATGAAAAAATCCGTTACAATCAATTCGTTCCTCAATTTACATTTTCCGACCTAATTAATAAACGATAATATTATAGTATAACGTATATAATTAATTCCTTAAAATAGATAGTCAAAAAGAAAAAAAATTAAATTCAAAAGAGTGAAATTTTAATAAAATGATTTCGATTAAATCTCACCAATATAAAAAAGAAATTCATGCTTTATGGCCATTTCATGTCAAATTAATGAATAAATAAATTCGAACCTTGATGTCCCACACATATTTTTTATATATTTCTTGTAAATCTCAAAAGAATAAAAAAAATAAGCAATACAATAAAATTTTTTTAAACATTGTCAATATAGAAAATAAGCAATACCAATGTGATTGCTTTCAGTCTATATTCAGTTTAGTTGTTAATGAAGTTGATACTACTCATTCATAAAAGCCTATTCGACCACAAACGGTCGTACAAATTTAATGCAATAATTTCAATCTCAAAACCAAAAGCAGAGACCAAGTTTATTTTCCAAGTTCATAAAAAAAGGTTAAAGAATGTGCGAATTAAAAAAGTTGCATCAGTAACTTTAAGATGAATTAAAAATAACTACTTTTGGTGACTTTTTATATTGCGAAAAACCTTGCATTAGTTAAAAGTAAAGTAAGTTCGTGTACCTTAGAGATCCTGCTGCAGCATTTTACTACCCGGGGCCAAACTAGACACTTCATATTTCCGATCGAGATTAACGTAACCGAGTGGTTTTAAGTCTTTAAATGTAAGGAATTCATTGAGATTCGTTGACAGCGTCGTAACATTTTGCGATCCTGAATTAATTCTCAAAGGGTATTCCAGCCTCGTCTTGCATTCGCTGATAAATCGGAAACAATTGAGTATAGTATAATGCTTGCCGCTGATAAATTGTCGATAGTGGTACATCTTTTCGTATATTCTCATCACTTGAGGCAACTTTTGCAATATAACTCCCAGTCACATCACGGTTATCCTTCTTGCCGGTCGCAATCACGCGATATGTCACTCCACTGTAGTTCTGTCCATTAGGAACGGCGCCCTCTACACTGAATTAAAATTATCGGTACCACTTCTACATACAATAGACTCATTTGAGGTCGAGAGACGACTTGATAACGATTCTAATTGAGTAAAAACTTACGAGCTCAAGGTTAAATTCATGAACTTGTATGTTGTTTAAATCAAATATGGTACTTACGATTACATTATATCAGAAATAAAATGCCATATATTATCAACTATAAAACTATAGTGTATTCTAATATTTATTTCTTTACTTAAATTAATAGTAGTACCTAAAAACTTCATTTCCATACAATCAAAAAAAAATTAAACACTTATTTTTAAAATCCTTCCGAGTGTTTCCTTATCAATGGTTGTTATTATTGTATGCTTATTTTAGGGAACAATTTTATTGTTCAAATTTCATATTTTTAATATTTCCACATGTTACATGCAATCAGTAATCACTCTCGACGAAATAAATTCTTTCGGTTTGATATAACGCCACTTCTTTTCGACACTCTTTTGACATATATCTAACTAAGCGTAGTAATGACCAACTACCTATATAGCTTAAATATTAAAGTTCTCATAAACCGGACTTGATCATCTCCCATGTTCTGCAGGCTAACATTCCTGGATATTCAGCGCAGCTTTAGATTCCCACTATATATATCCTTATTTCTTATATAAATCTTAATTAAAGTGTCAATATACTTGGTCTGAATTTTTTTTTGCAAGTGTTACAAATTATATTACGAAAATTTTCCTACATACTTTATACCGTTACTCATCTATATTTAATAATTATAAAATATTCCTAATAGGAAATTTTTAAAATATTCGAAAATATCGGTTACAATATCAGCAGCTTTTATAGAATCTTCATTAAGAAAATAAAGAAGATACAGAATATCTTTTTATTCTTCTTACATACAAAAACGATATAATTATTACCTAAAGAATACCATGCATTCCAACATTGCCAATGTAGTAGTTTAGTACATCCTAACCAAATCGATACTCTGCATTTCTTCGGCTAATTATGATCAATACAGCTATAGTTTAAGTTTTCATTATTTTCTAACATAGAATCGCCGCTTACGTCAAGTAACTGTTCCAATATTTAATTTTTTGTTATAATAATTGATGATTGAAGCAGTTTACTAGCTTTAACTGATCAGATGGTATATCTAAATATTATACTGATTAGAGCAATATCGGTCTGATAAGAGAGAAAAATGTTCAGCACATAATTGAGTTAATCCGCGGGTGAAAAAAAATTTAAAATTATAATTACCCCTCTGGTCATTCCATAAAAACTTTGTAACTTGAACGATTGATTCATTCAAGCTACAAAGTCAACCATTCTTACCAGTCAACCAGTCAACCATCAACTATTCATACAACTTCCAAATTTGTCTTATTAATTTCGGTGCTAATAATTACTATATCGTAAAGTGCGCATACAGAACTAATTTTATAGGACATTTTTCATAAGACTAGATGAGAACAGCAAAACATCACTTCACATTTTCTTAATATTTTATCTATCAAAAAATAGTACTCAGCGCAAACCACGGGCGTCGTTAATGCCGCTTGTTGCCAAGCTGTTATGCGAACTGCACATAAGTGTACTATCTACAGTATTAAGTTTAAGTCATATTACGCAAGGCACGAAGCGAGGCGCATCAAATATATTCGTATTTGATTCAGTATGCACACAGAGTTCGACGAGGCAGGTTATGTGTTGCACATAATGGTGACCAATTGGAGAAATTATTATTTAATAAAATGGTAAAAACAACTTTACAGAATCCGAAGAACTGAAATCGTTAGGGTAAAATTAAATTTTATGATGTACGGAGAAATTTTATGAATCTTCCAATATGGACAACATTTAGGAAGTAACTAAGAAAAAACAAGCATCTTCAAAAAAAAGGCGCCGACTAGGATAATGCGTATAAGTTTATATCGTTTTTATATAATCAGCTGCAAAGCTTTCTTAGAAATAAACATAACATTGAATACTAAACGATCGTACTATAAAACAAAATATATTTAAACAAAAAATTATCTCTATATTAGCTTTTTAATGATTTTTTTCCAAGAAAATGAGGCTATTGGGGCCACTCCGAAATTTATGTACTTGTATGTGTTGATTTAAAATGACCTGATCTGACGACCAACAAAAATGTGCGTATGTAAATACATACGCACATATTACTACACATAATTTGTTAACAATTGTTGGCAAAATAATGTAAAGATATAATACACATAAACCTAAATAGGTACAGATTTAAATGCGTTATAGATGAAAAAGGTCACAATTTTTAATGAATTGATTTCAAATTTGGTCAAAAAATAATTGTTAGGACATCTCTGTTTGAAATGGACAATTCCGGTGAAACGAAGTGCCTAATTTTGCAGTGCAAATTAGCAAAAAAATTCCACTCACTTTATTTTTTCTTCAAATGGAAAATTCATTTCCACCAGTCTCAGCTCGCTAGGGCTAACGGTTTTTCAGTTTATATATATATATATATATATATATATATATATGTATATATATATACATGTATATATATATATATATATATATATATATATATATATAATATTTTTTAAAAGAGTAATTTATAGAATGACATTAGAAGCCGAAACCTCTTTTTTTTTAATTTTTTTCTCTGTCTGTATGTTACTTTGTGTGTCAAAAACGCAAAATTTACTGAACAGATTTTGATTTAATTTGGTACACTCGCGATTAAATTTTACTATTGACTAATTTATTAATATTAGTTTGTTTTCAGCGCTCCTTTTAAAACCACGATATGTAATTTTTGTTTATTTTTTCTCTGATTTAAAGCACTTTTCTTTTCCAATGTATGTGTTGAAACTCGTTGGATATGATGTACGTCAAGACGTTCTTTGTATTAGATAAATGTGAGCAAATTGAATACGTGCATTGAATTAACAAGAAATAGGAGAAATAAAAAAATATTACTAGAAAATAACATTTGTACGATTAATTTTATATTATTATCTAAATATAAAAAAAACTTAAAACTGTTGAGCAGTAAAATTAAATTTCAAGGAACGGCGATAAACAAAAAACATAAAATGAAAGTAACTATCTAAAAGAAAAACATTCCAACCGCGAAGATATTTTATTAACCAAAAATAATTTTTGTATTGGAAGACTATTGTCACGATAATAATAAAGAATCATTTACTCTCTGTTCGTGAATTAATTATACTTCATTCATTCATTATTAATTATACTTCGTCTGTTTCGTGAATTAATTATACTTCCTCTGTTTCGTGAATTAATTACACTTCGTCTGTTTCGTGAATTAATTATACTTCGTCTGTTTCGTGAATTAATTATACTTCGTCTGTTTCGTGAATTAATTATACTTCAGTCGTCTCTTGCACATGTTCAAAAATAAAATTGTCATTTTACTTATTATTATATTCTATAAAATGGCCTCGGCGGCAATCATTCGCGGTAAATTTTACTCCCTTCACATTGTGAAACAAATTAAGGGAAGAGTGCAGTATTCCCTCATTTTCTTTTTTCAATTAATCTGAAGCTTTTACGTTTAGTTTTTTTTATTATAATGAATTATATAAAAAAAAGTAAAAACTGCAAAGTAATTTGTATGAAAAATAATAAAAAATTTACTCGATTTGACTCAAATTTATTATCACTCTTAAGATCTCCAGGTTTCTGTAATTTCAGGAGTAAAGTTTTCTGAATTATTTTAATCATACTTTCTGGTATCTGATACTGAAATGCATTTTATATTACTAGACGGTTTCTAACATTTTATAATTTTTTTAATAAATATTTTACATATGGCCTGTACTATTTTTTCATTTCGTTTATTTTTAGGTCTTTAATATAACATATACGTACATGTAAACTGTGCAGTCACACTCTTACCGGAGCAATCCAAAGATAAGGATTTTGAACAATTCTAAAATACACTGCATATAGTGTAGTTACCATATAGCTAGTCAAAAACATATTTAATAATCTTAAAAGTCCATACAATAATCAATATTTATGAAATAAAATTAGGTGATTTACAATGCTATGTAGAAATTTTATTAAAATTAAGTTAGCTTTTGTTACGATGACATGCGTTTTTTTTCAAGTTACGATGATGTTTAGACAAGTCTTTCATTTTACTGTGGCTAAATTTTATCGGCACTTCTTTGAATAGTAAATTCTCGGTAAGTTTACATGAATTCTTAACAAAATGGCATCGAAACTAAAACTAACTTAATTTTAGGAAATTTCATACATAGCCTCGTAAGTTACATGATTTTCTTTTATAAATATTTATTATTGTATGGTCTTCTTGTCATTATTTAATAAATGTTTGGCCAGTTATATGGTAAGTACAGTATATGCCGTCCATCTTAAAATTGTTTAAATTCCTATCCACGGTTGACTGGAAGGGATTGTTCTTATAGGAGTGACTGCACAGTTTACATATACGTGTAAATTCCCCATGCTTCTAAAGTATACGATCTTATTTAGGATTTTATATAAAGAGTTATTACAGAAGTGTATTTCCGTTTATGAACATGTTATAACAATATTGATTCAATAAGTTTACTTGAGATCTTAACAAAATTTCCCTCCGACTGACGATTGACGTAAATACAAGCCGGACGAATACTGCCAGTTAACACAAATCGTACCTAAGAACATATTTCGTACAATTATTGTAACTACTAAAATTATAGATATTTAGTGGAAATTTTTAATGCTTATAAAATTAATTAAATTTATTTACACAAAAAACAACCGAAAAATATTTTTCAATGATATAATCGCTCAAGTCAAAATAGTTCTTGGTTATTGTTTTCGGAACTAGTTATTCCGTTATGTTCTTAATAACTAAACTCACCCTAAAATCTATTCCTAATCCCGAGTTACGTAAAAGCATTGATAAAACGAAAAACATGTTAAGCGTGACAAGAAGGAACCTTCAGACAAAGACATGTATCGGGAACGATTAATCTCAGTGACACCATCACAAAATGACCTTCACAGTTATTACAGACATATCATAAATAACTATCCAATATTAATGCGTTTTATGAAAGACGACTTGACAATACGTTTCGGTTATTTCTACAAAACAAAACTTAAAACCTTGAACCGTTATCAAATTGGAATGCGCAACACCATGATGATATGAAACTCATTAATTTTTTTTATTTAATATCTGTCAAATGATTACGGTGCCAAAATAGTCTTGGTCAAGTCTACATTTTAAATTAATTTAGATAATAGCGTAATCATTTTTGATAACGACGTATTCACACTGGCAATGAGAGCGTCTTTTGTATAAATGACCGTCTTAATAAATTTCATAAAAAAATATAAAATTTCAATTTACGAAAGAAAATCTATTTTAGAGCCATTTTTATATAGAAAGAGAAAATCTTCCTGTAATGAAGAGAAATAATGAAATATTATAATTAACTTACATATTACGCATTTATAAAAATAAAATAAAAAGTAACGGCAGTTCGTATCGATATGCATATTAAAATGTTAGTAATTATGAAAGAGAGAAATCAAAGCCAACATATAATTATGTTGAATATGATGCAATCCAGGGGAAAATACGAGTAAACCAAAATAACGATTATTGTAAAATATTATAAAAGATGAAAGTCGTGAAGAGGAAAAATTAAGCGAAAAATGGGACTACCTCTTCAGATATTTTGGAACAAGCCAGGACCTACAAAGAATAATGCTGCTTGTGGTCACGTGAAGAAAATCAAAAGACAAGAACAGAGTTTATTCCATAGACCACTGTAGTACTACACTATGTACGGTTACAATAGTATTCATAAGGATTTCCTTTTGCACATGAAAAATTTAATAAGTCTTTTGAAATGAAACTTAGTGTTAATTTACCATTTTAAGCTCAGTTTGGGAAGTTTTTTAAATATGAGTTAATAAATCTGAAAAAAACTCTAGTTACATTTGTTTGTAATATTCAATAATTCAATCTTGGATAATTTTTTCAAAAGATACAACTGCGGAATTCTACTTTATACGTTTTGTGATACGCATCGGGCCAACTTTATAAGTCCTTTCTTATCACATTTTATATACTTGGGTCATTATTCTTGTCTATTGTTTGCTATCTTTTCGTTTAAAAGCTTACTTTTTTACCTCTTTATTAATTATTTATGACTACTAACTCCTTTAATCATTCACAACAATTCAATTGTCTTTTTAAAATATATTTTAATTTTTATTTCTGTCCTGAAACATCGAAAAGCTAATTTCACTTTATAAAGTATACACGGTTGCATAAACTTTTCTAGACAAAACTTCAGATCTCCACTCCATTAAATTGTTTAAAAATACAAATATACCATACCAAGATTAATTTCCAAGATTTCCTTAGCTTTTACATATTCAAATGTTATCTATTTTGACAATGAGAATAGAGTGTTTTACAATAATAAAATGCTCTGTTCTTTTTCGTGAAGGCTAGTAATTGAATTTCAACTCCTTTAGAAATGTTTTTATTTAAAATATATAAACTAATCTAAAGTATAGTAGTAAGTAGTTAGTATGAACATCGAAAAATATTCCAGTGAAGTTCCATGTAGTTTAAAAACATTTTCATTCAAATCAGTTCAGCAATATTTGACTGATGCTTTATTAAACCAGCAGAGATGTAAACAGACACTTAGACAAAAAAAACCCTTAATAAGTCTTTTATTTGATTAGAATGAGAGGTTTCTATTTTTAATTTTGTTTTGATCCCAAAGCATTGTACCATTGAATAACTCATTCAAATTCATCCAATCTTTTTTGCGTGATATTCTAACAAACATGCAAACAAACAAATTTGTATCTTTTTGTTTGCTTTCTTAACAAAAAAATTGCGATTTCCACTCAATCCCATACACGCGTTTGCCACAAGATTTTCCAAATTTACTCAATGAAAAATTGCATACCTTGAAATGTTTTGTACACTATTATATTTAGAAATGACAATCCCAGTCTCATTTCAAACTTAGAAATAAAACTGGGGAATTATTATATATATAACAAAAGTTCAATCTTGTTGCAAAACTCTCAATTCTACAAAGTAAATAAAAAATATTTTTATTTTGTAACTTCTGTAAATGCTATTATACCAAAGCTATATTAAAGATAAGGGTTTCAAAAGTAATATCTTAATAGTCGTCACCGTAGTGTGTTCGATTAATCACAAGGTATACGGCTTACAACGGTGTGGCTCACCGCGGGGATTCGGGTTCGATTTCCGACCGCCCATCGAGCGAGGCTGGACTGGTGTTCTGGTTGGCTGTAAGAAATTGCTCTCGTGACAATAAGTCCACCATGTATGTATGTATATATATATATATATATATATATGTCAATTGTATACATTAAGTAAATATATAAATAATATTAAACACGTCAAAATCCGCACAACGATGGATCCGTACAAACGTAGATACAGCTAAAAATTGAAACATTTAAAAGTATATTAAAAAAGTATATAAATATTTTTACTTAAGTATTGAAAGTACCTATTTATATTATGTTTCACTATGTCAATTTACATACATAGTATATCTTACACAACTATAAGAAACTTGGTTGTTTTCATTTCTTAGTAAGGACAATAGATCTAAATAAATTAGCATAGAAATATTTACTAAATAATGTTTTTTACAGTTTTTATATACATATTTAAATAGTTTAGAAGACGTACTTTGCAAAACGGTTTAGAGATCTATATCTCGCGAAGTAGAATACAAAAATATTATTAGATATTTTCACTCCATTCGATGGGGTCCGTGAAAAAAGTGGCATTTTCAAGTTTTTAGTGAGGAGGAGAATGCCCCCTCAAAAACTCTTCCAGTACGCCCATCCAAAATTCTTAAAACAATGTTTTTTTTAGGTTTTTACTACTGAGAAATATATGAGTGAATAATCTAAATTTCTAAGGTAAATTTTAAATTCATTATATCAAACAATTTCCAAGAAGTAGCGTCTAATTTTTTATTTTTATCAATTGGTAAAATTACTTACCACATGAAATTTGTGTTCCAGTGAAGAAGAAGATTTTAAATAGTTTTTGATGAAATATCTCATATTGATTTTTTATTGGCATTTAAATATAAAGAAACAAAAGCAGGAATTAAGTCGCCAAATCGCTTCCTATACATTTAATATCTGTGACATAGTAAAGCATTCCGCTTTTCCAACATTCAGTCGGTGTAATAAAATACCTTTCCAGATAAGCATATTCTTTACCAACTTCCTAGAGTATCAACAATCTAATAAGCGGAACTCGACCATTTCATCATGATTCAAGGGCTAATATTTCTGGAAACTCAATTCTACCTCAAAATCCCACTTAACTAAATTATGGTAATACGCACATCTCATCATCATACTCATATACATGTATACTGACAAATTATTCATTAGAGTTAATTTTCATTATACTAAAAACGGATTCTTTAATAGTGAAAAATTCAACGAAAATTTTATGTAATCCATTTTGAGTTGGATATTTCTATCATTTATAAATTACAGCACAAACTTATTGGTTATTTTATTGAAACTTTTCATAGTAATTTTATACGTAAATATGCGAAAAGGATTTAAGGGAGTAGGATTTAAATTTATAAAAAAGCATGCGGATAATAAATATTGTTTGATAGTTTATAATGAAATAAATCAGTTTTAACATCAAAATCAAAGACCAAACATTTGCATATACATTTTTCAAATATTTCATCTCATTCTGTAAGCTGGTGAACTAAAAAAATAAAGTTTAAACAAACTTTATTACGTAAACTTTTTAATAAAACTTTCACAATAAGTTCATTTTCATCTGCCGTGTTAACTTTTACGCTTCTCGTTAGCTGATCGTTATCGGTTGTTTTGAAATGCGTATTGCAATATTCATTCTGGATATGATAATTACACAAGAGAAAATGCCGATGCTTTCGACACATACCGTGATAGAAATTATTATAGACATCAAAAAATTCTCAAAAAAGTCATTTTTATTATTAATTAATAATTTTCCATTCTTAGGCAAAGTCCTCCCCAATTCAAGTCCTTCCCTTCCAAATCCTACAGGTTTCATGTAAGTCTATTCCATGTCATGCTTGCTATGTCCTCTAACTCGTCAGGTCATCGTATTCTTGGCCTTCCTTCTGGTCTTTCAATTTATTTTGGGTACCAACAACGTAGTGCTCTCCTGAAAGTTGAGGGTAAAATATAAGTGCTATCTTATCTGTTGTGTCCATAGTTTATCAAGTAATCTTTTCACTCCCATTTAAATTTTAGCAACTTACAAGACGTTTATCAAACGCTTGATCGGCGTAATTCTTTATTTCGCATTGAGTGACTTAACTTCTTTACAACTTTTTATTTAAAACCCAGCTTGGTGTACTTTAGAAGAATATAGTAATTATACGATAGTTAAATATTTTAACTTTAGATTGTATTGGTATTTTTTTTTAAAAAGGAGGTAAAATAGGGCGCTGAAATAGCAAAATAATTTCATTTCCATACGGGTAGAAGGTAGCCATAGGAATTTCAATAAGGCATAATTTAAAACTAGAATTTAGACTCGTTTGATTTATTTTGATAAGTACTCTGGTCCTTCATGGTATCCATGATTTGATAATGAAACTGAAAAGTGGTCATAGGAACATGTGAACAGTAACTGAACGATGATTGGTCTCAAATTGTATATTCCCATGCGAGACAATGAACGTTGTTCAAAAATAATATTTTAAAGTGTAATTTTTTAGGGAAGGTGTACATCATGGTGGGTCTAAATATCCATGTGACGCCTATTGTCATTTCCCTATGAAAACCATCCTAATTTCTTCTAATAACTTCTCTAACAAATAATGCAGAAAAAATGGATACACGCATCTTTAGTCGACAGACGTTTCTGACATACGTAACGTTTGCATTAAATTTCACACTATGAAACTCAACTAATACTCAAACCAATATTCTATGAAAAATTAAAGAAAATATATTATTTATTGTACACGACCCCCTTACACTTAATTTTTAACGATTCCTATTGTTCTACGTATATTGCACAGGTGAAAATTACAAGCAAAAATCAAATTAAATGCATAAAAAAACGCACGTTTGCACCCCATAGACGATAAAATTCCAACATATGGATATAGTATTAATACTCGACTTTTTTTATTTTGGAGTTCCGTACTTCAAAAAGAAATGGAACCTTTATAAGATCACTCACGAACTGCATGTTCAACGTGAACTTTTAACTTCTAACAAATATATTTAATCCACAATAATATACTTAATAATAAAAATGACAAAAATTATAAATTATATAAGCAATAAGACAAGTACGCCAATATATCTAACTTAAAACTAATGTGATTAATACAAGATCTGACTCGAAGGTGAAGTCGGAGCTCTTTTCTCTCCAAAGTAGTCTTTATGCTGAGGTCGGCATCCTGCGGCTGTTTTAAAAAGCGAGACCCATAACACCTTCGCTCACAGGTGGCAGGCCTATCCTTAATTTTTTTAATAAAGAAAGGTCAGTTATTTCTGTTTAATTGTTGCTGTACTATATACTGTTGTTAATTCTATTTATTTCTGTAGATTTACTTGCCATTTTTGTTTATTAATTTAATGTTAATCAATTAAAATAATAATATTAGTAACAAAAAGTAAAGGGATGATATGAAGAAAGGATCCCTCGAGGTCTATAATGTCGAGGATAGTTCTTTTTTAATTAGTTCCTCTATGTGAAAGCGCGATGGTAACATGAAGATTTCCTTCTAATCACGAAAAATAATTATAATATAAGGACATTTAAGTAAACTGATATAGTTTTATTGTTTCGATAAATGGCTTCTTTTTTACACTTATAAGCATTGATTTTGCAAGTGAAAACAATGACTTGCAAAATTAAATTCTCAATACGCTAAAAATTATTGAACAATAACTTTGGAAAGAGAAATTATACGAGTGTTTTTTTTCTATTATGACTTTTGAAGGATCAAAACAATTTTAAATTCAAGTAGTCTTTTTGAAATAAGTTTTAATTTTCAAACCCATCACACCCAGATTAATTTCAAAAAACTTCATTCACTTTCAGATATTAAAATATTAAACATTTGGGAGATTTCTATTCATTATTCCTGGAATAATGGACAGAAATTTTCAAAGTACTTTGTACTGTATTATAGCTAATAATTAAAATATAAGTTACTTAGGAAATATTCAATTGAAACAAAGTAGGTGAGTCTAAATTTTAATCGCAACCCTAAGGAATTTGCATTAAAAGCGAGTTTCGTTGTAGTCGGACAAGCATTTTTTATTGATGCTCTTACATATAAGCAAACAGAAAAACAGATGAACCAAAAAGATCTCTTAAAGAGTATTTATTTCGTCAAAATAAAAGGTGGCCTAAATTTTAAACTGAACATCAATCAATATACGATTTGAAGTCCTATTTAAATTGATTTAACAGATTTTGCATAAACTTCTCACAAACAGACCTACAGAGGAATACACAGACTGTTATCTGATTGTTTTCTAAAGGAACTGTCCTGTTATACATAGGCATTTGATAACATTTTCCAAATTTTCTAAAATACAAACTCACACCAAGAAATATCTCATTTCAATCCTGCAAATAAAACTGGGAAAAATTTTGTTCAATAAAAATCAACGGCCTTCAGTGGTGCTCTTTCAGTTGTATGAAATGAATAAAAAATATTTTTAGTATCTTTTACGCTTCTCTGGGTAACCTTTTCACGAAACCGATAAACACTTTTTTCGATTAACGCTAACTTAATATCATATGGTTAAGCAATATTATTTGACGATTGTTGATCTGTCGTGAACGTTGATATCTTCATGTATCCAATGAAGTACCTACATTCGGTACGGTTTCGATAACCATAAATGACATGAAACTACAAGCTTTGAATGCAAAATAAAACTTACAAACATCTACCATAATTGTTTCCTATTTCTTATGGCACTCTTAATATGTCGAATAGAAGTGGAATAAATAGTAAATGTGTTTTTATCTTTTCTACGGTGAAAATTTATTTTTCATTCAGTTTTCAGATATGAGATCTTATCGTAGATTAAAACCCTATTGCTTAAAATTCAGAAAAATGAAAACAATTTCCAAAAATTTTCCATCGCTATCTTTTAATGATAAAACTGTATTATCTATATAATACGAAAAATTTAAGGTACATTTACTTACATTAAATTCATATGTTACCAAAACTTATGTTAATAAATTTCTTAAATACAAGTAAAATTATCACAAAGAAGATTCCGCATACATTTAGGTACAGTTAAAAGTTTATACATTTAACAACATATAATATGTTTACTAAACTATTATAAATATTTATTCCATTTTTCACTATACTAATAATTACTTGGTGCATTCTTTCACAGACATAAGGAAAGTAACTTTGTAGTTTTCTTTAATATATTAACGGAAGTGACCGAAATAATTGTGTATTGGAATAGGTGCTCCACTGTTATTATCCTGTCTAATATTTTCAAATTCATTCAAAATCATAGACCAATAAATATCTCGCAAAGGAGATGCCATATTAAAAAATTCAATTATGTTTTTCAAATGAATTTTAAAAGATTTCTTCATTAACACCCCCACTCGATAAAGTAGGTGAAAAAAAATTACGTTCTCAAATTTGATGTATAAATGAGGAAGGGTTACGTAGAAAATTAAAATATATTATCTTCTTTTTATTCTCTTCCCAAAAAAATTCATTACAATTGATGTAGAACTAACGCCATTATATACAGACATGCACAATGTAATAAGCTTCAGATTTTATCATTAATCGGAACCATTATTAGTACAGTTTGTTCATTCCAAAGTTATCTTAATAATCTTTTATATTAGATCATTTTTATATACGTGTAATTTCTTACCAACTAAATAATTGTTGACAAATTTTATTTTTAAAGATATGTTTGAGCGTACTTTTTGAACATTTGTATCTAAAGCGTTTCCCATCACCTCAATATAAAAATGTTTAATGAAAGGCCGACCCCATATGTAAGGAGAAAATTGTTTATTAATTTTTCAAAACGTCAAAAGAATATATTTGAAAGTAAAAACTGGAAAACAATTTTAAAAGTTAAAAAATACTACATATAAACAATTATTATTTTCACCCTATTACTATTTTCAGAGTTCTTTTTGACAACGGAGAAAAGATGTGTGGCTTAATATTAAAGTTTACATATTATTAGTATCCATCTTCTTAACGAAATTGATTTTGCTTCAGTTTTTTTTATACATTGTATTAAAAACGAATTGCTAATGTAGTTTTCTTCGAAAATTGTTTTTTCTTTTATAAAACAGCCGAAATATATGTATTAATATTTTAGATATTATAATTTAATAAAGAAATATATAGACAGTTCCAAAATTTTATTGAATGAAAAAAAATATTTAAATTATTATTACCTTGAATAATTATAGTATGGAAGCCTTTAATAGCATTTTTTGTTTCAAATAATAGAAGAATAGATATGAGGTCAGTTTAGATACCCGTAATTTATAAAATCTTTCACGATATCATTTACGCGTTCTTTATAAATGTCTGAGGCTTTACTTTTGAATAAATTGGAGTTGCGAAAGTCCACAAAATCACTGGGATCCGGTATTAACTCTTCATCTGACAGTGTTACCAGTGGTATAGTGATACCCATAGCCAATCCAAATAAAGAAGTTTTCTTCAAGTCTTGTTTAAACCTGGTACAAGGGTAAATTTGTTCAATATCATAGGAAAATGCTTGCAGATGATTCTTCATGGCGTTATAGTATACAGACAGTAAGTCCTCATAATGTTCTGCGCGTAGTTTACGCCCTGTGTTGCTGAAGATAAAGTGCATCAAGTCTATGGTTGGAGCACCATATCGGCACGTTTGGAAATCGAGTAGGCAGATTTCAACTGGCTTCCCATCCTAAAAATTAACAAAATGACATTTTGGTTAATTTTTTTGTCTATGTGCAAATCCTACCCAATGCAGAAAAGCAATAAATCAATGCGACTAAATCTTTAGAAAATTTATTTTCTCTGATTTGTATAAATATATATATTTACATATATATATATATATATATATATACATATATATATATATATATTGTATATATATATATATATATATATATATATATATATATATATATATATATATATATATATATGTATATATATATATATATATATATGTGTGTGTGTGTGTGTGTGTGCATGTCTGTGTGTGTGTGTATATATATATATATATATACATACCGCAACCATATTGTATAATACAAGCCGTTTTCCAATACCGTTATCTCGTATTCAGTCGGATTGCAATTCATCTGAAGAAATGTACACCGCACCGTAATAGCATGTCGTTTCCCCAAAGCGACTGAGTAACGTGCCGCTGGCATGCAATAAGGTGTGTCATAGGTACGCTACTTCGAGATTTTAGTTCCAAATACCGCCACCAGTTGCACTACATTATCATAACAACAAAAATGACGTCGCAAACAGAAATAGTGAAACTCTAATAAACAAACAGGTAAGGTGATAAAAATAATTCTACTCGCCTCGTATCTAAACATCATATTGCCCGACCAACAATCACTGTGAGAAAGTACTGAGAATTCATCCTGCTTCAACATGTCACATAAACGGTCAACGATATTATCTTTAAGACGTTCCAACACCTTTCTGTATTCTTTATTTTCCATTAAAAACATTGCTTTTTCCAAAGCGGAGTTTAATAGGCTAGTAAATGCGGTGTTGTTCTCTAACATTACTTCAGTGACATGTTGAACAAAATATTCCATTTTTTTTGGTTCCTTTTTCTTCAATGCAAATGATAGGGCATGTAGTTTACCATAAGCTTCTAAGGCACACCGCGCATGCTCATAATCGACCTCAACTTTCCGATCGAGAGTAACGTAACCGAGCGGTTTTAAGTCCTTAAAAATAAGAAATTCATTGAGATGTTCGTTGCCGGTGTCGTAACATTCTGCAAACCTAAACTGATCCACAAAAGGTAATCCGACCTCGTCTTGCATTCGCTGATAAATAGGAAACAATTCGGTATAGTACAAAGCTTCCCGCTGATAAATTGTCGACAATGTTACCTCAGTTCGTATATTTTCATTACTTGAGGCAACTTTGGCTATATAACTTATGGTCACATCTTGATTATTTTTCTTGCCGATCACTGTCACGCGGTATATTACTCCACCGTAGTTTTGTCCTTTTGGTACGGCACCGTCCACACTGAATTTAACATTCTTAATTCCACTTTTAGCTACAATAGACTCTATGGAGGTCGAGAGCCCACTTGATAAAGATTGTAAACCGTCTGACATGATTCGCAATTGCACAACTACTAACGAACTCCGAATTTGATCAGCAAATTTATATACTGCGATCTTATTTTATTGAGTCATGACGGATTATCTTATCGCAATTTAAATATCGCAATTTTAATAAGATATAAAAACGCTATTAAATATGAGTGGAACTTGTATTATTAGGATTAAGTACACGTAATAGTGTAAACATTTCAGGCAACATTTTTATTGAACTATGTATTTATAAATATTTCTTTTACTATGTAAACTATAAAATAATCGTAAATTTATTAAAACTATGAAATCTAGAATCATCGTTATATCTTTAACCGACTACAAAATACTAAGAAATTCATATATACTTAGACTATACATTTTATATCTATTACCTCATATCTCCGGTCTTTCTCGACCAGTTTGAACGATTTTCTTCTTTGAGCCTATGTACCCTACAATTCAAGTATAGCTCATGAAAGTTTAGTTAGAATCTGACCACTGAAACTGAAGATATGCCACCGATTTTCTCAACATTGAATAGCACTGGGGCCTGATCTAGTTTGGATGATGTAGGTCCCACCAATTTAAATAATTCTTTTTTGTTTGAAAGCGTATACTCCCAGTATGGTGTTACAAAAGTTGGTTGCACTCTGACTATGGAAATTAAAGATATACCATAGAATTCCTCGCAGGTGCTGCGATCGAGTGTGGATGATATAGATGTAATGATAATCTAAAAAGACACAGCCAAGAGTGATTACCTAAGTAGTGTCTTTTTTATATGTACTCTTTAGCAAAATCAGAGTACAATGATGGAGCTGGAAGATGTTGACAAGAACTCTAAAGTGATGAGGAGTGAACTTTTCGAGTTTGAAGTTATTTAACTTCTTTTGACATAGCAAGGCAGTAATAGGGTGAATAGATAATTAAGTATGTTTAGGTACATACAAAATAATTTTAACTTTTATCTATACATCCTGGTGCTGCAGGTACTACCTACCTGTCTACTAACTGTGTGAATGGCGATACTTGAAGATCCATTTTTTTTAAATTAGTATTGTGGAGTTCGAGCAGAAATTCTATCATTGAACTTCAGGTTCTAATCCCTCAATTCTGCCTGCCTAAACTGTGATACTTTAGGATTTACTTTTTTTTTAAACTGTACCTATCGTGGACTCAGCCGGAGACTTTGTCATTGAATTCTGGGTTCCAACTCCTCAGTCCTGATACTTAATGATCTGCTGTTTTTAAATTATTATTGTGAGTCTCAATGAGAGACTCTTTGATCTTTGAGCTCCAACTCCTCAGTCATAATGATCTAGGTGTAATGCCTGCCAAAACTCTGAGACTAGAGGATATTCTATTTTTAAAATTATATTATGGAACTCATGCAGCTGCCATGTCACTGAACTTCGCATTCCGACTACTCAGTTCTGATGTTGCGTGAGTTCTGATTTTGCGTGAGTACTGATGTTGCGACTTAAACTGTATGTACTATTTTTATAATAATATCTATGTAAATCTCAAGCAGAGACTCTGCCATTAGATTCGGGTTCCAACTCCTTGGTCTTGACGCTGCGTGGGTACTGCGAGGATACCTGCTTAAATGGTGAAACTTGAGAATGTGCTATTTTTAAATTAGTTTTTCTTGGGTTTTGAGCAGAGACTCAATTTTTCTGAGGCTGAAGGTGTACTGCCTACCGGTAAGCATATACCAAAAATATAAAAAAATCGTTTTGGGATCCTCATTCCATGTCGTTTCAATCGATAACCCACATCTTCCAAAATTATCAAATAAATATTTTGTTAGGTTCTTACTATTGAAAAATATATGGGTTTATAAGTATATAGGTTTGTAATATAGGTTTGTAACATATATATAGATTTGTAACTGTTGAACTTATGTCAAACAGTTTCCAAGAAAAATAGCTGTGATAAACAGACACACGAACAATCCTATGAAGGGTTTAGTTTTTTAAATACAAGGACATCAAATATCTGTTTTTGTATTGATAAAATTACTTACCTCATGAAAATTATTTTCTCTTAAACGACAAAATTGTGAACGATTTTTAATAAAATGGCTCGTGTTGATTTTATTATTAAAGTTTCGTATTTAATGTTTTAATAATAATGGTAAATAAATGGGTGGAAACAAATGCGGAATGAAATCATCACGTTGCTTCCAATATATCAATACTTTCGACATGGTATAGCACCATACCTTTCCAATAATTATCAGTTGGCTTGTTGGCCTATTAGGCCACATCTTTCCAACTAAGCATATTAATTTCGAACTTCCTATAGTATGTTTGTTCTTATAAACGGAAGTTGAGCATCTCATGCTTGTCTAAGAACTAATATAGTACCTGAAGGCTCAATGTGCTCAAATGCTCTATTATAGTACTACACACATCTAGTCAACATTTATACATATGTGATGACAGATCATCATGAGAGTTATTTTTTTTTCACATTAAAAACAGAATATTTCATGGACATTAAGAGCACGAAAATTCGAGGAAATATTCACTAATCAAAACATAGTGTTTAAATCGTATGTGGCGCTAATAGTAAATGCCATGCTTAATTTTTTTGATGTTATTCTTAATATACATGATGTAAGAAAACGTTTAAATTAAGTGATCCACGCATTTTCTCTCAATAGATTTCTCGGCTCATATAAGTTTGTATTCAATGCTGAACACAGTCTGTTAAAAAAATTATTATTTATTTTATATTAAATCCTCGTATTATATTTTGCCAGTCGTATTGTTGTACATATGTTTATATTGTGCGGATGAGAATTACAAGAAAAAAAATAATTTAAAACGCATAAAAATTCGCACATATACTTACAAGAGCTTAGAAAATAGCTTAGACCTTAAAAGATACAGTCCCGAGGTATGAATACATAATACTGCAACAAAATATGTTAATTTTCAGGTTTCGACATCTCAAAAGGAAAAACGGAACCTTTATAAGATCACTTGCATGTATGTCTGCCCATTTGCTACCGCCGGTTTTCTTAGATACCGCTTAACGTAAAAACTTGAAATTTGGCCCAGTAACAAAATATATTAACCTACAAATATTTCAATAGTTATACTCGAAAATATTCATTTGAAAATTTTAGGAGGAAAAATATTTTTATTTTTTATAATTTAATTTTATTTATTTTTTTATAATTTTAGGCATTATATCTTATCCCGAAATTATAAAAAAGTAGTGTTTAGAAGCCTCCGCGCAGGATGTGGGAAAAAAAAATAACGATTAAGCTAGACTTTATGATTTTTTTTTAATTTGCACCATATTTTTGCGCCTGTAATTTGTTATTAAATTTAATATTTTTAATTAAAATTTGTTATTAAAATTACTATTTAAATTTAATATTTTTAAATAGTTTCCTTACCTCCCAGGCGTATAGTGTCATTTTTAATACACATAACGCTTTTGTTAACGCAAACACCAGTACAGTATTAAAAAAGGGCTGTATTAGCTTTCCCTCTTCTTAGGCCCCTTCCAATTTGGAAGGTAGTAATTCAAGTTTTATTTTTCCATGGTTATGATAGTATCTAGTTTTTTTTCGTCTATTTCTTAATACTACTCCGTTTTCTCCCAGTACACTCGAAACGCTATGATGCTCTATATAGTCGGCCGTTTTGTAAAAATTAATAAAACTGATGTGACTTGTTGATACTTTGATTATTTTTTTAAATATCTGTTGACTCGTGTGGAGATGGTCGCATGTCAAAAAATCACTACTGAATCTTTAATGTTTAGTAAATTATCTGTGATCTAGAATTTGAGTAATTCTCTTTAAAGAACTTCAGGTGAAACTTTGGTATCTCACTTTATACTTATGGTTTTTCCATTTTAGAGGAACACTGGATTTTCTGTTCATATGCTAAGTTTATAAGCGTAGATAAAATAAGCTCCTAAGCGGTTACAGAAATCTTCTCATTTTATATTCTCATTTACTTCCTCATTTTATATATATGGAGCTAATGAAGACTTGGTGTTTGTCTTAGAGAAATTGCTTAAGTTAAATTTTGGGTATTTCATAATATTAAAATACAATTTTAAATAAAACGATGTAGCATATATCTTCACTTTTAGCAGTATGTCGTTTAAGATTATTTTATTTTTTATATCAATGTCTTGTATTAATTTCTATATTACGTGACTCCTTACGTCTATATGTCGATTGATTTTATTAACCCCTTCGATTTTTTATTCCTTCCTTTCAACGAAAACAATCAAATCATAAATTGCACATTTATAAATTTTATGAAAAAATGTTTGATTTTAATTTACTGTGTACATATCAAGTTGATTCATATTAGCTGATAGTTTAAGTCACAAAAATATACAAAGTTTCCTTTTTTCTTTCAAATTAATTTGAAATTTTATAATCTTGAGTTATTTCCTTCTTCACACTTGTCTCTATAATGGTGCATGATTGAATATTAAAATGGCGTACTGCTTCTCTGATTATTAAGCATTAATCTTGTAGTGCAGGTCACTATGTGTACTAAGTTACGATTAGGTTTATGTATAACAAACGTAGTTTATCTATTAAATTTTGAATCGTTGACTTTTTTTATTTTTCAATAAAAAAAACAAAGCGAAGTGGGAAATATGAATCATTTAAACAAAACGAATCATCAAGTTAAAAGCAACGACATAAGGAAATGAATAGGGCAATTACCACAGAGAATACCTTGTTTTTAAAATTGAAATTTGGCTTTAATTTCTCATTTATTTTTTCATAAAATTTAAAACTTACATATATATTTATCTATTAAATTAATACACTTAAAATGCAAATAAGGCTACGAAAATAGTAGACAATGTTTAAAATTTTCAATAAAATCGGTTGTAATTTTAATATTTATTTCGTATTGTTGAATATATTGCAAGGAAAAAGTTAACTTCTGAAGAACTATATTAGCAATTCGTTTTTAATAAGATATGAAGATGTATATTTTATAAAATATTTTAGGATTTTATAAATTTTTTATTGCTTTGTAAATTTTTTACAAATAAGAGAAATTAAGTTAGATGGTCAAGATAAATATCCATAATTTATAAAATCTTCCACAATACCATTTACGCGTTCTTTATAAATATCTGACGCTTTACTCTTGAATAAATCAGAGTTACGAAAGTCCACAAAGTCACTGAGATCCGGTATTAATTCTTCATCTGACAGCGTTACCAATGGGACAGAGATACCCGTAGCCAATCCAAATAAAGAAGTCTTCACCAAGTCTAGTTTAAACCTGGTCCAAGGGTAAATGTCTTCAATGTCGCAAGAAAATGCTTTCAGGTGATTCTTCATGGCATTATGGTATACAGACAGTAAATCGTTATAACTCTCTGCACGTAGTTTACGCCCTGTGTTGCTGAAGATGAAATACATCACATCTATCGTAGGAGGACCATATCGGCCTATTTGGAAATCGAGTAAGCAGGTTTCTACTGGCTTGCCAGACTGAAAAATTAACAAAACACCATTTTGTTAATTTATTTATTTCTTTACAAGTCTTAAACTAATATTTAGCAAAATACGGCATCGTTAAAGCAATGTACAACGGTCGATCGAATCTGATACCTCATTCGGCGTTAAATAGAGAGCAACGTGAATATTATTTTTCAGAAATAAAAATGGTAATAGAAGTTTCTTCCAAGCTTTTGGTTGCACTAAATGCCTATTTATGATAAAGAAACGTTTAAATAAATTATGGTCGGGAAAATATTGAAAATGAAAAATAATTTGTTGTGAAAAATTAAATTATCTCTTGGTAATAAATAGACTCAAAAATATTGTAGATTAATTCCATCTTAAATATGATTTTCGTAGGAAGCCAATAAAATGTATGGCCATACTAATTAATTAAAACCCTCTATATACGTATATATAGAACATCTGTAAATTATTTATTGTAAGGATTTGATAATATTGAACATTTCATATACATTTTAAATGGTAAATAAAATGGCAAAACTACTAAATTATTTGACACTCGTGCAGAGCTACTTAGTTAGTCATAAATATAGCGCACATACCACTAACAACAAATTGTTACATCTGTGTTTTTATGTAGTTTTTGAAAACTTCTTATAATATATTTATCCTATTATGAGGTAAAAAATCAACAACAAAATCCTATCCATATATTTTTCGAAAGCAGGCAAATAAATTTACTGAATCGAAACTAAGGAACAAAAATATTTCTACTCACCTCGTATCTGAACATCATATTGCCCGACCAGCAATCACTGTGAGAAAATACTGAAAATTCATCCTGCTTCAACATGTTAAGTAAACGGTCAATAATATTGTCTCTAAGACGTTCCAATATATCTTTGAATTTTATATTTTCTGTTAAAAGTATTACCTTTTCTAACGCAGATTTTAAAAGGGTAATAAAACCTGCGTTTCTCTCCATCATTATTTCAGTAATATTTTGAATAAAATATTCAAGTTTCTTCAGTTCTTTCTTCTTAAATACAAATGATAGAGCATGAAGTTTACCATAAGCTTCTAAGGCACATCGTGCGTGTTCATAATCTACTTCTTTTTTCCGATCGAGTGTAACGTAACCGAGAGGTTTTAAGTCTTTAAATATAAGGAATTCATTGAGATATTCATTGCCGGCCTCGTAACATTCTGCGAATCTAAACTGATCCGCAAAAGGTATACCGGCCTCATCTTGCATTCGCTGATAAATCGGAAACAATTCAGTGTAGTACAAAGCTTCGCGCTGATAAATTGTCGACAGAGGTACGTCAGTTCGTATATTCTCATTATTTGAGGCAACTTTGGCTATGTAACTTATTGTCACGTCTCGGCTATCCTTTTTGCCTGTCACGGTCACACGGTATATCACTCCACTGTAGTTCTGTCCCTTAGGAACGGCGCCCTCTACATTGAATTTAACATTCTTAATTCCACTTTTAACTACAATAGATTCTATAGAGGCCGAGAGCCCACTTGATAAGGATTGTAAACCGTCTGACATGATTCGCAGCTACCCAAATACAGAACAACTCTAGTTTGGATCCACTATTTTTTATTCTGCATTGTCATTTGATTGAGATACGATATTTACAATTGTTATCTTATCACAATTACGTACAATGTCGCTGTATTAATAACTTTGGAATATCCTATCAAGTACGAGTAGACCTTGTACTTCGAAGGTGGTTATAATAAATATTTAAATTTTGGTTTATTAAAAATAAAAGGGTAAAGTTTAATTAATTAATGTTGCATAATATCAATATTAAAACGAAAACAACAAAAAACATTAAATCGTAGGTTAGCTAATTTTCTCCTATAATTATGAAGATTAGGGAATAGCCCTCAAGGTAAATGCTTTTTTAAACCTATTGTTAAGGCAAACTCGTGTACAAAATTTAAAAACGGCTATATTATAATACGCTATTTAATGCTACTTCCAATTTTGCAATGTAGTAATTCAAATTTTATTTTCATATAACTTTGGACTTATATTGCTTGTATCGTGAGTTCCAGGTCGATGGTAACTCCGTCTTCTGTTAGTACTTTCCGAAAATTGTGATAATCGCATAGTCGACGACTTTGTAAAAATCAATCAAAATGTATACCATGAAAATGGTATAAATTTTTCAGTTTCATTATTTTTTTTTTAATATTTGTTGCCTTATATTAAGATAGCAAGAAGTTGAATAATTCCATTTAAAAGAACTTTAGACAATACTTTTGGAAAAGTTCCATGCTAAACTCAAGGATTTATGATTTTCGATATCTGAGAGGTGTCTTTCTATATATATTAGCCTTATGCGCTGTAAAACTAATAATTCATAAGATGTATACATTCATTCTAAAATTTTATTGAAGGTATTTTGTATTAGTTCGAATAATAATTCCTTGTTCATCTTTAATAACCCTTGTTTATCTTTAATAAACTTATTCCATCACTACCGATAAAATGTTCTGTTTTTAAACGAGTGTGTGGCATTCCTTTCTCATATATGTTGATCTCATGGGTCTTTCGGGTTTATATCACAGAAATTACTTAAGAAAACCTCTGCATACTTTATATTACTTATGTAAAATAACGTAGAATACCTTTTAGCAGCATGTCATTTGGAATTATTTGATTTTTGTTGTTCATATCTTGCATTAATTTTCTTCCTATATTACGTATTCTGTATCCCAATTGACAATTTTATTTTCATACCTTGTTATATATCTTTCGATTTTTCTCTTCGTAATTTTGTTTTATTCCTTCAAATTTGTTTTCTTTTTTTCCTTATTTCATGTCATTTTAACGGTTTTTTTTTCATTTTCATAGTTAATATATGATTAGATTTTTAGCCCTAAAATACATTAATAATTGCGTGAATGCTTTAACTATATCTCCGCATATAAATGTGCAACGGGAGAAAACAGGTTATATTTTGCGCCTGGTACTTTCGAGGGATTACTTTGTATGGTATTTTTCTAAAAAAATAACAGCCTAAAACTTTAAATCGAAATGATACTTCGCATAAAAATATTCTCAAGCATTTTACGCATGTTCGTAGAAAATTTCAAAGTCATAGCCATATTTTGTATTTAAATCTGTATTCCTAAATTATGACAAAATATTCAACATTGAACTATATATTAGAAACTATTTGTCAAATGTATTTTGCACTCCCTGAATTGTGTAATTTTATATTCTATTTATAACTTAAACCATATTTGTTTAAGCAAATTTATTCAGTTGAAACCGTGTTGAGTCGAAATAAACCTATAATACATTTGCATAGCCAACGCACGAAATGAAATAAGAATGATACTATGTAAATATATAATTTTCCTGATCGTTACTTATATCTATTGCGGAAAACGACTTGGAGATTTAGGTATTTTCATATTAAATATCGACATTCTTATCAATATTTCGACGTGAAAACGTCGATATCAATTCATTTAGACGTTTATCAATCGTGTCAAAAATTATCAAACCAATTGACACGAATCAAAAATTATATAATCCTACAATCTGTAGAGACATGAAGGTAAATAGAAGAATTTAGCAATGCGCGCCACACACATACGAACATTTTGTAGGCAAACGGTTTTATTGTCACGCAGTAAGCTAAGGCGGTATTGTCTCTTTAATGCTTATATTTTACAGGAAGTCGAATATTATCAGTAAGCGGATATTTCGTTATAGATCAAACTATTTTTAGTAAAAACGAGCTGTTAGTAAAAAATATTACAAACAACTTAGACTTTTTGAGCTATTTATTCTATTATCTATTTGAGAGACCATACATTTAAAAATATGACTGCTTCTTAAAAAAAAATATGGCAAAATATTATTGTCTGGAATATATTTTGTTTACGTTTCATAAGTATTACAGCAATAAGTAGAAAATAATATTCTGACAGTTCTTAACGAATTTTCCAGTAGACGTAATTTTGGATAACTTACGGTACTTATCCCATACTTTTTAATCATAATCTTAAGCTTTGTATTCCATCTTTGTTGGCTAATAGCAGTGTAATAGAAATGAGATTACTATTTGTTTTGTCGTATATTCCAGTAACATTAAAATGGATAGCAATTATTAAAGATGACATTAATTTAAGGGACCAATAATTTTAAGCCGACAAAAGACCTGAACGTTCTGAAGGCGATCGTACCTATTGTTTCTGTATCTATATTTATAACGTGCAATTTATCACAATTCTAAATGTATGATCAATGATATAGAAAATGAGAATCAGATCTCATTTAAGTTGATAATATTTTTTCTAGAGATTGTCACGAACGTAAATGTGAAACCCATTCAATTCGTTTATTGTAGTGAATACTAAATTAACCATGAAAATAAGGTATGTATAGTTTCTTGTATTAATTATAACATGTATAGAGAAATATACTGTCAAGTACGTGTAGAAATAAAATACGAAATTATTCCAAAATATCAAATTATTAATGGGAATCATACAAATAAACTTTCTCACTTAACACTACTTTCAAGAAAACATTTTCTTATTCTAAAATTATGTATGGGTATATTCTGCGATCCAATATATCTTATAATCCTCTAAAAGACTAAACAAAAGAAAGCGATGAGATGATCTCTCATCATCTCATCGCTTTCTTTTGTTTAGTCTTTTATAAAACACTTTTTCACAACTAAATAAACCTACGTGATGTAGAATTATTTCTACTTTATTTCAATTTTTTACCATGACCTAGGTTTCGTTGTATGACAACATCTTCAAGTGGGATTCTCCTTTACAAATTATCCGCCTGAAGATGTTTTCATACAACGAAACCTAGGTTGTGGTAGAGAATTTAAATAAAATAGACACATCACACAGTTACGCTTAGTTGTGAAAAATTAAATTGTAATGAACTTCTACTAAATTAACGCGAAAGTTATGTTTTGGTCTAGATAAGTACACTCATTTGCATAAATGATTGGAATTTCGTTCTTGTAAGTATCCTTTTGCTTTTAGTCCTTATACATATTTTAACTGCGTTCATTTCGGAATCAGAGTTGTTACTTTCTACTTTAAGAGTTTTCATCATGTAGCATATCTCAGCATGACCAACGGGTGGTCAGATGGGTAACTAGTTTGATGACAGCATCTCGATATCAATATAGCAATGAATATAAAATATATGTGTGGATACTTTAAAATTTATGATAAACTATTAATGTAAGACATTATTGATACAGCCATCGACTAAAATTGTTTCTGTGTCATTATAAAATCTCAAGTGATTTAGATATTCTCCACTGATGTTAATACCTTTCCCGTCTCAGTTAAGTGTAAAAAAAGATGAACTCTAAAAAAGCTATAAATAGGTTCGGAGTTCTTGGAGTCTTGATGTTCACCTCTTCTTGTTTTGAAGGAATCTACTACTTATTCTAATTTAACCAAACTTTACTTATTCTGTTAATCTCTTGAATTATTATGCGCGCACACACACACACATACACATTCACATATACATATACATATATATATATATATATATATATATATATATATATGTATATATATATATATATTTATATATATACATAAAACAAAACATCTGCAGGTTGGTGCACAACAAGAATATCTTTCTGGGAAGGGGCAGAACTTATATCATAATTTATATCATAATTTTGTAGTACTATTGACTGCGCGGGCACATAACGCCCAAGCCAGTCCTTGCTTTCGGATATGCTTCTTGGTAGTACAAGAAATGATCTCTAATAATAATTAAATTGTGTTAAAAAATATAACTTTTGAGCGAAATAAAACCTGACCATTCCAAAGTGAATTTTTTGAAAACCAAAAAAATAGATTTAAAGAGAATTTTAAAAATTTATTCGATAATAATCTTTTTGATGGGACACACATTTTTTCACAGGTATTTTTCAAAAAGGAATGGTTGACCAATTTATGGTCACGAATAATAGTAAATTTATTTAAAGAATCTGCTTAAAAAATTCTGGGAAAAAATTCTGCTTAAAAAATTCTGAAAAAAATGAGATGGATGGCAAATTATAATGCAATAGCAGACGAACAGACGGATATAACAAAATTACGAGTGTTTATACAAGTTCATAAATACTTCGATAGAAATATACTTTGGCAAAAAATTGTACATTTGTCGGTAAAATAATACTTATTTCCATATATTATTCACATATAACAATAATACGTCGTTGTTAGATTTGTGACAATTTGTTATACAACTCGTTTTGCTATACAGTCTCCAAAACAATAACTTTTCAGGTTGCAAATTAACAAAAATTAAAATTAGGAAAATAACATTTTCCATTAAATTGTTCAACAATCGTCTGTAACTGACAAATAATTCTGTTTTTAGCGATGGTCTGAACTGACAGACAACTCCGTTATCAACAATTATCAGATACACCCTAAATTCAAAAAAGGAACCGAGGAAATCTTTTATTTTGAGAATGGAAATCCCAATACCAGTTTTAATTCGATCTAGCAAATACCTTATACATATATATATATATATATATATATATATATATATATATATATATATATATATATATATATATATATATATATATATATATATATATATATATATATATATATATATATATATATATATATATTAACATTTTCTTTTCCGTGGCTAATTTATACATTCTGCGTTTTAGTTAATCTTGGAGCAAACCGCTACTAACTCATCGTCTGACAGCATTGTCACTAAGACTGGGATGTCCACAGCTAACCCGAATACAGAGAGCTTCTTTAAGTCTCATTTAAACGTGGTTTCACTGTCGTAGGAAAAAGTATTCAGTGACTTCATGGCGTTGTAATACGGGGAAAGCATGTCATTGTAGCATTTTTAGGTTGTTTGGATCTTGTTTTAGTAACAGTGTAAAGCATAAAATCTGTTGTTAGAGCACCAGGTCGACACATTTGAAATACAAGTGGACAAGTATCAACCGGCTTCCTATGCTGGAATAGAAGAATAAAAAATTAAATTACCGATTTAATTATTTTCTTTACCATTTTATATTTCATAACTAAGTGAAGGCAAACGGAGATGATAGAATATGATAACATTTATTACAATTTGTTTTTTACCACAAATCGCCCTCGTGCACGTCCATATATCTTTATTTTCTTTTTTACTAATTTATTTAATGCCAACATATATTTTATTCAATCCCATAGTTATATTTTACCCTCTTCTCTCTTCAAGGTGCAAAGCTTATCCATCACTTTCTACATGTGTACTGGAATATTTCTCAACCCGTGACCAAAATTTAAAAGGATAGTTCAGACCCCAAATTTAATCAGAAACGTTTATGTTCATTTTACCCTGATGAAAAATATAAAAATTTAAGCATTTGTTGGATTTTTAAAGAACATGGAACAGATAGTCACACGTTATATTACTTATTTTTATATCAATTTGTACAACTTAAGTATAAATCAAATAAATTTTCATTACAAATCAAGTTTTTATGTCTTCTAATAAAGGGTTATTGTTCCATTTATAGACATTGACCTTAAAGCAAATTATGATATATGGCTTACTTAAATATAAACATAATTTATGTATTTTTTTCCTCTTTGTGAAGGAAATCGTAAATATGGTGCATAAAATAAAATTGTAGACGATATGTTCATTTATCCTTATATGCCATAGTTATAAACACAATAGTTAATAATGCTACCATAGTACTGTCATAAAAAATCATCTGTCAGTTCTTAATTTATCAATAGGGGTAATTTTGTGTCACTGTAATAATTATGTTATACTTTTAAAACATAATTTCAATGCAAATTTATCATGGAATATACCATTTTCATGTACATATGTATATACATGTAAACATATAAAAAAAAAAAAGAAAAAAAACAATATATTTATATATATGTGTGTGTAATTATACATATATATTTATATATATACATATATATATATATATATATATATATATATATGAATATATATATATATATATATATATATATATATATATATATATATATAAATACATATAAAACTTTTTAACAAAAACCTTCACCAAAACATGAACCAATTTCAAATAACCACGGGTCAAAACCGCACTGAAAAGTATAAAATATTGAAAATACGAGTACTTCATTTGAACATTTACGGTACTATATCGTACAATACTGAACATAAATAAATTTTCAAAATACTGCCACCGCTAGAGATACTGGGAATCGGATTGAAATTTGGGCTTCTATTTCTCTCTTACGTACATTCTCACTCATCCACACGGATGAGGCCTACATTTCATTTGACACAGACTCTGGAAACAGAACTATCTCTGGTAATAGTGGTGTTTCGCAAATTTATTTTCAGAAACGACATTGTACTACAAAATTTCCAACTAAATACTCATATGTGCATTATTTTATGCTTTTCCTTGGCTATGTGAAATCGGTTAAATTTTGTCGTTAAAAAGTTTTATTATTCCATTTTTACAGCTTATGATATCCTATGTTACCCAAAATGTCGTAAACTTGCAAAGAATTCTATAATATCTCATTTATGGCAAATCAAACAGCCATTAATGAACAAAAGTATGTTCAAATATCTTTATAGATATATATATATACATATATATATATATATATATATATATATATATATATATATATATATGCCTGCATACACATAATATTATATCTTAGTTGGGTGTCTATACCTGTATGGTTTTGTATGTACTTGTATATACTTATTTACCTACCTCATTAGTAAAGTTTTATTTCCTACCTGCCAATATTTTACTTACTTAACTCTCTTTATGGATCTTTATATATTACTTACCTATATAATTTCTTACTTTCTTGCTTACGTCAAGACACAAGTCAAACGAGTTCACTCGTCATCACTCAAAAGCACCTGTCATCAACTTTCGCTCCGTCATTAAACTCTGATTTTACTAAAGAACAAATTTATGTACATAACTCTTGGTCCTCTCAAAACAGTTAAATGTAAGAGTTTCGAAAAATATTTGCTTTTAGATCAAAAAAAATACCTTATAAGGATCTTAAAAACTTTTAAAATCTCCAATAAATCGGGGCTCTTACTGTTGCTTTATTATGAAGATATTATGATAGAAAATACAAAAATTTAAATGCGCCCAAAATTCCTTTCCTTTTAATTATTTCCTTTAAAATATGAAGAAATAATACTTTTCAACACAACAATAACGATTATAAAATTGCGCTCAGTACTTACCAACACGTGTGAAATAAAATTGTAATATTACACTCTCTTAAAATGCCATTAACTGCGAAACCTGAGTAAGCAGGCACTTAGGATTAATCAAAATATTAAATGACGGGTAGAGTGAAAATATGAGACGGTTTTCAAGTGATTGGTCTACCACGCATGCAAACTCAAGTAAAATAATGGTAACGTAACTGATACGATGGCAAATGAATGTAGAATTGAAACCTAATTACATATTCTAAAAACCACCTACTTGAAATATAATCCTTGGTGTTCATAAATGTGTACAAATTATAGAAATGTAAGAGTTATCAATCATAAATATCTAAAATGACTTAATGGAATGTAATCCGAATTGATCGTTATTTTTAATTATTAGTCAAAAATAATCCCTTTCAATGGCAAACTGATGGAGTAGCATGATTGATATCACATACTGAATTTATATAAGACGAGATATACATCTAACTTTGCTTTTGTGATGAGCATTTAAGATTTCTTAGTAATTTCGCTGAATATTTTGATTTATACAATACACTAAATATATTTATATATATATATATATATACACATATATATATATATATATATATATATATATATGTATATATATATATATATATATATATATATGTATATATATATATATATATATATATATATATATATATACATATAAAACTCACGTTATATTAAAGATTAACAAAAATCTTATGTCGAATTTTCCTCAAATTATACGAACTTACGATAAATACCCACAGCTTATGAAATCATTCACGATATCATTTATACGTTTTTTATAAACATCTGAAGCTTTACTCTTGAATAATTCCGAATTGCGAAAGTCTACAAATTCGCTGATATCCGGTACTAACTCGTCTTCTGAGAGCGTTACCATTGGGAGAGAGATGCCCATAGCTAATCCAAATAGAGACGTCTTATTCAAGTCTTGCTTAAACCTGGTCCATGGATAAACTTGTTCAATGTTGTAGGAAAAGGCTTTCAAGTGATTCTTCATGGCGTTGTAGTACAATGAAAGCAAGTCCTCGTAACGCTCTGTGCGTAATTTGTGCCCAGTATTTCCAAAAATGTAATACAGTACGTCTAACGTTGGAGCACCGTATCGACATAGTTGGAAATCGAGTAGGCAGGTTTCAACTGGTTTTTTATCCTGTAATACGAAGAATATACCGTATAATCAATAAAAACATGTATCAATTTATACTTCCTAACCTAATGCTAGTATGCAGGATGACATGAAACGCGATAACATATATTATAAAACATTGTTAAACATCATCATATCACAATTTTTAATAGTTTTCATATTAATTTTAAGGCATATCATGTATGTATAAATTAACCTGTATTTTATACATACATGTTCCAATCTTCCCAGAAGCCTTTTTCATTCACTTTTTTCATATTAATTTTTACCAGCTGTTTGCCGTGTATACATATTACACAACACATTCCTTCCTTCACAATAATTTTGTATAAGGTCAATCGTATCATTTACTTTGTGTCTATTACTTACAATCGCGAATTATTATTTACTCCTCGCATCAAATAACATAATTACTGATATAACAAATAGTTCTTTAAAATATCACTGTTTGTATCCTCTGAGATGGACGTACTGAGAAGTAAGGTTATAAATAAAATAAATTAAGAGAAAGCTTGAGTAATTTATTTATTATTATAATGTCTCTTTTGAAAGTTTCTTTATTTACTATTAGTAGTCGCCCAGTGATCAAAATTAGCCGGCAATGTACTTACCTTACTCGCTTTGTTAAAAAAATTAATATGTAGGCAAAAGAGAGTAAGTCAATTCAGATTAGTACTACAGAATTGTGCTTTTGCAACAAAGATATATTAAGCAAGTTATATTTCACTAATTTATAAAACACTGATATCTATTACATGAAATATGAAATAAACGCTTTTCTTTTCCTTGATATAAACTCCACAAACTATTGAAAAACGAACATTTGAAATCTGAAAATGAAATTTATAGCTCAAAACTCCTTCAGAGCTGACATTTTGAATTCATTGGCGACAATTATGCGACTGTTTGACCACAGACTATTATGTGTTTGACATTGACAGCATTAACGTAAACAATTAATCTTTTAACTTATCAATTTAATGTTCTTGTAACATATATTATATATAAATTTTAGGTTTCTGCACTCCTTTCCATATAAACATTAATTCTTTCTAATTCTCTGCCAATTCTCTCACTTCTCCATATGCGCGCGCAATATGTTTAAAAAGGCGTACAAAATTTTCTCTTCACGTATTAATATACAAGATATTATACTTTATTAAAAACAAGAAACAGTATTTCAAATACACAAAACTAATCAGGATGATTTTATGTATTATATTTTACTTTTATTTAAAACTATACTCACCTCGTATCTATACATCATGTTGCCCGACCAGCAGTCACTGTGCGAAAGCACTGAGAACTCATCCTGTGTCAACATGTCAAGTAAACGATCAACGATGTTATCTTTGAAACTTTCTAAAGTCTCTTTATGTTTTTCATTTTCCACCACAGATATCGCCTTTTCAAATGCGATTTTGAGAATATTTGTAAAAGTAGCGTCTTTTTCAACCATTATTTCAGTAAGATTTTGAGCAAAGTATTCAAATTTTTTCAGTTCTCTTTTCTTCAAAACAAATGACAAAGCATGCAATTTGCCATAAGTTTCTAAAGCACACCGCGCATGCTCGTAATCCACTTCCTGTTTCCGATCAAATGTCATGAAACCAAGCGGTTTTAAGTCTTTAAATATAAGGAATTCATTGAGATATTCTTTACCGGCATCGTAACATTCTGCGAATCTGAATTGATCAGCAAAGGGTATTCCAAACTCGTCTTGCAATCTTTGATAAATTGGAAACAATTCGGTATAATACATTGATTCGCGCTGATATGCTATCGTCAGAGGTATGTTAGTTCGAATGTTCTCAATATTTGAGGCAACTTTGGCAATATAACTCTTCGTCACATCTCGGCCATCTTTTTTGCCTGTCACGGTCACACGATGTATCACTCCGCTGTAGTTTTGTCCTTTTGGAACAGCGCCCTCTACACTGAATTTAACATTCTCAATTCCACTTTTATGTATAATAGCCTCTATAGAGGTCAAGGGACCACTTGATAATGATTGTAAACCGTCCGACATGACTCGTAATTGTGTAACTACTGACGAACTCGAGACCAAATCTAGAAATTTATATTTTGACATAGCAGTAACAGTAGATAATTGAGATATGGTATTTACATTGACGTTATCGCTATTGGTTTATCATAGTATTTTTAAAGTCTCTACTCTTTTCCGCATGAGACTTACAAAACATAAAATTATTTTAAAGTATTTCAACTAGTAAAAATTGACAGCTAATAAAGCCATTTTTACAGTAATTCTGAAATTCCATAACATCTTTAGTAGGGTATGTAAAAACATGGAGTTCAATTTTCTCTTCAATTAGCGACTGAGTTTCAGCCAGTAAAGAAAAACAATATATAGAAATTTGACAAAAAAACTTATAGTCCGCTTCGTTAGTTCCATTTAGGATAAAAAGTGAGCAATGCAACAACCAAATACCTGCACCACGCTGGGTGAAAGTATACTATCCCGTGATATAACAGGCATAGATTTTAAAGATTTAAAATAAGAAATGCAGATATCTTCGATAATCTTAATCTAGGGCAACGTTCTTCAATAAATGTTTAAAAATAAAAAAAACTTTATGGAATTTATGAAGAAACAGATCCCAAGTTAGGTCTATCGTATCTACAGACCTACACTGGTACTTCTTATATTGAAATTGAAAAACATTTTATATTTTGCGAAAGAAGTTGAAACGTTGTCTTAAATTTTTACCTGAGCTAACACTATTAACTTGCTACTTGCTAATCATTTTTCTGACCTAAGGTAAGACAATTATGGAATTACCTATTTAGAGAAATGTGGCTTTATATTATCTTCTATCGAGGCGAAATAACAGTAATAACGGAAACATACATCCCCACTGTTTTAAGATCCTGACTGTTGTAGTTTAACATCATTATAAATAATTATAAAATATGTTGAAAATACACATATACAAATAATTTACTTCAACCTTATTTTCAGCATATTGACTGTACTCTATGTAAACAAAATTAGTGAACCTTAACGCAAGTTACAAATAAATCACCGTGTTTGCTAGTGCGTCTCTGGCAAGTACATGAAAGAGACCTTCGTATATTGGCAAATCTGAACTTAGTTACACTGATAATCGATCATTTTTAAAAGTGTTTTCTTTAGTTTAAAATATTCTTATGCGAATTTAGTACAATCTATGGATTTACACTTTATATGTTCTTTGTCACTGTCAATGCTGTTTTAACACTTTGTACTTACTTTTGTCAAGATTTAGATCGCTAAAGAAGTTTTTCTTCTCTCACGTATACTGAGTTGAACGCGACTATTTTTTTTATATTTTTTGTACAAATTAAACGTTTCGCCGAAGGAGACTTTCATAAGATTACATATCATGTTACTAAAAGTAACGATCATGTAATGGTGACATGAAAGAATAAAGCATGTCCTGGTATTCATGAAGTATTCGATATTACGTTTTTTCACTGTGTTATTTTCATATATTTGTATGCTTTTCACAGCATTCAATCTCAATATATTATCTTGTATTGAAATTTCCTTTACAAATTTATTTTTGAAAATTTTATTTTTATTTAAGCTTTTGGGTCCTATTAAATATAAAATTCTTCTATCCATATTGTACTAGTAACCCAAACACTTACAATTGTATTAACAATAAAAAATTATTTCTTTTATTTCCATGCTTGCTTAACATTGCAATAAAATATAATAAAATAATGCATAACTAGCCCTCCTGTCCCTTAAAATATTATTTGACAACAAAATGAGGAAAAAAGGAGAAAAGTATTATGAAATTAATTGCCCGGATCGTAACAGACAAGATTTAAATGTGCGAAATTATTTATAATTGAAATTAGATCAATACCATCCTGAGTATATTCTATTAAATACATGATAATGATGAAGGAAAAGTAAATTTTCTTAAAAGCTCCGGCTGAATTTTTATAATTAGTCTTTACCTAAGTTTATCTATGAACGAGCTTCACGATATGAAGTATTATTCTTTAGCCACATTTAAATGGCTTGTACACAATAAGCATTAGTCAATTGTCTGCATACAGATAATTCCAATTTAATAAATGGTACCTATTAAGCCTTTTATTATTAACCTTATTTTGTGATTGAGTTCATAAAATGAATTTGTCAAGGAAATTTCAATACAACAAGTTATTAAATTGAGATGGAATGATGTGAAAAGTACGCAAACATATGAAAACAGCATAGCAAAAAAGCACTATACCGAAAACTGGATAAATACCAGGACATGCTTTATTCCTTTATGTCGCCATTACGTGATCGTTACATTTAGTAACATATGTAATCTTATAAAAGTCTACTTCGATGAAACGTTTAATTTGTATAAAAAGTATAAAAAAATTAATCGCGTGCAGCTCAATAGACATGGCAGAAGTGAAATTTCTTTAGTGATCTAAATCTTGATAAAAGTAAGTATAAAGTGTTAAAACGTTCGAGTAACTATAACAATTACAAGCAAAGTTTGGGTCGAATTTAAACTTCGATTTTATCAGATTGGCAGACCCAAATTTTTACCTGTTTGCCTTATGTAGATAACCAGTCCATTTACCAGCAAAAAGCAAGAAATATTATTTTCCAAAAAATTTCATCACTTCCGAAACAGTCCCGAAACAGATTTTATTAGAAAGGGGAATAGTAAACTCTATATTTTAAGTGATAGACGCTTAACACACGCAATAAGATGTCCATTTGGATATCTATATTACATGATTCAAGATATTTTTAAAGTTAAAAATTAGCTATATTCACTTCATATCTCTTGTTCAACATTTTGTTCAGATAATCTACGAAATTAGTGGAATTACTGACTGTAAGGTACTTAAGATATAAGCCATATCGATGGTCTGTGAGCTGGACTAGAATTATGAAAATATATGGCGATAGATAAAATTTCAAATATTATTACAAACACTGGCAGAACCACAATAGGTCATTGTCACTATTCTATATAAAGCCGTACTCATGATAGATTTCATGATGATAGACTCATGATTGTTTCGAAAGGTTAAAGAAAATATGAAAAAAAAATCATTTTTGAGTCAAATAATTTAATTAGTTTGACTTTCGCGCATTCGTGTATCTCTAAAGGTAAGTGATATCTCCTTTTCGCTTTGAATTGATCCACGGAAACAACATAAAGGAATCAACTTTTGAATAATATAAAAAAAATATTTTCCTACTTCGTACTCAAATGATTCAATCTTGAATTAACTTGAAAAACAATTCTTGACTGAGTAGATCTACACTTACAATATTTTGCATAAGCTTAATGGGTTCATTATCATAAGTGTTTTTGTTTGTAATACCTATGTATCTTAGAGAGACGCTATTTCTTACCTCAGCAAGGTCGGTACCAGTCACCATACCTTCTCTTCCGAACGTATTTAATATTTACTAATCAAAGTTTCGATTTCATAGTAAAGCATGTTACGATTAAATTACAGCGAACTTTGATGGAGTACGTGCTACAATATAAATTAATGAAATATAAGAAAAGTGAATGATTGATGAATAAATGTTCGTAAAGGTCGATTAGTATCAGATTTTGTTGACTTATAATAGGCATTGTATAGACTGCTGAGGAACTGATAGAGTTTAGATTAAATTTTTTCATTTATTTGCTATTCCCAAATTACTTTTCTCAAATTCAAAATGGACATTATTGGCTTTGCTCACTACATATAGATTTATAACAGTCGTCTATGTAAAAAAGAAGAAACAGTGTTTAAGCTACAAATAGTTTATGCAGTTACGAAGAAACATAGTTAAAATAATTATTATTAAGTCACTTTTTGTGAATCAAACTAAAATCTGAATGCGTTGAGTTGACAACTAGAAATCTAAAATAAACTTCTCTTTATTGGTTTTTAATCAACATCTGTGGATCCAAGACACAGATTGCATTTCTTGTATTTACAGCGCCTTAAATCACATTGGTTGTAATAGTTATTCTTGTAATATAAGCCCGAAAGCCGCTTTGATCGACATGTGTACTACATAGATGTACCTCACAATATTTAACTTCTTTGGCTGTGAGATTCATTTTTATCTTAAATTTGTGAATACCTTTGTTTCTCGTGAACTAATTTCAAATCTTACCACACATGTTTTACCTCCAGGATAACACTGTTAGAAAATGTCTTCCATTATTGAACTGTAAAATAAACGAAGCACGAATACGTCTACAAGGTATTAAACAATTTCAACAGCAGTTTTAGACCTAAGAGCCCGAATATTGAAAATTTAGTTAAATGTTCTAAAACTGACTTAATTTTTGAGAACAAATCATTATTCATTAATATGCAAAATTCAAAAAAAATTTTACTCATATATTTATCATTCACGTGAAACGTTTATAAAAGATTTCGATTATAAAAGAAATCCTCTAGAGTATTTTATGATATCCTAAAAAGCTTAAATTTGGTATGCAAACTCATGTTAGATAATAAATGATTATGAATGAATATACGATAAAAAAAATATATAATTTTTCCTCTCTAACCCTACACAATGGGTATAGTAAAAGTTAGGGGGCATGAAAGTTTTAGATTTCCCATAGACGAAGGATAACTTCCCGAAGGTCTCGAAAATTTAAATATTAAATGCAAGCTTACAGTAGCATATAAAAATATGATACTTATGAACAATCAGTAAACATGAAGGCGGGAATGTGCGTTACTGCCGCACTGTGGAGAGGCGCCCAGCCAGTTTGTAGGAATTATAAGTACGCGGCAGCGGTAGCATGATCGGAGGTAATAGCGCGGCGCGTGTCTTGCTGAAGGAGTAAAATCGAAACGTATGCGAGTGAGTAACCCGAGCGGCAACCTACAAAAAGAACTGAGTACCCATCAAAACTTTTCACATAAAAAGTCCTCTTTTAACTCTTCTGAAGTTATAAGATCTCATGTAGAGTCATCAGTAGAGTATCTCATCTCAAACGCTAAGTAAGTTTACTTAAGGTTTGAGATGAGATACTTGGTCAAAGAAAGTTATAGCCCTTGTCCATGTCATGGAACTATAAAATTGTATAACTTTAGTATTATTGCAAATACTTAAATCATCACCCGCATAACGCACATTAATTTCCTTAATTAATCAATATATATATATATATATATATATATATATATATATATATATATATATATATATATATATATATATATTATATATATATATATATATACACACACATGCCGGTAAAACTTTTCGACGGTTTCCGTTTTTACCTGAAGGGTATGTTTAAGGGCTGGATGTTTCGCCCTCTAAAAATTTCTAGAACAGTCCAGAACATTCGAGAGTATTCGAGAACATTCCACAATATTCCAGAACATCCGGGAACATTCTGAAATGTTTGGAAATGGTCTGGAATATTTGGGAACATCTGGGAACATTCCAGATCATTGTAGAACATCCTAGAATATTCTTACATGTTGTGGAATATTCTGGAACATTAGGAACCATTCGAAGCCTTTTTTGTATGAGTGGGGCTACCCATTAGTAGGGATATGTAAACCAAGATCCGTCGTGAGTTTGAACGTTAGTTTCTTATCAGTAAAGTGCATTGAGTGAATAAAAATAAACAGTGAAGTGTGAGTAATCGAAGTGATACAGTGATTGAATATAAATCGAAAATAAAGTGTGAAAAGTATTTAAAGTGTACTTAGTGTATTTTTAATAAGATTTGATTTATATTTTTTACAACGCCCAAGCCTAAAAGGGGAGGAGATCTTGCCAGTTCCGAAGCAAAACGACAAAAACAAAAAGAACAGCGAAAAAATGAAATAACCGGAAAGCGCGAAGCATTTACGTTCCCAACAAACGGGTCCGTGAGAAAGTACTGTGAGAAGCAGAGGAACCGAAACAAAATGAACGAATTGAATAATCAAGAATTACGACACAATCTTATAATAAAAGACTGCGAACGCAAGCCGCCCATGAAAATATCACCCACTAGAAGCACGGACGAGAACAAATAAGCAGTACAACCTAGCAAATGAAGCATTTCACTACGACACAAAGAAAGAATATAACAAACACAAACACGTCGTAATCAGAAAAATGAATAACATCTGCCAATTTTGCAGCTTGAAGACACAAGGACACTGTTTTATGAATGAAAAAATTCAATTACCACTACTGGAAGCACCTCCGCAGGAATTTTTACATTACATGACCGGGGTAACTCCAGAATCAAAACACCTTCTTCAAAATATAAAAGCGTACAACGCCTGCTTCCAAATAACTTCTTGCAGTGTCACTTCGACCAACACTTACAGAGGTAAAATCGATTATGTTTTTTTCCATCCAAAGACAAATCTATCACCATGTGGGATCAATACTACCACTACCCAATAAATACTATACATTTCTACAAGTATATTTCATCGGAAATGAAGAAATAGAAATTGATCAACGATGCACAAACATCAGTGAACTGATACGAGAAATATCCAAGATATACAGAGCATCTTATACAAATACAATCAACTTATTCACATATTCAAAAGAGCACTAGGCCGAATGATTTCTGATGACTATAAAGTTCTAATTCGAGCCGATAAGAGACCACCTGGAGAACACGAACGTCGATTTAATGCATCTCAGATAGACGAAGTCGACATCGTAATTGTGGACAATGAAAACACAAGCCGTGACATAATCGTACAACGAAAAAGAGAAGGACTACAGCGCATTGCAGAAATACACCATTCATATGATGCCCTCTACTATCCATTAATGTTCCTGCACGGAAAGGACAGATATAATTTTAATGTGAAACAAATCCAACTTGAAACAGGCGTAGAAGCAAACAGAATGTCACTTCCAAGGAGTTCTATGCTTACCCCTTAATGATCAGAGATAATGAAACATACAATCATATTCTCTCAATACTCGCCGTTTATTGCAAAAATTCCTGGTAGATATGTATGCAGAAATAGAAGCTGAACGAATGCTTTACATAAGACTGAATCAGAAGAAACTACGCACGGAAGAACACATTCACCTTCGAGACGCGATCATAAATGACGAAAACATTGACGACATTAGAACAATGGTAATCTTACCCTCATCTTGCATAGGAAGTCCAAGACATATGCACGAATATACTCAAGATCTCATGACATAAATAAGAAAATATGGACGACCTGACCTCTTCATAACATTCACATGCAACTCATCGTGGCCAAGAACCAATGAGCAACTAAGATACGGACAAGTCTCCGTCGATCGACACGACATAATAGCACAAGTTTTCCGGCAAAAAGAAATGAGATTTTTTGAAGTCATCACAAAACACCATATCTTTGGAACCTCTAGATGCTGGATGTACACAATCGAATGGCAAAAACGAGGATTGCCTCAATGACACAATGTCATATGGCTACACGACAGATTTCATCCCACGGATATCGACAAAATCATCCAAGCTGAATTTCCCAATCCACAAGAAGGTCCGGAGCTGTACGACATAGTTGTGAAAAACATGATTCACGGACCATGCGGGCCTTTAAACCCCAATTCGTTATGTATGAGTGATGGAAAATGTTGAAAATAATATCCAAAACCATACTTGCAATAAAGAAGACGATCACCCAAAATAAGGTGGCTTTACAACAAAAATACAAATACGAGGCAAAGACGAAATAGATAACCAATAGGTAATACCATATATCCCACTACTTTCCAAAATGTTCCAAGCACATATAAAGGTAGAATACTGCAAGTCAGTGAAATCCATTAAATATGTTTGTAAGTATATAAACAAAGCAGTGACATGGCAGTATTTCAAAAAGCCAAAGACAGCAAACAACAAAACAGAAACGACGAGATCATCATGTGCCAAATGGGAAGATATATCAACAGTAACGATTGTGGATTGTGGATCCTCATGTCTCAAATGGAAGATATATCAACAGTTACGACAGTGGCGGATTTTCGGTTTTCCCATAGACGAAGACGAACCAAATGTGCAACATCTAGCAGTACATTTCGAAAATGGACAGAGAATTTAATTCACCAAAGACACCACCAGAAAAACTGCGAACAAACCGCCTTAGAACACAATATTAACAGCTTTTTTGCAACTGTGCCAAACGTATTCATTCGCGGAAACATACTATATGTCAACGTCCCTACCTATTATACGTGGAACATAACAAGAAAAATATTTCAACGATTAAAACAAGGAATTCCAGTAAGGGATCATCCAAGAATCGTGAAAACTAACGCACAAGACCGAGTATGAACCGTACATCCGAACAACGCCAAATGTTTCTATCTCCGGATGTTACTACATGAAATACCAACAAGTTTCACAGAACTCAAGACTGTTGACGTTTACCTATGCTAGATGTACAGGGAAGCACGCCTACGCTTAAGACTAATGGAAAACAACAACCACTGGGAATTAACACTAGAAGAAGCCTCACTCAAATCCTCAGCTGAACTAATCAGATATTTTTTCGCCATAATACTAAAAACATGTAATTCATCGAATCCAAAACAGCTTCTCGTAACTCTTTCAAAGAGAGTATGAGTGATGATATACTGTACCAAATCCGACAAGCTCATCCAGAACTGGCCATCGAATTCAATGATGACATCTTCAATGAAACACACATTCACCTAGAAGATAAATTTTCAGCAATAAAAAATCAGACCTTAGTACAATTTGGGATACCAGCACCACGACAAGAAGCTTTCAGTGTCTAAATTTTGAAATTACAAAGGAAAAAAGCTACAATATCAACGAACTACTTCAATACAATGCTCACAAAAAACTACGTCTCAATGATAATCAACAAATTTTACAACGTTATCATGGACCGAATCAACAACAACACTGGCTGAATTATATACTTGGACGCACCAGGCGGCACCGGAAAAACGTTTCTAATAAATCTATTGCTGGCAGAAATGCGTACTAAAGACACATCGCACTTGCAATGGGATCATCCGACATTGCCGCCACACTTATGGAAGGAGGACGAACTGACTATTCCTCCCTACAACTATCGTTGAATATAGCCGAAGAACAATTCCAAAAATGTAAAACCTCAAGAGCATCTGGACGGGGTGAACTTCTAAAACAAGTTAAAATTATCTTCTGGGACGAATGCACAATGGCACATAAAATATTATTCGAACCCACAGACAGAACATTACAAGACTTGCGAGGAATCTCTGAAGTGGTGGGTGGAGCTCTACTCATACTCTGAGGGGATTTTCGACAAACACTTCCAGTTATCCCCTAGTACCAGTAAGCGAAATCAATGCATGCTTAAAAAATCACATCCCTGGCCATCCAGACAAATACTGGGACTAACGAAAAATATGAGAGTTGAACTATCGAAAGTCGAAACAACAGCACATTTTGCTCAAAAACTTTTACAAATAGGCGTCCTTCTGACCGGACGACCGGCCTCACTGAACACAACAGTGATTTCTGCAACGTAGCCACTACTGAGAACGAACTCATTGACCAAATTTTTCCAAACATTGTTCACAAATTTATCAATCCGGTGAGGCTCTTTCAGAGGATAATTTTGGCAACTAACAATAATATTGTGGACGACACCAACTTTAATATTCAAAAGAAAATTCCCGGTTTAGAGAGAATATACAAATCGATCAAAAAGTTGAAGAAAATGTCAACTTTCTTAAACAATTTTTAAAGTCGTTGCAAGTCCGGTCATACTACGTAGAAATCTCAACACTCCAAAACTATGTAATGGAACAAGAATGATCGTCAAACATTTTAGAACAACTTCATCGAAACCGAACTCATGTCTGGAAAAGACAAAGGTCACACAATATTTATTCCCAGGATACTAGCGATCTCTACTGAATTGCCGTTCCAATTTAAAACACTACAATTTTCAATCAAATTAGCCTATAGTTTTACAATTAACAAAGCGCAAGGACAAACTTTAAAACATTGCAGCATCTACCTTAAAGAATCACTCACGGTCAACTTTACGTAGCTTGCTCTGGTTCGAAGTTTAAAACATTGTAGCATCAACCTCAAAGAATTCTCACGGCCAACTATACGTAGCATATATATCCCAGATAACAAAATGAAAAATGTTATTTATAAACAAGTATTCTAAATAGTTAGAATATGTTTTCAATAAAAATTGTTTACCTCTTATATTTTAAAGTTTATCCTTTTATTCCATCTACCACACAATCTCATATCAACTCCCTGAGCGAAGCCGGGTACCCCAGCTAGTACAACTATATATGTATGTGTGTATGTATATATGTATATATATATATATATATATATATATATACATATGTATTCACACACACACATAAATCTATATATATATATATATATATATATATATATATATATATATATATATATATATATTCTACGTTAATTTTAACATTTGTAATACCAATTTTTTGTATAACAGACTCAATGGCAGCTGACGCCCCGTTTGGCAACGAATCTAAACTATGACAAGTAGCTCAACATTAAATCGATGTTTTATGTACTACAATAATAAGTGAGAGAGATTCTTACGTTTTATGTACTACGATAATAAGTGAGAGATTCTTACGTTTTATGTACTACGATAATAAGTGAGAGGTTCTAAGGGAACTAAAAATATAATATCTAATTTCACGCGATTACTTTGTCCCAGAATTTATTGATCTTGAAATAAAATGTACATGTATGTTCATTAGATAATAGCTTTAAATATTTTCAAAAGAAGGTAATTAATAAAACAAACCATTAACTTATTGTGTATAAGTGTTATTTAGTAACCATACTATTTACCGTTTAACTAAGATATTTTCCAGTCTTACCGATCTATGTGCTTAATAAAAAAATACTTGTTTTTAATCAACAACATTGCAATTTTTTGTTTCTAGATAAATAATCTTATGAATGCTATTTGTATGGTTCTTATAAACTTTGCTATAGAATTAAAAGACAGGGAAAAGTGCCACATAAAAATTGAGGAATTAAAATTCTTAATCGTTACCCATAATTCGCGAGTTTTGAGTCCCATCGGTTTGGTTTCATTTATATGGAATATAGACCACCATGCCGATCTAAATGATTATAGTAAGAAATATCATTAGTCATAGTAATATAGGAAATCATTTTCACCACTTAACAATCTACAAATAAGTCGTGGCTGTATATCAAGGATATACAGCCACGACTTATTTGGAACACTATGGAAGAGTAATTAGTGAGGTGAACTCTGATTTGTTTAAAATTATCAAATTACCAAAATACAAATAAAGTAAATCCAAAAATCTGAACACGATATTTTCCTTAATAAAACTGGCAAATGAGTATCATGACAAGTACAAAGTAAGGTTCCGCAGTTGTCTACATATCTTTGTATTGTCGATCCAAATTAACCTTAGACTTTTTTCAGGTTTTTCAACCCCATGATTGAAAAATTAAAGAGGGGCAAAATGAACATAAGTTTTTAGTTTATTATTTCTCAAAAGGAGCTTTAAATCAAAACATGATAAATAGAACCTTAATATAATTTCGAAACATTTAACCAACGGTACCACAGTTGATGACGTTCCTCCTTTATACGAAAAAAATGTATTAAAATTTTAACACATTAATTTAGTACTATGGAGTATCTACTGATAAAATTTGCATAGGTCCAAAACTGCAGAAACTACAAGGGTGTGAAAGACAAGAACATATGAATGGACGGATATGACGAGGTTATAAGGGTCCCGTACGGAACCATAAAAATGGAAACCAGATTTGGAACGTAGAACATTACAACGATGATTAAATTAAAAACATCATAAATGGTTCCCAAGGAAACTAGGAATAACATGATCTTCAATTAAAATTATCGTCATAATATTAGCTTACGATGAATTTCTGATGATAAAAAGGATCAATAATTAATTGATAAATCAGAATCAAATCGCACCAAATTATCAAATTTATGAGAAATACCCGACTATCAAGGCATATATGAAATTTTCTTAATAAAAATGAAATAGTTTTATCAACATAGCAAAATATGTGCATCCAATAAATCATTAGACAATATCAATAAAGTTGTTACGATAGCTCAATGGACTATGGTCTTCTTTTTAAAATTTGTCCAGTCGGTTGCTGTGCCAATTGAGGTTCAACAATCGACCCTTTCAGAATCCGAAAACTCCAAATTCACTTACAACAAAATTCATTCACTTTAATCCGAATATTTCCTAAATTCAGATACCAATAAAGTAGTTAAAATTATGGCTGTAAGTGAATTATAAAAAAAATATTATATTATTATTCCTCTTACTAGTTAAAAAATTAAAAGTCTTAAACTTAACATTTCAACGTCCAGGGACACATTGATTGACTGCAAAAGTATTTTGTGAATTTCAATCATTAAATAATTTTCATTTTGCAGTCGATTATACTTGAAAATCAGATAGGAATGAAGTCATTTTCATGAATTTTGTAAAATTGTATTTTTTATAAATTTAATCGCTATAACCTAACTCTTCGAAAATTCAGAAGAAACAATTAGACACAGATGTTACATCTGTATATGAAAGATATAACGAGATACAATTTGTAATTTGTTTCATCTTGCTATTTCAAAGAGTTCAGTAGAAATAGCATTTACACATTATTTAATACGAAAAATAATGTCACATTTCATAAAGAAATATAAGATTTCCCGTTATGGTGAAGACACCCTCAGAGTGTCATGCCTATAGGTATTAGTAATCAAGTTTCTATGATATATGTAAATCTTTTAGAAATGTACCCAAATTTCTAAAAGACTTTCGCGTCGTCAATATTTCCACACCGTCGAATACTTTTTTTTAGTCAACGCGGGAACTGGTATCCTGCAGCTTTATAAATAAGCATCCTTACAGTCAGGATGTAGTCTAGAGAACTGAGCCCACTGTGAAGCCTGCTTACTTTTTGAGTTAGTAAAAGTCTAACTTGACAGTCAATCCGTTTCTGATTACCTTATACATTAGTTTATACGCTTGCGTAGAAACACAAATCAGCCTGTAGTTGTTCAGATAGTTTTTTCGTCTATTCTTGAAGAGCAAAATTATTATAGTCAAAAATTATATATGCCTTGTGATATCTCACCTACGAATAAGAATTGGTTTAACAAGCCGACCAAATTGCCTACCCACAAATTGCTACTCTCTTTCCATATTTCAGGGGGGATTTCATCTCCACCTCACCAAGACCTCCAACCTATTTTTCTGGTAGAAAAATGGCTTATATGTTAACCCGGAACGAGAAATATTTCTAACAAGTTTACTAAGAATCTGTCCTGCTGTATAGGCATTACTGAGTAGCAAAAATATCCAATAGCACACATCTCATGGCATTCCACGCGAGCAAAGCAGCAAATCTGGGCCAGATAAACTATATTTCTACCAAAGGGTTGTTTCATTGTTCGGTCGCAACGTCATTAAGCAACAAATAAACAAAAAACTCTCAATTACAATATTAGTACGAATTATAATTCAATATTATACTTAATATACATAATACACTTGTATATACTCTTTTAATAAATCACCGAATATATTACAGACCTTAGGCTGAATCATTCCTCTCAATAATCGCATTGCACTCAGTCGAGTAATTCGAAGACGTAGTAGTTGAAGACTTACAAAGTTTCATGAAATATAAATGCTTCATCGGCTTGTTTCACATTTTATATATTTCTATTCACATTGTAAGATAGCTCTTGTTTCATATTTCGTTTACCTCTATTTTTTATGAAACTTGTAATAAATAATATAAACTTCGTCACAAATTAGAAACGATACCGTCGAACTGCGAATACATCTTGTGGTACTAGATTTATAGGTGGACAAAAATATAAATATATAAAGAAATAAGACTTACTTTAGAAGATATAGTATATGTTTTCACTTTCATGAAATTTGTCTATTTTCTTAACTATTCCCTGGCGTAATATTTTTTATGATAATCAAAGAATTCTATTTCTTCTCAAATTGGAGGTAATAAATCTGTGTTTGTACCCTAATTCGGCGCAGAAATTATACTCGAACAATAGACAAGGCAAGTAAACTAAGATTACAAAACATTTCAGAATCTTCGGAAGCTCCTCGCTTTACTTACAACATAGGTAAAATGCAGAATTATGTACATAGAACATATGTAAAGAGAATAATTACATACAAGTGTTAAAGTTATCTAGAATGATACCTAAGAGTAAAATTGTTTCTTGTTATTGTTTAAAATTGTTGTGTTTTATAAAAAAACTATTAAAACTATCTTGTTCTACTTGAAGTGGTTTAGAAAATTAATCATACAATCTTTTAAACTTTTACCAGCACACCATTTATAACTTCAAATAGAAGCATATCATTTTCAAACTACACTCATCGACTGAGTTTCATCAAACTTCAAGCCGACGGCAGTACTAAAAGACACAGACCAAAAATATTTGACTTCACTTATATGGCACAGTACATCATATCGAACATGATATGACTAAAGTCATGTGAATATAACGATAGATAGAAGTACTAAAGTACAGATGAATAACTCGTTATACATCAATAATTTTCTATTCACCATTAACGTAATAATAGTGTTTTTTTTATTTCGATGATATATCTATTCGAATCTATATAAAAACCAATTTTCAATCAGGCTATTCAGCATGATGTTGCTGATTTTATATCTCCACATAAGACCTTGTTGTGAAGTTTGATTGATAAAAAATAAGTCTCTATCAACAACATTATACTCGTATCATCATGACGTCATTATTTACGTGACATAAAACATTAAAGCTATTATCTTGAACGAGGACAGTTACCACGTGCAAATATATAATTTGAATACATTATTGAACCCAAATAATTGTAATAAAGTTTGACTCATCATGACTTTATAAATTTCTTTATCCGAACAATTCGAGTATTTTTAACAGGATTTTATTCTAGATATATATCATGATCGAATGATTTATTTCTAAATAAATATTCATATGGTGCATGAATATTTATTTAGAAATAAATCATCTGCTGATATTTATAATATTTATGAAAAATTCGTTATGTAATTATTATCTATGAATACATTGCATTAAAGATTTATATTCTATTAGACAAAAATGGAATTCAGGAATTACTAGCATTTGTACATGTTTAATCAAAAAGGAACTCGGCCAAATCCGATTATTAAGATATAAGTCCATGGCGTTAAAGGTTCTATAAATTGTCAAAAAAATGTCCAATATTCTGCTTGTTAAAATTAGTAAAATATAACCAAGTAGCCACTTTGGGAATCCTTATGGATAACTTACTATGACATTCCAAAAGTGGTATGATCTGACCTCTGGCAACTAATGTATTAGTTTTCAAGACTTTGGCGTCTGCAAAGAATTTGCACCTGGTAGTTTATAAGTTAACTTTCGAATTTCTCTAGGACTTGTATAAAATACTTGATGCCTGTATCAACAGGATTGTAAATCTATTACATACTCGTCAAAAAGTTAAGGCTTCTTTTCTAATCTACTTCTGTTACAGTTTGTATACTGGTGATGATAATTTCACTGTCTACGAATTTGTGATACGTAAAGTTGATACGGAGCTAGCGTACAATAAATTGTCCCGAAAGCTATTGTTCTGCTTAAGCTCTCTGTCTTATGGAACATTAATCCTGGAGACAGGTAAATTTAGGTGACCTTTCTTTATAAACTGGAGTGCTATAATTATCGTTAAAAGTTGTGGATAAAAATAACAATATTAATATAAATGAAATGTTTAATGGGATGATTATTGCATGTAACTAAAAATCCCAAATATCATAGGACATCTCCTCGTAAATAATATTCATCATATTTTTTACCAAACGTTAAAAAATCTATTTAAAATATCTTCTAACAATCAAATGTCACATTAGAATATACCAGAGTGACGATTAAGATTTTAAATATTAAACTTTAAGAATTACATAAAAATAATGAGCTTATGTGATGGAAATAACGCCATGAATAATCTTGGAAATACCCATAGAATGGAACATAATTTTAAAAAAATCGTGGTTTTCAAAATATTTGTTCTTCGAGATACCCATTTTAAATTTTTCAAAAATAAAATAGATTTAGCTACCGTCTTGGATACAATATTTTATATACTAGTTCTGAATAGTTGTTCCGTTAAATGTGTATTAGAATATTTAAGTAATTCGAGCGTTTTTTTTTTAATTTTACATTTCAACTTTGTATTTCACTTAAGTAGGTTTTTTAAGTTTGAGCCCTGTTGTCATAATAAAATATTAAAACTGTGACTAACTTTATAATTCAAAAGATTGTGGATGTAGTAGAAATGTTGAAATGGCAAAACAATTGTCTTTTCTACTATCAGTAAAAAATTTCCAAATTCAAGTTTTTAATAAAATGTTTTTAATTCGTTCACGGAACTGTATCCAAAAATTGAATCACAACTCATAAATTATAAGTTGTGATTAAAATTTGTGGATACCAATCCATGAAAGACGGTTCTGCACGGTACCTATTTTAATAAATTTTATGAACTTGGAGACACTAATTCCTTGATCTGCAATAAGGATGTATTCATTTAGTTAAGAGTCACAAGTGATCGAATGTAAATATATATATATATATATATATATATATATATATATATATATATATATACGTATCATGATGTCTTCCACGATACTATCCACTCATTCCTTATAACTATGAGAAACTTCGTCCTTAAAGCATATTGAATTACTAAAGTCTACAAAATCATCCTGTACTAATATATTAGCATCATCATAACGACACTAAAGCCGGTATCTATACCAACTATAGAAGATTTTTTCAAATATTATTCAAACTTTCTCCATGGATGAGTTTGTTCAATATCGTTGAAGACATATTTTAGGTAATTCTTCGTAGCATTGTAGTATATAAATAAGAAGTGTTTATAACTTTATGTAAGTAGTTTTTGCTCAGTGTTAATAATACGAAATGTAGCACATCACCTACAGTTGAAAAATCGTAGCGGCCTATTTGGAAATCGAGTAGGCAGGTTTCATTAGTTGCTCATTCCGCAATATAAAAACAAATATGAATAAAATAAATTTATTTGTATGCTGATATTTTCCATCCAAAAACCACAAATAACTAAGAAGATCATGTATCTCTACCCAAACGAGTCTTTTTAACTTATATTGATCCTCAAACATTTTTTCTTACGTGAAACGTTCGACATCGCTCTTACCATCTTATTAAATCAGATATTCTTATTACGTATAAAGTATAATCTATATGAACTATCATTTAAATTTTAGTATGTCATATTCGCTCCAAATTTACTCCTCTCAAGAAATGCTAGACTACAAAAATTACATTTGCGGCTCACCACTAATTTTTTAATGATTAGAAAGGAGATTCATAATTACTGAATTAATAGAGTTTACATAACAATGTTCATCCTAATTAATTTACAGCTACTATGAAATACCTTGTTGACAAAGATAATTACTACGAAATGTCCTAGTGTAATATGGACATATTAATTATTATATAACAATGGAAATAGTAGTTTCTAAAGCAATAACTAAATCACTCGTCGTGTATACACACTCACCACGTCCGAAAACATAATATTAGCCAACCAGCAATCACTATGTGAATGTACTTGGAACTCATCCTGAGTCAATATGTCGAAAAGCCAATGAAGGATATTATCGAGAACAACTCAATGCGGCACATTACTTCACGCAGGCACGCTGGTGACAAGCCAATTTCAATGCGAACGCTCTCATTATCTGATGCAAGTTTGACTATGTATCTCATAGTTACATCTCCGCCATGCTTTCACCATTCACAATTACACGATATATAACTCCACTGTAGTTTTGTCCTTTCGGAACGGCATTTTCCCCTCCGGTAGTGACTATGAACCGTCCGATATGATTCGTAATCGCATAATAATTCGAGACCCCAAGTTCGAGTCTATGTATGTGTTTAGATAATTGATGAATATATATTTTAGTTAACGACTTTTGTCATATTTGTAAACTGTTTTGATTTCATTACGAAATAAAATCGAATAAATTAAGATCAGATTTTGAAATCTAAATATAAGTAGATTTCTTTTTTTTCTCCTTAAAACACTAGTTTACGCTAACAAACGCGGTAAAAATTTAAATGCATTAAAAACATGTATTCACTATTTTATTATCTTGATTTTTTTATTGGCGTGATATTTTTATTTCAAGCCCAGATCTTTCTATAGTGAAAAGGAGATGTATTTTCAAGCAATCTTTCTTTTTTTTGAAGACGGCGGATAAGGAGAATTATAAAACGACTTACACATTGTAAGATATTTTTGATAAAATACATTTTAAAACCAAAAACTATTTCAATTTTATCCTTTTCCTGAATTAAAATATAAGTAAACAATAACGTGTTAATGCAGAAATTTTCCTTCTCTTTTTTTCATTAAAAAACAATTTTTATTGTTAAGTACGATTAGAACACGCACCACGAGAATGCCGTACACATTTAAGTACTCATAAATATTTAAGGGTACATAATATTTCTGTTAAACTACTTTCTGTTAAACTATTGTATTACCTAATATATAATTGCACGGGTACTTTATATAACTTTTACGGGTATATTTAAATATCATTTCTCGGCAAGTAAATATACAAAATATTTTGCCTAGTAAATCTTTCACAGACATAATAAGTATACATTATAAAATAAAATTGCGGTAGATTCAAGTCAACTTGTATGGAGTTCGTATGAACTTTTTACAGACCCATTCTACATGACATAACTTGGCCGAGTATTACTTATAAAGTAGTAGAAGCCATTTAGCTGTGATCATTTTTCTTTTAATTTTGTTTTATATATTTAGAAAACTTTTAAAATATTCAGAAATAGCCGTTTAGCTGGTTGGGGTGGAGACACGTAACCCTAACAAAAACGACAATTTTAAGGCTTAATACGTCGTAAACGGATCCCTTTAACGAGTTCACAGCGTATCCTAATATTTTTGAAAGACCTATTTAACTGTACCCTGCACAGTAAGGATACATCCTACAAAATATGGTATGTGAAAAAAATTTTACACCTAATTTGTTTTTAACATTTTATTTTATAATTTTCTGACTTTATAAATATACATAACCACCTACTTTTAGCTTTAAAGCACTAATAGTATGCGAGTAAAACATATATGACATACAAACGGACAGACAGAGTGTCAATCGTCACTTTCAGAAGAGCGAGGGCTAGAAATTTGTTACATATACATAAATAAATTTGTTACGTTAAGGATACCGATGAAGACAAAACTCTAAAATCTGAAATTTGCTAGCAATGAGTCACGTATATATCACGGTTTTCTTATTCTATGTACGGAAGTACCAAGTACATTTCTAAAATAAAATCAAATGTTATACAACATTTAGTAGGTAATTGGTAAAATGTTCACAGTTACAATTGTCACAAACGCAATAAAATTATCGTCAAAATATAAAATACCGTAAAAGTAATGCGGTTATTGTTAAAGTATGCTAAAAAATTCGATTAAGGAAAACAATAAATAAAAGGAAAAGTTAAAATCTAAATAAAACATTACCATTATCTGACCCCAAAGCAAATCTGCAAAAATAATTCAAATCACATCAATATTATTACTGTAAAAAAAGTCACGTTCCCTTTTCAAAATTTTGCTATTAAAAGTAGTGAGATAAAAGCAGCTAAGTCGAGTTTTGTTCGATGCTGTATCTATCGCAATATGTAATGTGGCGTTTCTACGTGACAGGGACAGAGTTCCTAGTGCGGCTACGTAACCTCGTTAAAATCTCTTCATACAATTTTATTCACTTCGTTACATACTTGTTTCTTTTTTAGGTTTCTTTTTTTATTCTAAAATAAGTTCTTATCGTATTTGCATATTCAGTGTTTATTATCAGAGAAATCGGCAATTATGTCAAAAAAATTATAACAAACAATTCGTTTAAAAAAACATTTTGTATGGGGAGACTTTTTAAATAAATTTTTGTATTACAAATCGTGAGCAAAAATTAGTTTTGTGAAATATACTTAATAACATGTTTCATTGTATATTCTTTTATTTTAGATCTAATAGAGAAATTTTCATTGGGGCTAAATTATATTTGTCCCATATTTTTTTTCTTGAAAAACCTAACTCATATGTAACATAAACTTTAAAAATATCTTCCATTCTAAATGCTGTTTTCCCTGCTTTAATATTTAAATTGCGGTTTAGCAAAGTTACTTAAGCTTCCTTTTTCTTATAGTAATAGCTTTTAGAATTAAGAAGTGATTATCAATATATGGAGGTAATCCTCCTCCTACCTCCACTAATGTTTCAACTTCGATACTTTCATATTGCTTCAACGGTTTCAGACGATAGATGAGGAGAAGGAGGAGGAAGACGAGGTTTTGTAAACATTAACAGATAAAAACGAGTAATATATTTTAATATTTTATAACAATGTAATAGACAACATAGGTCGTGAACGATAATGTTATACATCCGAATCTATAAAACACTTTAAACTGGATTAAAATTACCACAACCGCACGCGCGCACGCAACACTTGTGCACGCACGTACGCACTACGCACACATGCGCGCAAGCACGCACGCACACGTGCACGCATGCACACATACACGCACGCGCACACACATTCAAATGTTTCGTAACAAATTTTCCATAAACCTAATCCAAGGATAAATATATTTTATATTCTCTTATTTTAGAAAAATCGTTTTGAATTCCTCGGATATCTATGATTTCTAGTCATCATTTATTTCTTCCCTGTATTTTGAGTTGATTGGGTCTCTTAATAAATAATATAATAAACCTTATAGTCGAATCGACGTACAAACAAAACAGTTAGTCGTACTTATTAGAATTGCTTAAGTCACCGTCCAACTCTGTCTTAATTAGGCATTGCATAAGACGTTAATCATCGCCTAAATTTTTTACCAATAAATACCGCCTATCAGTGACTTTCCTGGACGGACATTAAATTACACAATGTAACTGTAGACAATTTTACATCTGGTAACATCGCGCGTCGCTGCTAGTTAACTGGCATATTTAACCTTTGTAACGTTGCTTTATTAACTGTTTTTAAATATTGAATATATTTGGCGTTAATTTTGTAGAAATTCATTATTCACAATTAAATGAAACTATGTGATGTAGTACTATTTCTACTTTCTTTAATTTCTTTACCACGACCTAGGTTTCGTTGTATTACAAATCTTCAGGTGGGATATTAGCAAAGATCTTTGTTAATATCCCACTTGAAGATGTTGTAATACAACGAAACCTAGGTCGTGGTAAATAAATTAAAAAATAAAAATAAATAAATTAGAAATAATACTACATGACGTAGTTTCATTTAATTGTGAACTGTTTTTAAATTAATACAAAAATGGAAGATTTAAGCCAAAAAAGAAAACGATCTACAAACTAGGAAGAAAGCTAGGAGGCATGTCCATGATATATATATATATATATATATATATATATATATATATATATATATATATATATATATATATATATGTATGTATATATTCACTGTGTATACAGATTTAACAATGTGTACTGCATGATATAAGAATATTACCTATATATTATACAAAATTAATTAAAAATCAATTTTATTCAAACTTGTCCGATGCCTTAATCAAGCTTATTTTTAAAAAGACTTATAAGTAAAACATACTAATTAAAGAATTATTCAAATAAATTTACATATTTGTATTGAAATTTTCCTTAAATTAACACATTCGTAAATACACAGAGTACCAAATTAAATTTATATGACATAACCTCCCTCTCGATCTCACTTGCCTCAATGCTATAAATACGTCAAACAATACAATACAATACAATGGCTCAAAATTTTTACTTTCTAAGTTTATTTTATAAAACTTTTATTATGGTGTGCTAAAAATAGTTTTTTGGATCTTACGATCATCTGTGACACGCACAAATTTAATGAAAAATATATACGTAGCTAAATTAACGTGCCAATGATCACCTTATAAATAGATATAATATTGAGCAGCCAGTAATCACTGCATTAAATTGCGAAAACATTTCTGGTGTGAATGATTTGCGTAAATACTCAATGATATTATCTTAAAGGTTCCTCATAATTTGGCTATTTTTTTTATTTTCCATTGTTATTTTGATGCGTATTTTACTTGCTACTTCCGAATTCAAATTTCAGTAATATTTTAATTAAAATGTTGAAACTTTTCCAGCTTTCTTTTCCTTAATGCAATTGATAGGGCGTGTAATTTCCATAAGAGCAGTAAAGTCGCAGAGTAGCGAAAGTTTTAAATCTTTGAGTTTAAAGTAGCTGTCGTATAAAACGCGTTGTCGAATAAATTTACTGGTTTTTTCACTTATTATTCAAACTGTAAATTTGTAACGTATTTTAAAATTTAAAAAGTATGCACAATTTAGTTTTGGTAAAAATCGCTAACAAAAACTGTACATTTAACATTACACAAAAAGTAATTATTTTATCACACTTTTCATTTTATTTAAAAAATTAATGAAGCGATTTGTCTAAAAACTAAGTCAATGTAAGATTATGCTATATTAACATTTTGAAAAAAAATATTTACCGTTTCGTTCTCGTAAAAATCGCTACAAAAAATTGTATAATTTGCATTACAGGAAAACTAGTAATTTCAACATACTTATTTCTTTTTTAAAAAGAGTGGAGCAAATGGTCAAAAAAACTATGTCAATGTAAAAAGAATTTATATTTAAATTTTGAAAAAAAATTTATTAGTTTTACTGAAAATCACTTTCAAAAATTGTATAATTAACTTTACAAGATAGGTCCACACTTCATTTTATTTAAAAAATGATACTTTTAAAAACACAAAAATAGTTTTTTATTTCTTACAAACTGTTAAAATGACGTTATATGAACAGTTTAGAAAACAAAAAAATTATATAAAATTTTCCCATCTTATTTTTCTCTTTTTTCACAAGTTAGAGTTACGTTGCAGTTCTATCACTTCGAAACAGCGTCCTTTACACTGCCTTTAATATTGTCAATCCCACTTTTTAATAACAGACCTTATGGCGACCGCGGTCTCGTCAGCTAATGAACGTAAGCCGCCCGATACAATTCATCATTAAACAACACACTCAAAATTTAATCGTCGGAGTATTGTATGATTACGACGAATAAATATATAACATTTATTATTGTTTTACCATTATTTTATTTTTTTTATGTTTCCAGAAAAAAGTATACACACAATATATCTCTGAGTCTACCCAGGTTTATTCAAACATATAACTCGCTTCGTATACCTATAGTTTTATGTCGACTTTTTTTAGAGTTCTTTGGAAAATTATAAAAAGATCTAGAAGACCCGGAAAGTTACGTGTACTTTATAAAAAGTGCTTGCAAAATTAAAATTTAATGCGTATTATATATTTATGGCTCATCTTTCCATCTTTTCATATCTTTTACTCGCACTATTATTTGAGTTAGAATTATGAGTATAAATTCCATTCGGAAATTCTTAAATACAAATGCTTTTTTAGCTTTTACGGTTCCAAAAATAAAATAGTTTTATAACGTAGTTACGCACGAGTCCGTACGTTAAATCTCACGGAATAAAAATAAATTATACCTTAGCTTGAAAAACATTTGCTTCTCAAAAGTACACTGAACCGGAAAAAATATCTTATATCTCAGCCTGAACTTTAAGCAAATCGCTATAATAGTATCGATAATTTTTATTCATCAGTTTTGAGAAGTTGACTGAGTTAATTATTGAATTTTTTAATAATTGAATTAGCTTATTGGTAAAAAAGTAGAGATTTTAATGCTTAGTTTTAATTTATACATTAAGCATCATTTCAATGGAAATTTATTTAAAATCGGTCTAATCATAAATATTTATATATGATACTTATGTAAACAGACAAATATACAAAAAGATATTGTTTCATACGTTCCATTTTTCTTCCTTTCTAATTTATTTACTATTCAATGTTTTTTGTGTAATACTTTTTAATTATATATTTAGTATAAAATAAAAATTATACATTTATGGCGTGTATTACACACGTGTACTAAATTAGTCGATGAACGATTTATTTGCATTTAGATTACTTTCACAGGGAGAAAAACAGAATATTTTATTTTATGACAACAAGGATGTTATCAAATAAAGAAGGAGGAGTATAATGTACGTGGAGTAATTTCAATAAAAACTAAACTTCTTTAAAAAAATCATTATATGCATTTCTGTTCATAGAATACTAATAAAAATATTATTAAAAAATTTTTTTTCAAAAACCGACTGCAAAAAATGAGGTGCTAAAAAATAAAAATAATTCATTCAATATAGGTACCTACATTCATCATCCTCATTCGCAATAAATAACTAAGTTAGTTATTTTTGAAGTCGGTTCCAGCACTGTCGACAAACTTAAATTTATAATTTAATTTAATTTTTAATGTAAATTTTAACCTTCATCTTCTAATCTACTCACAATACGAAATATATTCCTAAAGAGAATATTTAAAATATAAAATTTTACATATATTTAAGTTGATCGGCGTTGCTGGCACCGACTTCAAAAATAAGTAACTTTGTTATCTATTGTAAAAAAGTAGCTATTTTGAGTTAATTATTTTTTACTTTTTAGTACCTACTTTGTTGAAGACGGTTTTTTAAAAGATATTTTATTTTACAATTAATTTCCAAAATTTTCTTTCTGTGAAGAAACAGTTATCAATTGGCCGTTAAACATAAATTTTATACCTCACTTTATGCGATCTACTTTATGCATTTTCATATTTTTATTTTTTGGATTAGTTTTTTTTGCATCCATTCCTCTTTTTATTTGGAAATGTTGTGTTTAGTATTAATACGAATGGCAGTTAATTCGAAAAACTTATAACTAACACTTTTTATATGGGAACTGTTTTCAAATCAATTTTTATAATAAAATAATGACGACCGAGCCCTACTTTTGGTTAACACTTCGTTTTTTACACATTTTCTTCCATTTTAAACTAACAAAAATTGAAAAAATTGGAAATTTTTGCTAAACTGAACTTGTTCCCATGGAGTTACTTGTATAATAAGGGTTATTAACAGGATTATACTTGTATAATAAGGATTATTAGCGGTTTCATTGACAGGATTATATGATTTAAATCACATTTTATAATTAATTTTGTTACCTTTATTGAATATTTTAAACATCATACGGATGGTAATATCACAACGTGATTGTTTGTTTTGTATAAAACGTACATTAACGTAATGCATAAAAATATACGCAATACGTAAGATTCACTTAATTGTAATAAATCAAAAATTTAATAACTATACTTGAAAAATAAGTTAATTCGGAATCTTTTGATAATATGGTTTTAGTGATACAAGTTCAGACATGACGTCAAGATGATAAAATATTTCAATGACATACAATGATAAAATATTTTACATTATTTATGCGTTTCCATGTGATCTTTATGAACATCTTAAATTTTACTTTTAGCCATTGCCGAGTTGCAATCGTCTGCCGAGTCACTAATCTCTCGTATTAACTCTTCGTCTTATAGTGTTATCAGTGAAACAATAACGCCGAAAAGAGAATTCTTCTCCAAGTGATGTCTAAGCTTATTGCAAAGGTAAATTCCTTCTATGTCGTAGGACAAAACTTTTAGTCATTCTTCAGTATCGTGGGATAAATAAAGATTGTAAATTCGTATAATGCCCTGCGCGTAATTTATCCATTGAGTTGTTAAAGATATAACACATCACATCACATCTTGTGTCGATGCACCATATCGACATATTCAAAAGTCGAATATACAAGTTTCAATTGGTCTTCCATTCTACGAAATGAAAGAGGTGCCATTATAATCATTATTCGTTAACTTACATTACTTAATATAATTATTATAATAAAAAATAATGATGTTACGACAGAACATACACGAATGTAATAACAAACGTGTCTATTATTTCATAAAGATGATTCTACAAAAAAAAATTATAATCGTTTTCTTTCAAATTATAAATATGGTAGTAATTTTTTCAATTAATCAGTGTTGACTCAAATAGCTCTGTCCTAAGAAACAAGAAGTCGTTTTTCTATTGCAGTATGACAGCGAAACTTAACCTGAGGTTTCTTTTAATAAGGTTTTTTTTTCAATTTTCTTCTAAATTTAATGTGGAATGATAATTATCAGAAAGATGAAATTTTACCTCTTTGGAAAACAGTTATTAAGTTATTGTCCACATTTTTCACAGTTTTCAAACAAGAGTATATTTTGTTTGTCCCTTAGTCGTCAAAAATCAGTTACTCACTTATAGAATATCGAACACTGCGGTCTTTATATAATCCATGCCACAGATGTCCGAGTGGTTTCTATGACTTTCCAGAAATAATTTAAAAAACGTTAAAATGTATCAATTGGCAGTCTAGTAACTGATAGTGAATAACTACTTTATAAAAGATATATATATATATATATGTAAATACATATATATATATATATATATATATATATATATATATATATATATATATATATATATATATATATATGTAATAAATGCATAAATTTTTAATTACAACCTATAAAGACAGTTGACGTACTGTTGTGGTGCAAAAAATCAATAAAAAAAGTATTTCACATTCTCTTTTTTTTCAATAGTATACGATTCACTTTACAGGAGCGATTTTAAGTGAAATAAATGTACATATAACAAAATGAAAAAGTTCTTATTCCATTATATCTGAATATAATATTTCCTGACCATCAACCACTCTGCGAAAATACTGAAAACACATTCTGCCTCAACATATCAAGTTGGCGACCAATAATGTTATCATGAGAATGTTCCTACGTCTCGATTTTACATTTTCCACTACTTGCGTTGCTCTTTGAAATATATATTCCCAAAAATTTCGTCGTATAGGTGTTTATCTTAACTATAATTTCTATGATATTATGAGCAAAATTTTATTTTTTTTATTTTTTCTTCTTCATTACAAATGAGAGAACACTATTTTCCATGAGCTTCTAATGTACACCGTGCATTTTCATGATCCGCTTCCTCTGTTCGGTGAAGAATAACAAAAGCGACCAGTTTTAATTCTTCAAATATTAGGAATTCTTTGAGATATTCGTTACCATATTACGTAAATCTAAATAGATCATCAATAGTAATTGCGGCTTCGTCTTGCTTTCTCTTACAACTTTCAAGTAGAACACCGCTTCATGTTATCTGAAGGTATATAGTTTGAATGCCCAGATTATATTATATAACTTTGACAGTATGATGCACAGTCTCATCTCGATGACTTTTTTATAAGTCAAGGTTATACGATGTATCTATCACTCCACTGTAGTTCTGCCCCTTCCAACGGCACCCTCTACACCATTTGACATGATTCACGAATCATTTGATATGACGTAGTTACGTAATAACTACCGATCTCATGGATATATTCACGTGTTTATACTGGGTGAGTCATTTATTTACGACATGATACTTTCAAATATTTTATAACGATTAGTTTTTACGTTATTTTAAAATATAATTTTCTTTACGGAAATTTATAACATCGAAGAATTGGAAGTTTCAGTTATTGGAAACCATTTTTTCGTAAGTTTTTGGTTATATCATTTTATATATCTTTTAGAAAAAATTTGCAAAATTTTCTTGTTTGATCTTCGATTACATTTATATATGATATGTATAAAGAGGGAATTAGAAATTAAGTAGGAGAATTCGAGAAGAATACATAAAGATATTCTGCCGTGTAATACACCGTGAAAAAATATAAAATCTATCTTTTAGATATGTCCTGCATAGTAAAAAAGATGAGACCTTCAATCCGATGCGTTCAAATCCAGTCTTCGTTGGACACTGCCATGTAGGAATAACGGCCAGAAAGGAAACAGAGAACACAAACGGGAAATATTTCCAATATGATATCTATGCTGACACTATTTAAAGTCCTTTTAAATTATACTTTTGAGTCCTTTTAACCACATTAACTTCGTGTCCTCCTTTCTGTATTTTGGTCAGATTATCTATTTAGCACACCAGTCCTACCCGATGTTACACTTTCTGTAGCTAGTTCTTTCCCACTCCTGACATATCGTCAGATCATATCCCAATCTGACAACTAATACCCCTCCTTCCGTGTCGCAGTCTCTGCTTCAAAAGGATCCTGTTCTGTCTGATATCAATTCTATGACTCACGTAACTAGTTCAACGCCATGTTCTTTGTGTAACGCCACGTTTGACGTCGGTTTTTGAGGTTTTCTAATTAAGGTATCCCGTATTTGGTCAAAGAGAATAATCCTTAACAAGACATGCTTCATTTTGCCTTAAGCGACTTACATTCATCTAATATGCTGACGGACAAGTGTCCACGTTTCCGTCCACGGGTACTGTTCGTAGGATCGACGCTTAAACTTGTTTTTGTATTTGTTAAAAGTAAACCTCAGCAAGCAGTAAGAGCAAACAAGAAGAATTTAAAAAAATGTTAGGTTTTATTTGATACTATTCAATGTATAGAAGAATCTTTGTCTAAATAATTATTCTAAGACTCAAAAATTTTACAAGAAAATAATCAAATGAAACACTTTCACAACATTGCCTACCTTGCTGTTTATTATGACTGATTCATATTAGAGATTGGAATTTTTTAATAAATAAATTTCACATTTTACTGCTAAATTGGCACTCAGTTGATAATCTCGTAGAAACTTTATTAAGATCGGATAATTGGAAATTAATTATGCCCTAGACTATATATTATTATAGAAGGATTTTATTTTAAACTTGTGAACGGGGGTACAATCCACTGAAATCGCTCAAATTGTAGTTTTTTCAAATGGCGCTCTGTCGAAAAATATCCTCGAAAGTTATTTTTGTAATTCAGAACAAATAAAATGTCTTCCCATAAAATGTATAGATTCATGTAGTCCAAGTTACTCCATTTAATTTCGAAGCCGGTAATTTCCACTTGGTTCTGAAGAAAGCAATTCTAGTAGGTTCTGAAATAGCATTTTGTGTACTTAGTAAAGAAAGTTAATTTTAAATTATAAACGTTTTGGTTTAATTGGCTTGGTCGTGTATGAACAACACGGAAGTCGTTGAACCCAGAGCCATAATAAAATAATGGATAATTGATATCGCTGTTTTTACTCTGACATTACTTACTAAGCATAAGAGTTTATGTAAATTGCAAATATATAGAAAAAGTATGATATAAAAATATAAACAAATATACGACAAAGTATTATTTTATCGAATGCAAACGCTAAATATATATATATATATATATATATATATATATAGACATATATATATATACGTATGTATATCTTTAACGAAAAAAATGTGAGTTTAGCTGAATTTATTAACTGTATCTTAAATAAAACACTACATTAGAAACTGGTCGCAAATAGTTCAAACAATTTTTTTTTATCTAATTTACATAGGATATACCGAGCAAAAAACTAACTTAAATTTTCATATGTGATAAGATCTTCCAAGATTCCATTCACGCGTTCCTTGTAAGCATCTGAGGCTTTACTCTTAAACACTTCGGAATTGGTAATATCTGCAAAATCGCTGAGTTCCGGTGTCAAGTTTTCGTCTGCTAACATTATCATGGCCACACTGATACCCATAACTAGTCCCATTATAGAAGACTTTTTCAAGTCTTGCTTAAACCGGGACCATGGATAAATTTCTTGAATATCATAGGAAAAGGCTTTCAGATGATTCTTCATGGCGTCGTGGTAAACAGTGAGTAAATCTTCGTAACGTTCTACACGTAGTTTATGCCCGGTGTTGCCAAAGATGTAATACATAACGTCTAAGGTTGGGGAACCATATCGGCATACTTGAAAATCAATCAAACAGGTTTCAACTGGTTTTCCTTTCTGTAAATTTTAAAAAATATACATTTCTAAGGTCAACGTTTTATGTATACATAAATTAACTAAAAAAGAAATCACTGACGGTTAAACTCTGTGTGTCCTCTCCTATATAAGTATTTTTTTCCTCATTTATCCTGCAACATGTGTGTATATTGGGGCGTGGATTAAGGTGCTAATGAATAAACAAGAGGACGATATCTCATTATCACGCTATTGCAAAATATACGCATTCCTCACCGTGAGCACGTAGTCGCAATGTCGTTCACATGGATTGCAGATATATGTGAATTATGCAATATTTAAGTTTTTTTAAGTATACTTGCGGATTTAAATTTTTAAATCTTTTCACAGTCACACCCGAATCGACGCACGCATAATGCATACTAATTTGTCAATCCGTTAATTGAAAACTTTTATTAGTTACTGGCTTTTGCATATGATTTTTGATTAATAAGGTAGATATCACATACAGACTTGGAACTCTCTGAGCCCGTAACCAATAGATTTAATATGGATATTGTAATGTATATAGACCTGCTCTCATACATAATTGTTTTATCTAATAGTTTTTTTTTCTTCACCAAAATGACTATTTTATTTTCACGTTTCTTTATTACATGGGAATTAGGTAAAATAAAAAATAATCTGAAACGTAAGAGATTTAAATTCATTCATGTATTGTGTCTATAGATGATTCATGTTTTGTTATGGAACTTTGGCGTAACACTGTTAAAGCTATTTCTTATTGCCTTATAAATATACCTTAAGTCCACATATTCGCCATTTATATAAACACAAAGATAAAGGTAAAGTAAAACTTGGTTGGATAAATTAAAACAGAAAGAAATTAAAATATTTCACTCACCTTGTAATTGAACATCATGTTAGCCGACCAACAGTCGCTATGCGAAATTGCTGAAAACTCATCTTGTGTCAATAAATCGATAACCCGATCGACTATGTTATCTTTAAGCCGTTCCAAAATTTCTTTATGCTTTATGTTTTCCACCACGGGTATTGCTTTTTCACATGCATGTATAAAAAGAGTGGTTAACTTGTTACCTTTTATAAAACCTAATTCTGAAATATTTTCAATAAAATATTTGAACTTTTCCGGTTCTTTTTTCTTTAATACAAATGACATAGCATGAAGTTTGCCGTAAGCTTCCAATGCACAACGTACGTGCTCATAATCGGCTTCACATTTCCGATTTAGTGTCACGAAGCCTTGCGATTTCAAGTCTTCAAATATAAGGAATTCTTTAAGATATTCTTTATCACCGTGGTAACATTTGGCGAACCTGAACTGATCTTCAAAAGGTATTCCGACTTCTTCTTGCATTTGCTGATAAATAGGAAACAACTCGGTGTAGTACATTACTTCACGCGAATATGCCATCGACAGACCTATCTCATTACGAATGCTTTCATTGTCGCAAGCAACTTTGACTATGTAACTTGTTACAAATCGGCCGTCCTTCTCACCAGTTAATATCACACGGTAAATCACTCCACTGTAGTTTTGTCCTTTGGGAACGGCGCCCTCTACATTAATTTTAACATTAGTAATACCGTCCTTTTGTATAATAGAATAAAAAGCAGCTGAAACGCTATCTGGTAATGAATCTAAAGTGTCCATCTTGATTCGAAATCGTATAAGAACTGAGTAGCTCAAAGTTAAGCATGTGAACTTCGTATACTACGATACTAGACAAATGAGATATGATATTTATAAGCCCCTTATCATGATTGGTTTATCGCATAATTTATGTTAGTCTTCATACACGTGATTTTAGATATAAGGTGAAAGATTAAAGATAAACAAATAATCAATTAATTTGTCCATCAAAAGTAGAAAATTTACTGATCCATTATTTACTCGGAGACTCGCCACATCTACAAGTTAGTTGGAGCTTTTTATACCAATGTCAATAGATTCACTAAGTAGATTATACTTTAAAGAATATAGCTACATTATTTATTCATGGTAATACAGTATTTATTCATGGTTTACCAATGTTTAGCGTTACAAGAGATTAAAATATTCTCCCTTCTTGTCACTAGAGTCTACTTGCTTAATCATTTTAAAAAATCGTTGTATTCAAGTAATGAATTTAGATTTTTCTTGCTAGTTAAATGATGTTACGTTTCCGGTTTGAAACTAAAATGAAAATTTAAAAAAAAATGTTGGCGAGGTAGATTCTAACCATCGACTAAGGGGAAATCTTTAACATTACGGTTTTCAATAATACACTAGACGTAACAATCACTCAATGAGAAGTACATTTAATGGAGTCAGCAAAATATTTGATTTCTTTAACTCCAAAAACTTCACTACATATGGACGAGGCAGATTTTATACAAAAATGTAATAAATTTAAAAGTAAATTCTGTGAGTGTCTAAGACGTAATTTAATGTTTATTATCTGATCCAACCTGATTTAATCAAGTACTATTTTTTGCACTGATTGCACTGATCACGTATTATACCGAAACGCTATTACCATTATTCCAGTACTTTTGTATGAACTGCTAAAACCTTCGACAGATAAAAAGTTACTGCTAAATACCCACAAAATAGTATCAAATAACAGCCGCTCTGACATTTACGATTACAATCGAAAACCACGTTGCCTCGAAATTCTATTTAAGCGAAATCAGAGATGCGTTTGGAAATATTTAGTTTATTTATCGTTACAATTATGAAACACTTACATTTCTAGTTTGTTTTCGTTTGTTTCCGCATAATTATTTCTATTTATTTTTATCCATAATAAGTTTCTCCCTATTAAAGGCCAAACTAGATTTTCATAATCATTATACCATTTATACCATAATGTCACAAGTTCTATTTATATCTTAAGGTAAACTGAAGTGAACACGATTAGTAAACCGTAATTATAAAGTGAAAGGGGGAGTAAATTCAAGTTATAAATGTAAATAACAAAAATAACCGTACATTAATTCTTAATAATTTTAAAACGAAAACGTACGATTCGATTAAAACTCCATTGAAGTACAGACATTTAATTAATAAACAAAAAACATGTAGCATACATAAACCGCTACATATAAAAATAAATGAAACTATGACGTATATATGGCTTACTTTGATAAACGAAAAACATGTAGCATATATAAACCACTACATATAAAAATAAATGAAACTATGACGTAAATATGCCATACTTTGATAAACGAAAAACATGTAGCATATATAAACCACAACATATAAAAATAAATGAAACTATGACGTAAATATGGCATACTTTGATAAACGAAAAATATGTAGCATATATAAACCACCACATTCAAAAATAAATGAAACTATGACGTAAATATGGCATACTTTGATAAACGAAAAATATGTAGCATATATAAACCACCACATATAAAAATAAATGCAACTATGACGTAAATATGGCATACTTTGATAAACGAAAAATATGTAGCATATATAAACCACCACATTCAAAAATAAATGAAACTATGACGTAAATATGGCATACTTTGATAAACGAAAAATATGTAGCATATATAAACCACCACATATAAAAATAAATGAAACTATGACGTAAATATGGCATACTTTGATAAAGGAAACAACTACCTGCTTTGAGGTCGACTTAAGAGTTTAATCAATATCGGTTATTATGACAACGATTTCTCATCGACTAAATAGTTTAGTCGAAAAGCATACGTGTACTGTCAACTGTTCAGTTCGCTATCCTCTGATAGCTGTTTTTAGAGTTCCGTAGCCAAACCAGGAACACTTATTATTTCTTCATGTCCATCTGTATATTACAACCGTATTACTCGCAGACTATTAATGCTCTAAAGCTGAATGGTTATATATATATATATATATATATATATATATATATATATATATATATATATATATATATATATATATATATATAACGCGTACAAAGTTACGAAATAAGATATTTTAAAAAACTTCTTACAGAGCACTAACCATGTAAATACAAAGCAGGAATTTAAGACATTCGCATACCCAATTTAGAGGTAGGTCATTAATCATTGTTTCGAGACAGTGATCCGTTTACGAAATATTAAGCTTTAAAATAATCATTTTTGTTAAAGTTGCATGTCCCCAGCTCATCTAGCTAAACCGCTATTTTTAAAACTGAAAATTGCTCGTAATAATAATGTACACAACGAAATAAAAAGGAAAATTATCATAGCTAATAAACTCCACTAATTTACGAGTAACAGTCGACCAACTTATGACGTTCATGAAAGTTCATAGAAACTTCATGCAAATAATTTGCATCAGCTGGAAAATTATTTTGTAATTTAAAATTTATGTTTATTTTATCTGTGAATTTATTTTATCATGTATTATTTCTTAGGCAAGATATTTATATATTTGCATGCTGAAAAATAATAATCACATTTCAAAATAGTTTAGTAAAAAGAATAAATAAGCATAAATGTTATATAAACATAAATATATGTTACATAAATGTTATATAGATATAAACGAACGAGTATCGCTCACACTATGATTCCGTACACGCCTAATCTTTAATTCCTTTAGGATTTTTTTATAATGTGGGTATTTATTCATTTTTTTTAATAATTTTTCAACTTTCTAATGCACGATTATTTCAGAAAATAATATTAAGTAGTTAACAAAAATTGAACAACTTTTTTAACAAATAAGAATCGTCTATCACTTTTACAGTTCAATCGAACAACACTTAATTACTAAGTCTTGGCACGTCTGTAATGCGGCATAGAAAATTTGATTCGGCTAAACTCCCGACCGACAGAAAAGTTTAGTAAGTTTAGTATGTGGTTGGTTAAATAAGCAAGAATGATTGCATAGAGACGTAATAAATTTAATATTTGGTGGTCTTTCCTTCACAGTAAAAGCAATTTTGAAAAATATTTTTTTTTATTTATCGTCATGAACGGAAATTATTTATTGAGTACATTGTTTATCATGAATATTCATTTATTTACAGAAATAAATTATCATCAAGGCAAGTACAATATTTTATTCAAAATACAACTTCCAACTAACTATAAATATTTATGGCGTACTATGCTATTATTACGAACAAGTTTCTTTTAATACTGACTTCAGTTTACCATTCACGATTATATTACTTTTTTTAATAAAATATAAATTGGAAAATCTCGACCGAAAGACATTGCCTACGGAGCAACATACATTACACCGTATTAACCGGTCACGAGGAAAAATGCACATTTACAATAAACTTGTAAATAAACGCAAATAGAAAACGTGTAAATCCATAACTAATTCAGTGGTTTCCATTCACTAACTATAATAGATGTATTTATAAAATGGAAAATTAGTTATTTTTATAGAAAGTAAGTCCATTAAAGTTTGTTTGCTTTTATTGACAGTAATGATCGTTAAAATATAATGATTTTACGTGTATAGTGTACGCGCGTACATGTATGTACGTGTAAGTGATGATCTAATTAGAGGAAATAATATTTGGGATTGTTGTATTTATAATATAGCCGTAAGGTGTGAAATTACAGGTGCCAGATTTGGCGTTATAAATTGTTGTTTCTTGTAAAAAAACTGTCGCCACCAGAAGTCACATATATTTTGCGAGATAGGAGTGAAGTTTGTATGTTTCATCTAAAAGTGCACACACAGGTAGCGTTCGGTCTATAGGTCATATACCGAACTGTGAATTTCTCTTGAATACCATAAATGAAATACGTTTAAATATTAATAAATATGTCAAGTATATTACTCCTATGCTCAGGTAAAGACACTTGTAATTGCTTGTAATGCACTGTGTGCTGCTATTGGTTAAATATTGTAACCAAGTTCAGACCAGCTAACCAGAATGACTGTGTACAATTATTATATCTTCCATATGCGGATTTATCGAGGCAGAATAACTCGTGACTACTAATTAATGTATATTATGGTTTTGCTTTTGGCATAAACTATATCCACTAAATATCATATTTTTACGTAAATAGCAATTTAAGTATAAAAAGATACTTTTTTAATACTTTCCTATGCGCTTGCTTCATCCATTCTTTACAAAAGGGGTGTCATCTAGAATTAAACGACTTAGGGTATACTTAATATAAATAATAGAATTGAGTACCACAGACAAAAATGACAAGGTTTCAGTAATTTTAGGACCAGCATGTTGTAAACTAACGTGTACAAGAATACAACTATGTCCTTTTATGCCCAAAACCAATATTCTACCTACCTATACTTTTATATTACTAGAAATAGAAATTCTAATTGACGTTTCAGTTTTGCATATAAATAACATATTAACAGGTAGGAATTACTATATCCGCACGCTATCTACCAATGCGAGGGCACTCACTGGCTATCCGACATTGTATAGAAATGATAGATGTTGTTTCCCAATAATTTTTGACAGTTATGTTTTAAAGGTTAAGTTATCAACAGTAAGAAACTTTTCTATCGGCCATTTTCGAGAGATAAAAGCCTATCAACGATCTGTTTTATGTAATATTATCCATTTTTTATTATATAAATTTATTAAAAATCAATAGCGAAACCCGCGTCCCCTAACTACAGCAATTTGAAAAAAATTTGATCGCTACTGCTGGGATGATGAATCCCATAATGAAAGTAATAAAACCCGACGTATATATAAATGCCAGGAAAATTCTATGTGTGAGCTTAATGATCATAATATTGAAACTAGAGTTCGAATTAATAAGAATTCTGATGAATCATTACAGTATAATAATAATTATTATAATTCATAACATAGACAATAACGATGTTATTGTGCATATAATAAATTATAATTACAATTATTAATTTATTACTATAATTTATTATTTCCTTCATTTATGCCTAACTTTTATGTTAATACTGTTTTTTTTTTCGATTTAGCATAAAGAAAAGCAGAGATTGATTACGTTCCATAACTACGCAAAATTTTAATTGTTTTTCCTTTTCTTGATTTTTAATTCTTGATTTTAAAACATAAAAAAATACTTACTTCACTTAAAAAATCACAAAACATTTAATTTAAGTCTATTCGTATATAATTAAAATGTTTATGTCTAGTTATCATTATATGTATAGTTATCATTTATTTGGTTCGTATATATCTTAATTTCGAATTTGTCATATATATTAACGAAACGCGTCGCTTGTACGTTAGGGCGCGGATAGAAAGCTTACTACGATCGTCGATAGACATTTAAAACATTAAAATACTTGTGTGAAGCAAACTAAATATGAATAGAAAGTTATCAACTATCTTAGATAGCTATCTACATCGACAGATATATAGAATATAGGGTTTGGACGTTAATGAATCGTATCAAACTATCTCAATACACTGATACTACAGTATCGTATAAGTCATTTGTTTAAAATGCAAAATTATAAATATGTCATTTGTTTAAATTGCAAAATTATAAATATGTCATTTGTTTAAATTGCAAAATAATAAAATAATGTTTTTAAGGAAAGTATAATTTGAACTGAAACGTCAAATTTCCATATCCTCTTTTTAGTTAGTCGATTGTTATAAAACATAACCTATACATTACCTCAGAGCCAACAAAATCCACAAGTAAACATTTCATCGAAATCCTTTTAGCCGTTCTTCCGTGGTACCTAAACAAATAAGCAAGCTCACAAACATACGTTTCAAAAACAATATTTTTGTGTTTTATTACTTTTGTTATGTTAACCTTAATATTTTTTTATAAATATCTTCAAAATGCAGACAAGTCAATTCCACGGTCTTTTTATACTAATTTATTGCGAAAGTTTGTTTGTTTCTCCGTCTTTCATGTCGCAACAGAGTAACAAATTTTTTGCGCAGAGATATTTGGTGGACCAGGAAATGACATAAGCTTCATTTCAATCCAGGAAATATTATCTTAACTAATATAATAATCCTAACTTATATTTAAAATTCAAAAATGTATTTCTTTGGGCTTCTTTCACGTCGCAACGAAGCAACGAATCGAAATGATGTTTTGCATAGACATGGTTGGCGGATCGGAAAATTATATGGGTGACTTTTTATAGAGAATGCTTATTTGAACCAAAAAAGTACACAATGGGACTAAAGAAACAATGTTTTAAAGGAGTCACGGATAGACGTAATTGTTCGAAATGCTACATACGCAATACAAGGTAGCAACAGAATCACCGTCTTTGATTCTTAATTTAGAGGAAATGACTTTGTTTTCATTGTCATCTGTTTTATATAATCAGGTGAATAAATCATTAATTATCATTAGCTCAGCTTTGAATTTCCTTTAATCATTCTAAATTCTTCTATCTGATCTTTAATCCTTCGTTTTTGTGCATAGAGATAGTTGGTGTGCCGAAAATAACATAGGCTACTTTTCATTCCGGGAAATCTCATCTTAGCTAATATTATAATCCTAACTAATATTCTAAATATAAAATTGCCTTTGTTTTTTGTTTTTTCACGACGCAGTAAAACAAGAGATCGATCTGATTGTTTGCAAAAATATGGTTGGTAGGCTAGAAAATGATGTCGGCTACTTTTCGATCCAGGAAATTATATCCAAACTCAATTAAAATTCGAAAGTGTATTTAAATAGAAAGTGTATTAAACATTAAAAATCCGATACGTGTATACAGGCAAAGAAACGACGTATTTTTGCACAGAGATAGCATGTGGACTGAAAAATGACGTAGGCTGTATTACATCCCGAGAAATCTCATCCTAACTAATATTCTCGAAAGAGTATTTGTATTTTCTTGTTTCACATCACAACGGAGCAACAGTTGGCGAACCGGAAAATGATCGGTTGCATATAGTCGAAATTCAAATCAAATAGAATCAATAGGGGAAATGCCTTAAATAATCCAATAAATAGAATGAAATCAGAACTAGTAATAATAAGATTGAGAGATTATTAATTTGATAATCAATATAATGCTAGAATAACTAAAGCAGAGAAGCTTTAAAATTATAACATATATATGCATTTACATAAAATACATAAAAAGGTAATAAAGAATATGTAACGTATAATTTTACCAATTTTGCATTTTTTCTAACCGCGTTGAAATAATTTATCTATGTGAATAAATAGAAATAATTAATTAATAATTAAGTCCATTAATCTAATTAAATAATCATCTATGTGTAGTTTATTCCTTTACTTAACCTGTTAAATACGATTAGATGATTTTTCACTTTCGCTTAACAACGATTTATGTAATTATAATCACATCGCTAGTGTGATTAAGATCGCAATTTTTTCGCAATCTTTTCCATATTAAAGAAGGAAAAATGATCATTTTTCTACTTTTATAATTAAGCTATAATTGTTCGGAATGAATCCTCTAAACTTTAGCCAATTCGGCTAATACTGAGTTGCAGAAAATAAATATATAAAACTATAAGAATTATTGATGAATGTTTGATTTATTTCTTCATATCAAAATAATTGTACAACATATTCCCAGAATTTATAAAAAACTTCACAAAAATAAACGTTTTTCATCAAAAATGTAAATACACCCTTAATTAATAAAAACTATAACAAAAGTAGCACTTCTTTTTTATGTTATGAATGAATAAAATTTCGAAAAACCAAGCAAGGTCATTTTTGACCAAATTGACAAAACTAACATAACTTTTTTTATTATAACTTAGGTTCATAAGAAATATGTAGCGTCAACATTTATCTGTTTTATTTTTCATTTACCTGTTTATTTTAAAGTTTTACACTTTACACAGGTTCGGAGAGAATTAAAATCAAATAGCTAAAGATAAATTTTTCACCAATTCATTTCCTCGTAAAATATGAAAAAACACAAAATAACCATCAGAATTATAATTTGCTTTGCTAACATTACTGAACATTCCAAACATCATAGGGATGTAACTTCCGGTCACGGCAATATAACTCACGATCATATCTGCACCTATGGATGCAAATTTCAAAATTACCTTTGATATTTCATTTAATATTTTTCATAATTTAAAACATTAACATATACGCAGTTCTCAAGTTCTGCTAAACTTTAGTCATAATAATGGTACAGTAAAAGGCTATAGCTATTTTTTTAATAAGAATAAACATCAAAACCTTGCTCTTGAATAATGCCGTAATGCGAAAATCTAAGTTTTCTAATTCTTTTAACTCATTGTCTGACAGCGTTATCAGTGCGACAATTAGGCCCAAGTCTTGTTTGAACCTATACCACGGGTAAATTTGTTCAATGTCGTAAGAAAAAACTTCCAGGTAATTCTTTATAGCAATATGGTATACAAACAGTAAGTCCTCATAATGTTCTGCGCGCAGTCTACGTCCTGTGTTGCTTAAAAAATATCACATCTAAAGTTGGCGCACCACATCGGCATATTTGAAAATCGAGCAAACATGTTTCGACTAATTTTCCATTCTACGAAATGAAAAATGTACTATTGTGATCAATGTTTTCATCAATTTACACTTACCAATACTAATAATAGGATAAAAATAAATATAATACAAATAATGAGAATAAACAAAACCGATGTAGCATTAAACAGATTGAGTATTCTCCTATTTTTTGTAAAAGAAAATAAATTTGTTGACATTAGTTTCTCTCAAAAACGTTTTTCATGAAAAAACTTGACTTAGGATTTCTTCACCATTGTGAATAATAAACATTACACCCGTATTACGAAATATTCTTAAAGATAATTTGTCCTCGCATATAAGCCAATATTTTCATTTATTTTATATATCTGTTTTATCCATTCAAATACCTTATTCAAATAGTCATTACTAAAATTAGCTTGGTAGCTAATAAAGTAATCAAGTTAATAAATGTTAACTCAAATAACTTCGTCCCAAAAAATATGAAGTTGTTTTTTACTGAAGTGTGAGAGCTTGATAGTATCTATGCTTCACAATTAAATGAAACTACGTGATGTAGTATTATTTAGCTAATAGCCCACCTGAAGATGTTGTAATACAACGAAACCTAGGTCGTGGTAAAAAACTTAAAGAAAGTAGAAATAATACTACATCTCGTAGTTTCATTTAATTGTGAATAATGAATTTCTACAAAATTAACGCCAAATATATTCAATATCAATATATATGCTTGTTAAGACAGACTTAACCTGGGATCCCTGGGTAATCCTGGGTAAAAAGTATAGGAAAAATGAAATTTTCCTTCTTTGAATCTTTGAAGCAAATACTTAGCTGTTCCATAGGTAGTATTTATGCTAGATAAGGCAAACTTAACCTGAGATCCCTGGATAAAAACTAAGGTAAAAATGAGAATTTCCCTCTTTCAATGTTTGAAGCAAATGCTTGACTGTTCTATAGGAGAGTACACCTTCCCCAATAGTGATATTGAGTGCTTAAATTTAAATAAGTGTACTCTAACTTTCCAAGCAAGAGAATTTCTTGTCTGTTTCTTCTCTTCTTTCTTTCTTATTATTTTATGATTCTTTATATGTCCTACCAGATATATTCAAAAAGTTTCATGATATTCTAAAAATATTTGGCAAGAACTTGACAAATAGTTGTCAACCTAATCACATTATATATGTTCTAATATCCAATTCGCGTAAACATCGAGTTACAAATTATAAAGACAGGTGGTGCTTTCTTAATTTAAATACTGCAACGTGTAGCGCAACATTACTGGAGAATTACAACTTGAATAAATTAATAGGTAATAGAATAGAAATGTGTCCGCTCATCTTATATCTAAACATAACATTGTCCGACCGGCAAACCCTGTACGAAAATACTGAGAACTCATCCTGTGTCAACATGGCAAGTAAACGATCAATCATATTATCTTTAAGACGTTCCAACGCCTATTTATGCTCGACATTTTCCACTACATGTATTGCCCTTTGAAACGCGTGTTGTAGAAAATTCGTAAAAACAGCGATTGTCTCCACCATAACTTTGGTTATATTCTGAACAAAATATTTAAATTTCTTTGTTTCTTTTTCCTTTAATACAAATGAGATAGCAAAAAAGATAGCAAATGAGGTACGTATTATTATTTCCGATTCACGTCGAAATATCCTTGAAAGATATAAAGTTACGTCAATTTGAATGTCTTGATAACTTTGGCAATATAACTCACGGTCACACCTAGGCCATTCTTCTTACCGGTCACGATCACACGATATATCACTCCGCTGTAGTTCTAACCCTTCGGAACGGCGCCTTCCTTATCCAATATGATAACATTACTGATATGTGTTTTTTCCAATATAGTCCACGGTCGATTTAGAAAACAACTCGACAACAAATTATATTTAATTTAAAAATTAAAGTAAATAGGATTTTTTCAATCAAAAAATTTTCAGGAAAAACGTAAAATCACGTTTTTAGAAACTTTGCAAAATGACTAATTGGAAAGCTTACAAGAAGCTAAGTATTAGCAATAAACTTATTATTAATGAATGACACTTTTTTCAAACTTGATAAGCAAACACACTGAGTTCGTTCCGCGCATTTGATCGATCTATTAGTGCATTTGTTTAATGTTCAAGAGGTACAAAATTTATTTCTAATTTTTTTTTAGTTTATTATATAATATTATGGACTATATTTATTCAAATGAAGCATGCTTAGACATATATCATTGTACAAATGAGCTTCCTACTATCGGCAGACCTCGACAGCCAACCCTTACAAATTGATCATAGGTCAGAGGTATAACTTTGCGAAATCAGTATCGTTTTCTAAACTCGACATCACGTTGTCAAAGTCACATATGACTGATAAAATATCCTATATTTATTAATTAATAAGTTTTCTCAGCTTTTTTATATATTTTGAGCTTAATATATAGACGATAGCATAATTTAAATTTAAATTCAATAATTTTGATTAATCTCTTACATATTGCTGAGGTCATTAAAAGTTGTCTTTAAATTCCTTTTCACAATAACTTGGTGATTGGTGAACTATTTAAATATACTGAGCTCAATTTATTAGTTTTGTCTTAAATAAAACACAACATTAGAAATTGATATGATTTAATACAGAATCTGCTTTTCTTTGACTTGCATAGGAATATATTGAACAAAAAGTTAACCCAAATTTTCATATATGATGAGATCTTCCAAGATGCCATTCACACGTTCTTTGTAAGCATCTGAGGTTTTACTCTTAAACACTTCTGAATTGGTGATATCTGCAATATCACTGAGTTCTGGTATCAAGTTGTCGTCGGTCAACATTATCATGGCAACACCGACACCCATAACTAATCCAAATATAGCAGCTTTTTTCAAATCTTGTTTAAATCGGGTCCACGGGTAAATTTGTTCAACGTCGTAGAAAAAAGCTTTCAGGTGATTCTTCATGGCATTATGGTATACAGATAGCAAACCCTCGTAATATTCTGCACGTAGTTTATAACCTGTGTTTCCGAAGATGTAATACATCACATCTAGGGCTGGAGAACCATAACGGCAAATTTGGAAATCGATTAAACATGTTTCGACTGGTTTTCCGTTCTGTAAATTTTGGAAAGGAAAATTGCTCAAGTCAATTTATTTTCGATATTCAACTTAAATTTTCTATAAAACTCTGCGTATCTATCCCGCATAGAAATTTTGTCCTCCATTTATTCTCAAATCTGCTCTTACTTTTTAATTTTTTTACATTAACTTTCTATTTTATTTAAGGAAACGAAAGGATTATATCTCTATACGCTAATAATGTATAATAATTTGGCAACCTACTATTGCGTACTTTTATTATTCGCTAGCTGTTGCACAAGGCTTCGCCCTCGAAAATTTCGATTCCGTTCAAAAAAAGGAATTACAGACGCAGGTTTTGAACTTTAGGAACAAGTAAGCAGTAAATTTAATATGTACATTACACCATCTACCGACGTGTCGAAGTACAATTTTTTTATTATTTAGCAAAAACGCTGAATTTTATCCTGTGTGAATTACACCATTTTCGGGTTAAAATTTTAATTGGCATCGAGAGATGTGACTCAAGCAAGCTTTTTAAAAATATGATAAAACAGGATGGAGTAACAAACATCCAAATATACCTTCCATTATATTAGTATTCCGCGTGAAGGTAACAGCTGTTAATCCTACGTGTATCTCTTACTCCGCCACGTGAACTATCTTCTTGCTTCCTTATAGAGTTATTACGTAACTAACAGTCTCAATAATACACAAAATTTCAGATTTATAATACAAGTATAAGTAGGTTAAATTCACTCAACAGACAAGTAAGTCAAAAAGTACAAAATAAGGTCAATTATTTAATGTCGATTCATCTCAAACTACGTTACTCAACCACCTCTGCACAAGTAGCAAGCGTATTTAACTAATATTTTTGCTAAACTACAATATCAAAAGCCTACTTTTATGGATATAGAATCAATACATATATAAATTTATGAAATCTCCTGTTCGGTGTAATTACAAGTGACAATTAGAAGTTGCAAACTCTACATTCCACTTGGTTCGTTTGGGTTTTGCTTTCATATGACACTTATGGAGGGTGATCAGCCTATCTTTGATCGCCAATACGTTGTTAATGTTTAATTACAGGGTGCTCATGTGCAACTATCGTAGTAATTATAACCTGATAGTTTAGTAATCGCCGGACTTATTATTTCAGTGTTATATTTCTTTATTACATGGAATTTGTTTAAAATCAAAAACAATCTAAAATATGTGAGATTTTAACTAGCTTTCGTATTATGCTGTTTACAATAAATCACTTACTACTGCATTTATGATTGTTTATGCAACATGGGCGTAATACTTTTCTTTTTAAACGATTTTTTATCATATTAGTGTAATGTAGTTGCTTCGATACGCCAGAAATATTTAAGAAATAATTACTTAGAAAATTAAAATATAAAGAAATTAAAATATTTCGCTTACCTCATAACTGAACATCATATTAGCTGCCCAACAATCACTATGCGAAATTACTGAAAACTCGTCTTGTGCCAATGTGTCAATTACTCGATCAGCGATGTTTTCTTTAAGACGTTCTAAAATCTCTTTATGTCTTTTGTTTTCTATCACAGATATTGCTTTTTCACAGGTATGTGTAAGAAGACCGGTTAATTTGTTATCTTTTTTAATAAACAGTTCTGGAATATTTTTAATGAAATATTCAAACTTTTCCGGTTCTCTTTTCTTTAATACAAATGATAGAGCATGAAATTTCCCATAAGTTTCCAATACACACCGGGCATGCTCATAATCTGCTTCGCATTTCCGATTTAGAGTAATGAAACCTCGTGATTTCAAGTCTTCAAATATAAGGAATTCTTTAAGATATTCTTTATCAGCGTGGTAACATTTAGCGAACTTGAACTGATCTTCAAAGGGTATTCCGACTTCGTCTTGCATTTTCTTATAAATAGGAAACAATTCGGTGTAGTACATTACTTCACGCGGATAAGCCATAGAGAGACCTATCTCATTGCGGATCCTTTCATTGTCAGTGGCAACTTTTATTATGTAGCTCGTGCTTACATATCGGCCGTCCTTCTCGCCGGTCAATATCACGCGATATATTACTCCACTGTAATTTTGTCCTTTTGGAACGGCACCCTCTACACTAGCTTTAACATTAGTAGCACCCATTTTTTGCATAATCGACTCAATAGCGGCTGAAGCCCTGTTTGGTAATGAATCTAAATTGACCGACATGATTCATAGTCATATAACAACTGATCAAATTCAAAGCTGACTTTATGTATTTATTTATATACTACGATAATATATAATTGACATACGATATGATAAGCGATATCATGACTGATTGGTCGTAATTTATTTATCTTTAAGTAAACTTAACATATACGTCCTTTCATGTACAGGGTTAAATATTTAAAATAAATAAATTACCAATTATTCTAACCATCAAATTTGATTACAAAAGGAGGACGGGGAAATAGGCCGATCTTATATGTTTTTGAAAGCGAAAAGCAATTGATAATAAGAAAAGCGCAAAAAATAAAGTACAATTTGTAACCATAACACAAAAAAAGCTATCTTCGTGACGTGAATTTATTTTATTTTCAATATGGTAATAAGGAATACAAATAACAATAAAATCTAATGAAATGCACAATCACTTTTCAAAAACAATTAAAAAAAATAGTCAATATCTATTTTCTTTTAATGTGAATTTTTCAATTGCACATTTATAGAAATGTTTTTAAAAAATATGCAAAAATAGAGCATTCAATCTCCGCCCCCCAATCGCAGCAACGCCTCAATGAATTGAAGAGTTTAGTAAGTTCTTGAATTGAAGAGTTTAGTACGCGCTTTTGTCGGGAGTTTGAAGTAGCGTTACGTTATCGGCAAGACTAATATACGACTGAGTTCGAAAACAAATTCTCCAAGGTCATCGGCTATGTTCAGCACCTTATGGCTCTTATTTATATAAATATTTCGCAAAAGAATTCACGGGTTGAAATGAAAATGAAAATTTTAAAAAATTTGATGAATTATTTTCTGATTAGGAATTAATCGATTAATTTATAACCATTGATTAGGAATTGAGAGAAAATTAAGAAAAAAGGCTGATTTCACACAAAATTGTATAAAATTTCAAAGTAAATTTCCTAACATTATAGGTCCCAATTTTTTGCTACGATTTCTTAATGTCCATCCTACGTGAATTAATAAAATTCACTGTTCACCGACCGAAAAATTGTAACCGACTTTTTATTGCTCGAACCTGATATTACAGAAGATATTATTATTTAGAATATATTATACCGGTAACTTCTGCAAGAACTAAGAATTTCTTAAGCAAACTGAAAATTATAAAAAATACCTACGAAATAGTAGCAAATAATAGCCACTCAGACATTTATAATTGATCGCAATCGAAAACCAAGCTCCCTGAAAATTAGACTTAAACGAAGTCATAGATAAATCTGCAAATGATAAATAATTAAACATAAAAGATTAGTAATATGTTTATTGTTACAATAATGAAACAGGTTTATATTTTTAGTTTGTTTTCATTTATTACTTTATAATTACTGTAATTGATTGTTGTCCATAATAAGTTTCTTTTGAATAATACTGGTTATATTTCGAGAAATAAATTAATGGCTAGGAAAAATAAAAAACTATATATACCTTAACGATATAAGTACTATTTATACTTAGATATATATATATATATATATATATATATATATATATATATTAACGTGTATACTTTTCAGAATTTTGCTCTCTGAGGCTTCTCAATAAATGATACCTCTTATAAAAAAAATTAACTCCTTTACTTACAAAATATTAAATACATCTGTCATAGTATTTTGAAGTTATAACCTATATTCTAATAAGCTTGATTTTACTGTCTGCAGATATGCAACTATATAGGGCCAGAGTGCAGTAACTTACAAGTATCTTCTACTCCATGCAACATTAATTAATTTTACGCGGTCTTTTTCTTAAAAATTGAATCATTATTACTTTTATAAATAGTCGTGTATACCAATAACAAAGCCAATAAAATGATTATTATATATGACTTAAAAGCTGAAATGCCATTTGGCAACTTAACTGAAACGGTAAAAAACAATCCAAATGCTGAACTCCAAAAATATCTAGTAATAATCATGTTTCATTAGAATATATTAAAGTGATGACTATATTACGATCATTAACATTAAAATTGAAGAATTATAAAGAAATAATATGTTTATAGGATTAAAATGACGCTATAAATATATACTTCGAAAATAAAAAAGGAACAAAGACGTGCCGTGGAGGAAAGGACGATATGCCTTACCATCACTTGGTAATGAAAACCCACTCATATGACGATCATATACTGTGTCATAAATAATGTAAACGTAATGGCTATTTTTTTTATTAGCTTCTTTAATACCAATAACATGTCAAGTAATTTATTGGAACCAGTACATACCAATAAATTACTTGATATTAGTATTAAAGAAGCTGATAAAAAAATTAAAAATAGAATTCATTAGAAACCGTCAAAGCATTCTCACAAACAAACCTCCCAAAAATAATGGATTATCTCTTAAGAACTAATAAAGGTTGTCATATCAGAAAGTAGGATTTTAGTTTCAATAGAAGCCTCATGACTTTCAAGAAATTTTCTTTTTGAGATATCAGCCTCAGCGAGATTCTTACAACTGAAAATGAAGAACGTTCTGATTTATGTTTAATATTATTGACTAATTGTTTTATTAAACTTGTATTAACATTTTTTAATAACTATCGCGTTTTTATTTTGAATTTAAACTTTGTATTTCACTTGTTTCGCTAAATTGGAGCTCTTGTGGGAACAAAAAAAATTATCCAGACCTGGACGATCAACTACTCCAACTATTGAAAGATTGCACATGTAGTGGAAATTGATGATGCACTGGCTTTTTTTACATTTGCTATTTGTTTATATACGTATCAGTGGGAATATATTGTATACTGTTTGTGTACCATACACACACCACACCCCATACACACACCACACCACATACACACATACACACACACACACACACACACGCACACACACACACATATGTGTGTGTGTATGTGTGTGTGTTGTTGGTTTATTTGAATATTGTTTTATTCTGTTCGTTGTTAGACCCATGCATATCTAATTAACAGTACTAATTTAAGCCTGAATAAATTTTTACGCTAATATTCGATAGTAGGATTAAAAGAAAAAATTAAACTTTGTTGGAAATTTAACTTTGTTTGAATAAGCCGATGTGTAACTTTTTTTCGTGATGGAAAAAATATGTGGCTTTCTATTTTAAAATATTTATGAAATACCCAATTTTTAAAAGAGTTTATCACCCAAATCTAAAAATGTACTTTAAGCCACGATATTTTTATAAATTAAGAGTCCAAATATCTCAAATACTGTAAAATTTTATTAGACAAGAAATTTCATTTTCTGGAAAAGCTCAGTTTTTCCTAATCGTGATTGAGAAGTTATTCCTTATTTGTGAAATACGCTGTTATTAGATTGTACGCGAGGGTTCCAATAAATGAAGCCAACAAGAAACAAGCAGATTTATTTTGTAGAGTGACAGACAAATCAAATTAATAACACGATTTCTGTTAAGAAAAATATTTCTACATTTCTATACTAGAAGTTAAATTTGGAGCAAAGTTAATTTGTATTTTTCGCTCGTTATTAGATTCAGCGCATTGATTAAATAGTTTCGTTCATTTAGTTTTGTTTATTTTGTTCATTCAGCGCATTGATTAAATAGTTTTGTTCATTTATTTTTCTCTAAATTTTCTTGTTACCATGCGTTTTACTTTTTTGTACATTTTTAAATAGAGCGTGTTGATTTATTTTACATGCAATTTGAAATAAAATGAACCATTAGTAAACAAGTAATTATAAATAGTAAAGTAATAATAAAGTAATTCCAAAACTATTTCGTGACAAATTTTGTTTGAAACCTAACGTGACACTAGTAGAAAGTGAAGTAACATAGCTCACGCAAGGTTAAGATAAGCTTTCATACGTCATGAAGTCTTCTAGGATACCATTTACTCGGTCCCTATAAGTATTAGAGACTTTACCCCTGACTAATGGCGAGTTACCAAAATCTACGAAGTCATCTGGTACTAATATTTCATCTGATAGTGTCATCATAGCAATACTGAGCCCGACAACTAAACCAAATACAGAAGATTTCTTCAAGTCTTGTTTAAATTGTTTCCATGGATAAATTTGTTCGACGTCGTAGGATAATAATTCTAGGTGAATCTTCATAGCATTATGGTATACAGATAACAACTCTTCATAACGTTCTGCACGTAGTTTATGTCCAGTGTTTGCAAATATGTAGTATATTACGTCTATTGTTGGTGAACCGTAGCGGCATATTTGGAAATCGAGTAAGCACGTTTTGATCGGTTTTCCATTCTGCAATATCAAAAAATATATTAATAAAAGCAATTCATTTTTTTCCGATATTTTCCATCTAAAAACCACAATTGGCTATTAAGATAATACATGTCTATTCCGAAGAACGTATTTTCTTTTAATGTTCTTCCTTAAATATATTTTTTACGTTATTCGTTCGATATTGATTTTACTAAAGTTTTAAATGAAATATTTTTATGTATTTAAATTTTGTATGCATTCCCAAATATAATAATTCAATTTAAGTTTGTTATATTGGATTTGCTCCTCTCAGTAAATATCATCAGCGAAAATTGTTTTTACAACTTATTATAAACTATTTAATGATTAAAATAGGTGATCACTTGTTGTGTTTGTGAACATTAGAGTTTTTACAACATTCATCATCTTAAATTATTTTCAACCACGTCATTCATACTAAATAATTTAGAGCTGCAATTACTGAAAATTTCTCAATAAAGTGTGTTTATATCAAGTTTTAAATAAAATACAAAAATATTACTTTTTCTATGGCAGTATTGATATCCGTAGTCTTTAAAAGTCAACCTTTTATTTAAATATCTAACCACTACTTAACAATTATCACCAACAATGAACGAATACGGAACATTTTATTTACACTCACCTCGTACTTAAACATCATATTAGCCGACCAGCAATCACTATGCGAAAGCACTGAGAACTCGTTCTGAGTCAATGTGTCAAGAAGACGGTTAACGATATTATCTTTAAGATTTTCCATGAAATCCTTATTTTTCTTCTTTTCAACTACAGGTATTGCTTTTTCGCAAGCGTGTATAAAAATATTCGTTAGCTTATTATCTTTTAAAATCAGTAATTCTGGAACATTTTCAGTAAAATAATTGAATTTTTCTGGTTCCCTCTTCTTTAATGCAAACGAGAGAGCATGAAATTTGCCATATGTTTCCAATGCACAACTCGCATGCTCATAATCCATTTCACATTTTCGATCTGTAGTAACGAAACCGAGTGGTGTTAAGTCTTCAAATATAATGAATTCTTTAAGGTATTCTTTATCAGCGTGGTAACATTTAGCGAACCTGAATTGATCTTCAAAAGGTATGCCGACTTCGTCTTGCATTCTCTGATAAATCGAGAACAGCTCAGTATAGTACATTATTTCACGCAGATATACCGTTGATAAACCAGTTGCAATGCGAACGCTCTCATTATCTGATGCAACTTTGATTATGTAACTCGTAGTTACATCTCCACCATCCTTCTCACCATTCACAATTACACGATATATAACTCCACTGTAGTTTTGTCCCTTCGGAACGGCATTTTCTACACTAACTTTGACATTGTTAAGAGCATGTTTTTGTATAATACACCTTATGGCGTCGGAGGGCCCCTCTGGCAGTGAATATAAATCGTCCGACATGCTTCGTAAACGCGAAGTAACTAACGAGCCCAAGGACGGGTACCGGCTGGTCTATACTACGAATGTATTATCCTATGACTCTAGTTAGATAACTGATAGATATGTGTTTTAGATAACGATGCCCTTAATATATCTCTAAGCTGCTTTGAAATCAATACCAAATAAAATCAGTTTATAAATTTGAATGTTAAAATAAAAAACCAATCGATTTTAATTTTTTCATGAATTAAACAAAAGGCCAATCTCTTCATTTAAAAAAAAATTCTAAAAGATGCCTCAGTGATATTTAATTTTGTAGTATTACCTTATTTCATTTGTACAACATTAACCTGTTTAAAAATGTAATTGTACTTTGAACTTATTGTAGAATTAATGCTAGTATTAATACCTTGCTAACAAATTTAACAAAAATTACTACGTATTTGAAAAAATATGTCAACTATTTGTCTTGTAATCTTTAATTTTCATGTAATCTTTAACTTTTTTTTTTTTTTTAAAGCCCAGATCTCTCTACTTTGTAAAAAGAAATCTAACTTCTCAAGCAATTTTTCGTGCAATCTATGTGCAGAATGTTATGAAATCTTTATTTAAATAGAAAATATTTATATATTTTTTTCGTAAATATTCGACAAAAAATCCGCCCGTGATTGTTTTACTAAAAAACATCGTCCCTTTATATAAACTTATTTCAATTTTAAGTTTTTCACTTATTTCAATTTTGAGTTTGTTTTTTTTTCAAATAAATTCGTATTTGTATTTACATATCATCAATGTTTATTATCACAAAGCACGGTAATTTGATTTTTGTAGCAAACAGTTCATCACAAGAAGATAGTTTATATGGTAAATAATTTTTATAATGAAATAATCACAGTTGCAAATTTTTTTTGTTTAATACCTTTTTTTCCTATATATTATTTAATTTAATACCCAATAAACAGTAACATTTTCGTTAACGCTAAATTGCATTTGTACCTTATATTTTTGTACATGATAAAACGAGAACATTTAAATAATATATATGCTAAATTACATTTGTATCAAATATTTTAGTGACATGTAGGTATCTCACATAAAATAAAATATTGAACCAAAAGTGAATGTGCATAAGGCGAAGGTTTAAGGCAAAGATTTAAGACGAAGGTTTAAGGGGAAGGTTTAAGGAAAAGTTTATGGTGAAAGTTTAAGGGAAGTGGAAGGGGAAGCGAAGACTAACGCAAAGACGAACGCGAAAGCAAACGCGAAGGCGAACGTGAAGGTGAACAAGAACGCGAAGCTGAAGCCGAAACCGAAGCTGAAGGCAAAGGCGAAATGGAAGTAAATGTAACACCATGAAACAAGTAATTTCACGTTCCTGTGGGAAACTCGAACTACGCCGAGAATCGCTCGGTCACCCGGTACTATTTATATATATATATATATATATATATATATATATATATATATATATATATATATATATATATTGTGTGTGTGTGTATGTATGTATATATATGCGAACATTATATATCAGTTTACACAAAAATTTCGAAGTGAAGGCATTTCCGATTCTTTGACAGCAACAATACTGCCTACTTGTAACTCGAGTAATTTTTATTTTTTTGACCTTCTGATTTTAATTCAATTCGCAGCTACTTTTCCCGAGATGTATCTTCTGATAAAATTTTAGTTGAGTGTACTAATTATGAAGTGGCCGATATTTGCAAAGTACAGTTTTATATCAGTTTGAGAATATTTCGGATTATCAGATGGATTTTCTAACTGTGGTAGCAATAAAGTAGGAACAGCATAGGCTTTAAGTTTTTTTAAAAGAAGTCAGAATCGGCCAAATAAAGATCACACACATAATAACTTATATGGAGTATTTTAATTCTTTATTCTTCAAGTCCATCTGTCCTATTGCTTTAATCTATACTCTCTAACCTGGAAAAAGAAAGTTATTAAAATAACTTATTTTATATTATTTTATTTATTATAGCGAGCCAAAGGCCCTCTTATTTTAGAAAAAAACGTTTTTGATTCCTCGGAAATCTATGATTTTTAGTCCTCATTTTTTCTTCACTGTATTTTGAGTTTATTGGGTTTGTTAATAAATAATATAATAAACCTTATAATCGGATCGACGTACAAACAAAACAGTCAGTCGTACTTATTAGAATTGCTAAGTCACCGTCCAACTCTGTCTTAATTAGGCATTGCATAAGACGTTAGAATTAATGATGAATAGATTGATTATTCCTTAGATTACAGATGAATTCGCGGTAGACCACGATAAATTTGATAGCAATATAAAAATATTCTTGATTTATTTTTATAAAGTAATAATAAGGAATCAAATATGACCACAATCAGTTGAAATGTATTTCTATAGCTATGAATAGGTTCATATTATACTATAGTTTTATATTACACAACGTTACGATTATCTTTTTTTACTGAATGAAATCGGAGAATCATACAGAAATTTAAAATGTAATACTGAAAATGTTGTCGATGAAATGGCAAGCCGTCAAACTATTGAAGATGATGGTAGCAGAACAATATATGTAAGTTCCTTATTTTATATTATTTGTAAACCAATGCGTAACTAATGTATGTTACTCATATATGTTACACAGCGATTTCAATGTATAAATCCGTAGGTAGGTTGGTTAATATTTCTGTATATAAATACTCAATTTCACTTTGGACGAGGCCGACTATGCACTGGATGCACCTTTATGTAAATTGTTTCTCAAATTCAGTATGCAAAATCCACTTATATATATATATATATATATATATATATATATATATATATATATGTATGCATATATGTAAAATACGTCCAACTTGGCTAGTTGGTCAAATACCCAAAGAATTTTGTACGCAAAAATGACGAGATACTATTTAGTTCCACAAAAGAATTATGAGGATTAACATTTAAATTAATCTTCATAATTTAATAAACTAAATGATTAAATAGTTTCTGTAAGAATTCTACTTGATATAAAAAGCCATGAAATTAATAATTCATTTTTTATTAGCTTGGCCGTATGAAAGGAAGAAAGCAGCCCGTAAAGTTAAAGTTAATAATTTAAATTTATCTTCCTGCCAGTGGAGTTCCCAATTTTTAGATCTCAAATATAAAAATCTATTATCATTTTTCATGCGGTTATACACTGGATAAAATAACATATTCTGTAAAATTTAATGCCTTCAAATAGAGTTATGAATAATTTACCCACAATAAATTACCAAAGTCTCATTATTCGTTAATTTATTTTTATTAAAATGCTTCTCTGTTTAAAAAGTTTCCCTTCAAGTTTGAACCACAATTTATAATTTATATTTTACAGATGAATTCGGACGAGCTTTTGAAAAAAGAGTTATTGGACGAGATAAAGTTTCAAAAAGCAATGAAAATGCTCGCCAAGAACAATTATTTCAACCACTTTTCGACCAGCGTCGAGCGGAAAATGAACGATTAATTCAGCATAGAGAATTAGAAAACGAAAGAAAAAAAGAGATACACAAAGAAAAACTTTTTATTTTGCAATTAAAAAAAATGTTAGAAAAATTAAATAGTAATTTAAATAGTAAATTAATAGTTAGTTTTTTTAATTTGTTAATAAAATAAGAAATTAATTATATTATTAAATATTAATTTTCTGAGTCGCACTCTTTCACTCTTCACATTTTTGCTTATATCTTCATTTCTTACTTCCAGTCTTTTCCTTCAAATTTCTCAAAAGAATTCATTTTTGCTGCATTTCTCTAGATATATCTTTTTCATATAGTATCTACGATACATTTCTATACATAATTCATAAGAAATATGTAGAAGCATTGCAATATAAACGTAGATATAATATTATATATAGGCATAATGTATTTGAATATAAAAGAGGTATAATATGTTGTACAGTTATAATGTCATTATACCTGTACAACATATTATACCTCATATATATATATATATATATATATATATATATATATATATATATATATATATATATATATATATGTATATATATATATATAAATATATATATATATATATATATATATATATATATATACATAAATATATATATATATATATATATATATATATATATATACATATATTATACCTCTTTTATATAATATCATTAAATTATACCTATGACATTATCCCAGCAACGTCTCATTCTTATTTCTTGTTTATATTAATATCTAGAGATGAATCGGTAGATAATTCTACAAGTTTTATAATAATACTTCGCTGAAAATTAAAGATAAAAACCAATGTAAATTGAAAATTGGTTGTGTATTCATAACATCATAGTATTTCATAATATTTTTTTGCTTTGAAGATTGAAACTTAATCACTTCATGTACAGTTTTCGACTATTTAGAACCTAATATAAAGTAAACCAAAATAGTCGTCCTCTTTAAAATTCAAATATTCTGGACACAATTCGAGTTCCAATATCTTTTTGTAAGGGAATAATAATATTTCATATCTTATGTATAATCATAAACAACTTATTAGCGTAATTACGCAGATATCAAAATAGGAAATATATTCCTGAATAAAGTTTAAATGTGGTTTTAATCGAAATGACATAAAAGTGTATCCAAAAACTTGTAATGTGCAATTAATAAAAATGTACGTGAATATTGCAAATTATATTAGGGATAAATATAAGCTTATTAATATATGCCTAAAGGGATTGTAGAGATATAGAATTGGAAATATCAAGAAATATCGTCATTATACCACTGATTTAATGTTGAAAGAAATATGAGAAAGTGTGTATATAGACACACGCACGCACGTCCGCACGCACGAACGCACGCACGCCCGCCCGCACGCACGCGCCAACGCACATTCGCACGCAGGTACCCACGACTACAATCAGTTTATACACATATATACAATCAGTTACATATAAATAGACACGTTATACATTTACAAAGCGAACGACAGCAATCCGGATTGGCCCATCCCATAGATAATGGCGGCTATCATCCTAGCCCATGAACAAAACTACTGCACCTCTAAGTAATGTAACGTCATTGGTTGTGACACTATTATCTTGTATGCAGTTTTCCAAATTTTTATCAACAAATCCCAGCAATTATATATCGGTTTATTTTTGACACGGTTTCGCGTTTATGTTTACTAGTATTTATTTTATTTTTAGTTTGCCTTCTTATGAATCACTTAATGCCATTTCGCAAAATGGCTTTACATGAAGAAGTTGAAAAACTGATAAACATAACAACTTAACATTAAGTATATATAATAAAAAAAATATGTATATTTATATATATATATATATATATATATATATATATATATATATATATATATATATATATATATATATATATATATACATATATATATAAACTAGTGGTACAACTGATCTTGAAATGATTTGAATGAATACTTAATATCGCTTTATTTAAGTCATTTTGATGGAAGTTCTCATCACTGGGATACAGATAAACACTAACTCCTTCACTAATTATAAATAATGTATCTTGTTTTTAATTTCAACGATAACTGATAAATTATGTGTATTTTATGTTAGTCGCCCAATGTTGCTGTCAGATTATGTGAAAACAGTAACATGGGTTTTACTGCATGCCAGATATAATCATCACTTACCAATTTATATCCAAATATTACACATATTTGTGAATTGTTTATGATTAGAGAAGGACATACTTCCGGAAGCAGTTTCTACTAGAGTCAGCGTTTCAAAGAGAGCCAACCAAAAAAAACTGAGAAGTTACAGATTTGTAAAAAAGATACATGGACTGAAGTAGACCACCGAATTGCCGAAGTTTAAATTAAGAAGATTGCGGAAACAAGTACAAGCAAGGCAGTATGGTAAATCGGAAAGTATTACAATTCTTAAAACAAAACAAATATTGAAACTTATTTTACCAAAAGATTCTTACACTTTATATGACCATCAATTAAGAAATTATTTTGGAAGAAAAAATGCAGCGGTATATGATTATAAAATGAAAGAGATTTTTATAAACTTTTATTATAATTCCCCAAAGGTTATTAAAATTTGGCTACCATTTTACAATTATTTATAATTACCATCTGTTAGTACGTCGTTATATACGCCGTTGGAGTTGTAATTTTCCGGTTAAAGCAGGGAAAAATGATTTTATATTGAACGCCTTAAGTAAAAAATTAACAGGTTGTGGGTTATTATTTAATGGCTGGGACAGATAATAACTTACATATGTAGTTATAGAAAGTATCAGTAAAATTTCAGATTCAGAGCTATAAGTATATTTTGTACTATAAAATGTGGGAAGCTGCGTTTCAGTTAATTTTTAATTATATACTATTTATTGATAATTTAAAAGAGAGTCTATTGCGATATATAAAACGCTGCTTAAACTGCTGATGGTCAGATGTTTTGTACAGACGGTTTTTCTAATTTATTTATTAAACATTACATTAAAATAAAAATAAACTGTAGTTTTAGAAACTTAAATAGAATTGAAAAAATAAATCAGTTGGAAAAGAAAATCAACAATTACGAAACTTTGTAATTTATAAAAATTTTAAACTTTTACTTTGATCAGAGGTAAACTTTGATATTATCTTTTTAGATCTGTACTTGCGTTAACCTAGTAATCTTCCAAGCTATTAATTTCAATCTTTTAAATTGTAAACTTTTCCTCATATGAGTTGAATTCATATGAATTGAATAAAGTTTTTTAAGCCGTATTTGAATGTTTTAGTAGAAACAACGCAAAGCCTCTTTACCTGTGCATGGTCAGTATTATCTATTTGATCAGTGTCATAAGTTTATTTGTCCTCATTTTATTTTTATTTATGACATAATATTGATTTCATATATATTTTAATATTAACTTTTACCAGCCTTAAGAGTAAACAAATATTGTTAGACATATTTTTCGCCTCTAATTATCTGATCATTAATTTTTTCAAATGTATGGTTCACAAACATCTCATAAACGCATGAAATTTGAGGCAAAATAAAAGCACTCGCCGTGCTTACTTTTCTTTGGTCCAATATGCTATATCTAATAGTGATCTAGTATGCTAAATGATAGATTTATATGTGCCAATATTTATTTATTTCTTTCTGCACTAGATCACAGAGCCATTAGATATTTTTCCAACTCCTTAACCTGTCCACTTAATGTTCCTTTCCTATCCCCGTTGGAAGATTCACCCACCATTTTCCCATGGTTTCCATCGAGCAGTAGCACAAATTTGGTACATTTAAACAGTAATGTAAACCCATGTGTGTCGGCAGCCAAGTGTGGGATACAATTTTAACTATTCAAGTTCTGTCAATTTCTTTTTAAATTTGATATAGAACAATCTACTGATTTTACCGTAAATTTTACATTAATAATTACAATTCATACAGTAGGCTATCTATATAAAAAGTGTTGCAATAGCTGAGATTATTAATAGCTTATACTTTCAATATAGCAATAAAGTTAGTTATGTAGGTAAAATGCTTAAGTAAAATTGTAAAAATGCAAACTCAAATTGACAACTATGTAAAAATAAATGTCTTCCATTGAGATACGCCAAGAAACATACGCCACAGAATACGCAATAACATCGCCACAGAATACGCAATAACATCGCCACAGAATACGCAATAACATCGATACATGTACTGTCTCGCACACTTTATTTTATCATTACTATTTCAGGTATTGGCTAAGCTTGAAGTTTGAAATAATACAATTTTCTTCGAATTTATCCTGTAGTTTTTAAGAAATTCCAAATGAAATAATGAAATATATACTTCAGACAGATACCTCAACTTATATTGCTACATATATAGATTATTCAAAAGAAAAATTTAATATATCTCCCTATATTCCTAGAAAAATTTAATATATCTCCTTATCCTCTTATCTTCACACTTAACTTTGAGCTGAATATCATCGGATAGATATTTTAAAATGAAATGTTTACGAAATATTAAGCTTCAAAATGAGGTTTTACTAAATATTTAGCTTCAAAATGAGGTTTTGTTAAATATTAAGCTTCACAATGACGTTTTGAGAAATATTAACTGTCATAATGACGTTTTGCTAAATATAAAGGTTCAAAATATTATTTCGCTTAATATTAAACTTCAAAATGATCCACAATATTACTTTAAAGTTTTCCCCTCCTCTAATTGTTCAACTAAAAGTTTGGAAAATGTGAACAAAACTATCTTAACCTGACATAACCTTATTCATTGTAACGTCACCTAACCCGAACTAATTCAATCTAACACTAGACTGACATAATTTAACCTAATCCAACCTAACTCAACCTAACCTAACCTCACCTTATCCAATATATATTTTATTAAAAATAAAATTTTTAGATATTGAAAAAGGAAACGATGTACCTTTCAGCCATCTTTACCGATCACTTCAGACGATTTAAAAATAATTTGAAGCGTTATTAGCGAGCATAGCATTGTAATCGTCACAATTTGTCTTCTTAAAAACTATATACAAATGAACTTGATGCCATTGAGTTGGTAACCTAACCTCTATTCTTCCACACATCCGCATTCAAGTTGCATCTTTTTAAATCCAAAGTAACATATCTTTTGGGTTCAGTGAAGCCTAAATAGGTATCATATTCCACTAATATTTTCAAAAGTATCTTCAATATACGGGCACAAACCTGTTATAGATTTGTAATGGTATATACGTGTATATATTTTTTAAATATTTATTGTCATCTTTTCTGCTAGTAAAACAAATTCTCCAGACACATAAAACACCCACTTTTAGAATTTTAATCATTCCATGCATATCCCATAATATATTTTTAAGTTATAGGAGCTTCACTTTCTGGTGGTAACACCAATAGGACATACACAAATATTTAATTTCAATGGTGATTCTACGCTTGAATTTCGATCTGGATGGAGTTAACAAAGCAAGAGAGCGCTCAAGTTCTCTCCTCAAATTTCCATAGTCAATTGAAATTCAGTTTTTAACTGAACAGATAGGAGTATTTTCATTAAGAAACTAGCCAAAAGTTGAAAATTTAAAGTGTAATAAAAGGCAATCCAGCTATCTCTTTTTAAAAGCTGATTAATTGTAAAGCTGATTAATTATTTATTAATTCATTTTAAAAGCTGATTAATAAACAAGATATATATGTTAAAGATGAAGGTATGTACTCTTATAATAATTACGTTTGATATGATTATTTACTCATAAATATTTCATTTTAATTACATTTTCAATACAGTAATAAATAGTTTATTTTTACCAAAAATATTCATACAAAAGTATTTTTGTACATGTTCCGGGTACTCACGACTAGTCAACCCATACTTTATATAAAGTTTAAGCTTTCCCAAACAGAATGGCGAAAGAAAAAGTTCCGCTTTGTTCCGTTGTTTTTTTACCACACTTTTAAATGTAATGACATTGAATTTTTGGTATTTTACGTAGTTCGCAATAAAATCCCTTTTCTGTTTAGGTTCAACTGGAACGTTTAAAGAGATCACCAAAATGCAGTTATATGATATAAAGTAAAAATGCCCAGATAAAAAAATAAAAAAGAAAAGTTATTATTTTTGGAGAAAAAACTAGTAGATTTAGCAAAATGTACTGACATGGATTAGACCAATTAAAACACATTTTAAGCCATTTTAAGTATGATTTTAAACAAAAATGGACAGCTCAAAATTACAAACATATACGTTTTTTAAAAAAAGAATGAACAATGGCTTAAAAACAGGTTTTCGTTCGTCATTTTGACTGTCGAAAAACCGGGTCGACCAACAAAAGATTTCGGCGAATTGAGCGATACCTATCGCAGCGAAGAAAAACAAGAGATTTGAGAGATAAATTATCTACGGAACAGTTAACTTTTGCCGCTTAAATGAGCCAACGTGTTGAAGGAAATGAAGGCGTATCTAAAATAATTAAATACTTAACTTCGACACTAACAAGTGCTACCAAGTGTCGAAAGGTTATGTTTTTATCAAATAAAAATAAAATGCAAAAACACACACCAACTGAAGCCCTAACAATTTTTGTTGATTTTAGTAGAAGACGGCGGGAAATCCTGTACGATGCAAATAAAAATATATATCCATGCTATTCCATAATAAAAAAAGCAAAAAATTGTTGCTATGCTGACGAAGAATCTAAAGAGTGACTGCAACATGTGCGGAAGTCAAATTGCAAGATCTACTTGATCACACATCTTTTTGGTTGTGCAAGTATATGGAACCAGTTACAGAAACTATCTCGGACGAAGGAAAGGCAAATTTACAACTTATTGTAAAATGGGGTTGTGACGGTTACCAACAGTCACAATATGAACAGAAATTTGAAAATAACCCTGATACTGACGCAAATATATTCCAAAATTGCATTGTCCCTTTGGGCCTGAAATCATACGCTGCCGCACAGAAAATAATTTTATAGCAGAATCCAGTGTCTTCATCGCCTAGGTTCTGCAAACCAATTCGGATAATTTTTATTTATGAAACTAAAGATATCACTAATGATGAAATTCAATACGTGGAAAGTCAAGCAAGGAAAATGAAAAATACTGAAAGATGTACCGACAACGTGATGCTTTTTGTTAAATACACACTGCTACCAACAATGGTAGATGGGAAAATGTGTAATTGCTGCATTACGAGTACATCTTCAACAATGAGGTACTACATTGGTGGACTTACTTCCAAAGACTTTAATAATTTGAAAAAGGAGAATGTACCGTATCCCAAAAGTTTTAGTTCGAACTTTTAATCCTCTATGCATAAATTAGATTCTTCAAATCCTTACTTTATCTCTCCTATAAACTTACCATTAAAAATGGCAAATAAAGTCAGCTGAAGATAAAAAAAGTAAAAGAGAGAATACAAAATATTCAAAAAGAATTTCGTAAGGAAATGGAGCTGTTCGTGGATATACCTATAGCAGAATTCGGGAACACTAACGATGGAAATTCATTGGATTATTTTCTGACCCGGAAACTTCTTCCCGAATCACTGGAATTGACTCAACTTTAATCCATAAGTTTAAAGTAATCCTAGAGCCTATCGAAAGTGGCTATGAGATAGAAGTAAAAAAAATCAAAGGTTATGCATTCGAAACTGCTACTTTGTACGGGCAACAGTGTGGATGGCATTCAATGACGCCCACTTTACATAACATTTAAGTGCATGGTGCAACAGCAATTTCTCACTCTATTTTGCCAATTGGGCAGCTCTCTGAAGAGGCTCGTAATAAGCACTTTAGGCTTTATAGTCAGAATTTTTGGAAAGTATACTCTAATAGAAGTAAATGCACTGAAATTTCTTCTTTCAGTATTATAACGGAATTAAAAATTAAAGCAAAAGAAATAAATATTTTTTTGGTTTATAATAGAAATGAAACCGACACACAGTCGCCCTTGTTTCAAGAGCACTTCATTAGGCTAGATACAATATTCTCCACGACAAGTTCATAGAACTGTACTTTTACTTCTTGCCTTGCCTGAATCTGAAAAAGAAATAAAATGTTTCGGCCCAATGTTCAACAAGTACGGCGAGTGGTGGAAAGTTTTCGATTCCAGCTCTTACACTCTCTATTATGAAGTATCAGCAACGAAGAGCAAGTGATCAATATCTGTCACTTGACAGCAAGTTTTTTTATTATCATTTGCAATCCTTTACAGTCCCTTACTAATAATTTCACCCAACCTTACAGTATAATCAGTACTTCGCTAATTATAATACAATTTCGCGTGAAAGTCATTACCACAGGACCCAGTTTCTTTTGACGGTAGCAATTCAAAATCTCAAATTAAAGATAAAACATTAAAAAGATATTATTTTTGAATAAAAAATCATTAGGCTGGATAATTTGATTGCTTTGATTCCGGTAGTCAACAATTGATTTCGTTGGTAAACATGTAAGAACTATTAAGTCGAAATTGATTTGGATGGTAATATGTAAGAACTACTGAGTCGACATAGGGAGTAAACTAAACGCATTAATATGATATTATGTTTAATATAAGGAACCGGAAGTCATGGTAACAGTTATTACAAAAATATAATTTCAGTTGCAATATATAATGTATTAACAAATAAGACAACAAACTCGAACCAGATGAAAGTGGGATGGTGAAATTTTATCAAAACAAACATTGCGTATAAATTATAACGTTTGGTTTACAAAATTATGTAATTAATTCAAATGAGAAAGGGAGGAAGGGAAAATAACATATGAGCACGAGAGATGTATCAGCTTGTAAAATTACAGGACGTATGTAACGCTAAATGTTAAAGGAAGGGAACGTCTGTTACCATTAAAAGGGCGAAATATCTATTTATTATATTTCGAACGGGTTTTAGATAGCATTGGCAAATTATCAAAATAATCATTATGTTATGAGCGAGTATGACGGTACAACAATATATTTATTTCAGCTATTTAATATCATATAATCAGCAGTTAATACATAAAAAATCACAACATTTAGGAAATTGCTCGGCCTTGAAAAATGTAATATTTAGTACAATAACAACTACAGCATGAAGAATTTTAAACTTATATCAAAATTAAGACAACAAATTAAAGCTAATATGGCTAGTAACTAGTACTACATTATATAAATACTTATGATAAAACGTGCTTTATAAATTTATAACGATTTCGTAAAAATAATAAAACAAACATTGGTTTTAATAACTTAAAAATACAAGCTTTGTATTACGACATCACCAGGTTGATAGTCCGAATTTCATATATATATATATATATATATATATATATAGATATATATATATATATATATATATATATATATATATATATATGTTTACTAATTATAATAAACATGCATTTGGTTCTCACAGTTGAAACATTGAAAGTTTACAAAGTAATATTGGAACGTTGTAATATTGATTCACGCGTGTTGATATGCAATAAAGGTCACATAAATGCACATAAGTAAATATTATCTTAAAAAGATGCTCTTTCAAAAAAGCACCAATTACAGCAATAATATAAATGTACTAACCAAAATAATTCTACTTTTAGAACTGAATATTCTGGATCTCCATCACAAAAGATGACAAAAATCACCTCGACTTTGATGACAACACAAATATAATAAAATATAACAAGTACAAGTGTATCGCTAAGGAAGAATTCTTTAATTGAATTTGTAGTGGTTGTTTAATAATATCAATAGACATAAAAAATATTTATTTTTTAATTTTTTTATACTATTTGGAAATTTTATCACGTTCTATAAAATCACAGAAAATGTGGCACAATTTTTTCAATACGTCTTCGATATTTACTATTGAAGTCACAGAAAACAACAAGCATAATGTAAAAACTTTGTCATCGAGCAATGAGCCGTTTAAGCCTTATTTATTCTATAAGAATTACCGATTTTTCTACACAGTTATTCCAGTATTGGTTACTAGATAAACATCATCAAGAAATGAAAATATAATTGTACTCGTTCTCTTAAAAGGAACCATAGGCTTATGTAAAACTCAAGTGCTGATTACTGAAAACTATATATTAAATTAAGTGCCCAAGACGATTTTGCGAAAACTCCAATATATAACAAAATTTCAAGTTATTACACGTGAAACGAAACTACAAAAATATTACAACAGAAAAATCAAGGAACTCGAGTTGAAGGATTTCCCGGTGTATACAAAACAGATGCTCTTGATCGAGTCTATGCGGTTCATCCTAACAACAGCGAATGATTTTATTTGAGGATGTTACTTCACGTGGTGAAAGGTCCTACTTTTATCGCCATCTTTAAACTCTAAAAGGAGTCACTTAATAATAGTTAACAAACAGCATGGTAAGAATTGGGTGTTTTAGAGGACGAGTTCCATTAAAATAAAACATTGTAAGAAGTTCCCGTATGCTCTTCATTATAGTCAATAATTGTTTAAATTGGAATTTAAAACAAACATGACAATTTTGTTATCAGTAGAAAATATACTAAAACTTGGTAATGGACAGCTACCACAGGACAATTACAAAACTAATTTCGAAGATCGTAACCTCTGCGCATTGGTAAACAACCTTCAAGAATTAATCGATAAATTTTATCCAGAAATTAACAATATAAATATTAGTCATTTACTTGATTCAAATGGAGATCAATTTAGTCACCCATCAAGGAGCAAGTAGCACACATAAATGACTTAATTCTTTCCAAAATTCATGCGCCAACGCAAACCTACTGTTCTGTGGACGCTGTGCTCGATCTTGAAGAAAACGTGCATTATGTGAGAGACTTTTTAAATTATTTCCAACCTCCTGGACTTCCCCCACCAAAATTGGTACAAAAATAGAATCGGTTATTATATCATTAAAAAATATTAACCCTCCGAAGCTATGTAACGAAACAAGAACGCAAACAAAGTTCTTAAAGTTTTTTTCTCAAAGTGTACAATTTTGACCGGCTGTGGAAACGCCGTCTTTAGATGTACCTCTTCAATAGATTTAAGAGTTGAGTGCTTTTAATATGAACAATTATGTGTAGTCCTTTCACACATGACTTCATTAAACAATCTGTGTTTTCTCCTGGAAGAAAATTACTCGATGTTGTGTACCCAGAATTTCTGCTGTGGGCCAATTATGGGCATTTACAAAAATTTCTACGAGACTGAATATAATGAATCACACCTAAGCGAAGCCGGCGGGTTGCTAATCCGTAACATATCATAAAACACTCCAAATATGACTAATATGAAAATTTATAGATATAATGTTTTCTTTAAGAATATTTAATAACAATATGTTTTTACGTACATTTAATTTTGCACATAGACATAAAAATAAAACATGCATAGAAACCTTAAGCCATCAAATCAAGTTTACTTGCGGCTAATAAACGATTAACATAACCAGTTTCCGAGCAATAAGGCTGAATATGTTTGGTAGAGACTGTAAGCTACTCAAAGTTTATCGCGTCTCTGTCTCCTTGACAACGCACCGTATTAGAGAGAAATAGGAGCTAATTATATATTAATTCCCGCATTAAATCAATACTACTGATTGGTCTACACCGATAATATTACTAGATTTGATAAAATAAACATGATACACCGCTTAAATACGTCATATCTTAACGGAACAATGAAATAATACTATTTGAATTCAGAAATTTCCTACATTAATAACGTTGCTCCATTTGCTAATGAAATGCCGTGTGCGTTCTTTTTGGCGTTTTATTTTCGTATTTTTTTCTTGTTTACTTTTATATTTTAAGTCTTTTCTAGTTTCTTTTCTTTTCTAATTTCTATAATAACCAGCATTATTAAAATTAAGTAACAATTCGGCTATGCTTCCTTTTCTTGTGCAATATTTCTGTAATTACACTTCCCTTCCCTTCAGTATTATTGCAAAACCGAGAGCTTCAAGTCAAACTTTTGAGAATATATTATATTTTTATACTTGTAGGCAAATACTCTGAATTTATTACACTTCCATTGCTTCGGATTTGCAGCCACCCTTCTTTCGCAGGTGTCGAAATTAGTTTCCGTCCATAACTTATAATATATGTAAAATATTTATAGGAAAGGGTGAGGTATGTTAGTATGATTTTATAGAGATTTTTAAAACGTATGATTGAAAAAGGGGAAATAGTAAATGTAACTAAATATCATATGACATTTTCAAACTGCATTTTGAAAGGTAATCAAAAATATTCAGTTATACTACATTTAATGGACCCACCATCCAATGTTGTATCAAAGAATATTTTTAATTGTCGTTTGATAGGAGGATACCACATTTTTAGAAAAGGAGCGCATAAATTTACTAAACGCATAAACCTGCAAAATATATATAATCACAAAATATTTAAAAAAATGCATAACTATTGCGCTGTGATGTATATAGAGGATGGACGGTTAGATGTGATGAAATTGTAAAGTTCCTAGTTTGCTAAGGAACTCTAATCAGAGCAATGCCTAAATTTCTATCAGTGTAAAATTGTATTTAATAATACTAAGCCCGATTAATTTCATCGACAAAATTATCGATAAGAGGATTTAACACTAACGTAAACAAATAAATATATTTACACAGAAACCCGACAAATTATGATATTTCAACGAATAGGTGCTTTTATTTTAGTTATAATTAAGCATATTATTTCGTAAAATGTTATGTTGCAGTTGCAAATGCGCTATAACGATTCTCATAGTTTTTATTTCGCAATCTCTTTCTAACACATAACATCGCAATTATTCATCACTGTACTCTGTCTCACCTTTATTCATCCATCTAGTATAATAAGTATATGGATGGACCAAACGAATCACTACGTAGTAAATAGATAAAAGAGGAACATCTTAAGATAATTAAATGGTATCTGTGGTTAAATATACACCAACACTAGAACGAATTTGAATATGGATTCTTTCTCATTGTCAATATCTATTGAATAGGGGTCTGTCTGGATTCCTCATCTATTCTTCAAGAGACATTTACCTTCTTGTTTTGCATAGTTTATCAATATTTTTAAAAGTTTATGGAAAATTTGTCTAAGAATTCAACTTGAAAGTGAAAATTTTAAAGTTTCTTCATTATTCTTACTACTGGCATTATATTAACTGACTTCAAAAAAGAAGGAGATTATCAATCCGACCCGTACGTATGTAATGGTATTTGAACTACAAAATATTCATATATGTTAGTTTTACTAGACCTTCCAAACTAATGCACAACATTTCACCAGTGTATTGGTTTTAGCATCTTTTAATTAAGGTACAGAAAACCTTCATCAAAATCTATTCAGTAATTTATATAAAATAAACTGTTAATTGTTTTAACAGACATTACTCGTTGCTACTTTTCACCCAATTCTCACAATTCCCAATAATAATAATACATTTGGGGTCGGGAGATATAATAAAATAGTGTAATAAAAATTACGGTGGTATAAAAAGAAGGTGTTATATTATAACTCAGGAAAAGTAGTTTATTAATTGATGTTAATTATTATTATTATTATTGTTTAGTGGTTGACATGATATAACTGTACCTGTCGAGTTATTAATAGTGTAAGATTTACTAACTAACCACCTTTAATGCAAAAGACTAAATAAATAAAACTAATTATACACAAACAGGCACCCTGTTTGTGTATAATTAGTTTTATTTTACAGTTTCAAAACTGAAAAATTGGCTTTTTGGGACTACGATAAACATACGTTTTCTATTTGTGAAACTAGTCGAATATTTAAGTAGTGAATCTAGTAGAAAACTAGTCGAATATTTCAGTAGTGAACTGTATGTATTTTAGATGTTTATTCACTTATAGAACCCTGACAGCTTTAAGGTGTAAGGTATAATTGAAATCATCTTGATCCCACGAGTGTTTTCCCAATCAGGTTTTTATTTCTTTTTTAATATTTTGTTCAAATTTAATTGCTGTTGAAATAATATGCACGTAAAAAACAATATCGTAGTTTTTTATAAAATGTTGTAAGAATTTTGTTTTAGTTTGTACTGATTTCTCTGCGTCTAGCAACCCAACTCCGACAAATACATTGAACTTATTTATATTGTTTAAACATGGCATTTTCACAATACTATGATAATATAGTATCTTGGCGCCATACTATATTATCATAGTATTGTGAAAATACCTCAACGAAACATAGTTTTAATAGTATCACAAGAAATGAAACTTGTAATATATTTACTTACATGAAAAAATAAATCTAACAAAGCATTAAAAATCTCAATCAAATACAATAACGGACTGCGTATACGTTTTTAAAGGGGGAAAATCTGTACTTAAGAATTTATTAATATCTATAGAATTATAGGTGGTAATACTGTAGATGTTAATAATTACCTACATTCATATCACATTATATTGGACAACATAAGAGAGAGCATATACTGTAAGACAAGCCCTCGGTCCACCGCCATACCGCCTCTTAATATTATTACAAACTTCTTAAATTCCTTATGCAAATATATTAAATAAATAAAAAAAATTATTTATTACAAATGAATTGCATAAAAAAGAATCCTTGAAATTTATATGGCAATTATCTTTCGCATCCAAAACGTTAAATAAAAAAAGCTAATTTCAACTTTAAAAATTAGTGATAATAATTAAAAAAAAAACCTGAAGAGCTTTACTAGAGGGAGTGTAAATGGTTTTGTTAGAGGTTTATGTCTGGATTTATTGAATATTATGTCTATCACAACGTTGAACTTAGCCACATTGACTCTTACCTCTCCATAGCTTCACCTACAAAATCACTAGAATTTTCTCTTTACGTAACTCTGTTATAGCAACGAATATCTGAAATTACGTGCAGGTTTTTATGTCGATGGTGAATATGTATGTTAATTTACGAAATTTGTGATTTCTGTTATCAAATGTCTGGACAGAAACTACTAAAGAGGTAAACTTCAAATGAATGTCCCTAAAAATTCACAGACTGACAGTATTTGCTGGGGTTGTTATGGCGGTACCAAAATAGCCGCGAAGCACTACAGTGTTCTTTACAACGGCTCGAAACTTGGTATTGTATTTGTCTTGCACCCGTATTTAAAAATAATTTAATTGAAAATTAAATTAAATCTATAGTGTCATAAAAACAAACGTGTGTTACGTGTTCTATTATTTTGTATTTTTATTTCTTAAGCTATTGTAAATATTCTTAAGAGAATTGGAAAGCTATGATCAATAGATAATCAAATCCAGACGTGAATTTTTTTTTCTTTTTATTAGACATTGAAATATAAATAAAATTTTAAAATCTATGAAACTAACTATGGAGTTTGTATCATTTTGTGCGTTTTCTTACAAAGCTATGAAAAGAGTATTTTTGAAAGCCTTAGAATATTATTTACTATTGAATAATTTTTAATAATTTCACTGAATAACACATTTGTTATTTCACTGAATAATACATTTTGTCCATTTTTAATATTTCCTGCTAAAATTTTCAAAAAAACTTATCACTCGTGAAATCACCTCGCTGTCTTTTTTTCTATCTGTATTTTACAGGTGAATTAAAAACTAGACGTGAAGTTAAAATTTAGCTTAGTTGTGAAAAGTAGTAACCCAATTACAGGTATAGATACTTGATTACATACAAAAAAATTAACTTCCATTTTGAGGGACATTAAAGTGTGTCAAACATGAGAAGGGATAACATTTTATCAAGGTAGGTCAACGAATGCTGTATGTGTCTACACAGCTGTACAAACGTATGCTGTATGTGTCTTCAAAGCCTGTATGTGTCTACACAGTAATAAATTATAACTTGTTTTTTTGTGTAATTTTTTTTACAATATTCTCAAAAGTCTAATAAATTGCTGCCTTCCCTCACTTATTCAAAAACTATCTAAAAAAATGTCAAAAATATACCAAAAATTAAATATACGTATCGCACACTACCTGAAATAGAAAATTATAAGATCTACTGAAAAAGAAAATTATAAGTTCACTCATGTGGTCTGTCCGTCCGTTTATCATAGCCAATTTTTTCAGAAACTATGCAATGTAGAAACTTGGAATTTGGCTTAGTAAAACATCTTATTAATCCACATATTTTCCAATAGATAAAATTTTCAAATATTCATATAAGAATTGAAGAGAAGGTAAATTGTCGTTTCGTTCTTTTCATTTTCTATGTCACAGAGAATATGATTTCAAAGGTCTTATTATGAAGAATAATACAAAATATTCTCAAAATTATTCAAAATCAGAATGTACGTCCTCTCCTTTATTTCCGAAACTACTGAACCAAAAATTATGAAAAATAAAATCAGAGTTAGTAAATCCGATCAAAAGAACACAGGAAAATTATAACTATTATCCTACATCTAATATTTTTTTAACTACGCATCATGTTTTTACGCCTGTGAAAGCGATAGTAAGTAATGTACTTACATTGTGAAAAGTTAATATTTGTAAATAATTTAAAGCAAATACTGCATACCCTTGAACTTTTATAAGTGACCAAACGTGTATGGAACCGTAATGCGATTTCTACTCAAACTTGAAAGGCTTTTGTTATGTACAATTTAATTACTTAAATCTGAATTATAACCAAATTATTTATTACAGTATAATTTTTGATATAAATAAAAAAATGTAATTCCTTCTAAGCTGAAACATGAAATTGTTTTCCATATTTTCATCATTTATCAAATTATAATGACTAACATAACACGACATATAATACACACGAACACTTTAGACCCAAATGCTGCGCACACATTTCACGCCAATGGTACAAATTCCAAGTAAGCTTCAATACTTGTATGTGACTACACGCCAATGCGAAACACTAATCGCGCTCGTTCTACTTGTACTGAGACGTTTTTGTTACAAATAATCCATTTCGTTGCCTTTTGGCAAGAGTCATATTTAAAGACATAATTCTTTGCTACAAATGTTTAAAAATATAGTAAGCATTAACCGAACAAAATATTCTCCGTAAATGGTGGTTTCAAAAAGTAGTCATAGAACCATAAGAGATTCTTTATTTTTCATTATGATGTATGCAGAATTAATGAAGTAAAATTTAAGATTAGATATGGATGAGATGATATTCCGGTTGAAGCTCGAGAAAGAATTATGCGAATCCTTCTGCACGATAGCGTAACGACTGGTAAATTAACTATTATTCACCAACGATGTGCTATTTTATTATAGCTAAAGAGCATACGCAATGAAAACGGTTTAAAAATATATTTTCCCATAAAAAGTACGTGACAGCAACTGTATGACCGGAAACACCAGAGAATATGAAAATTTGGCGAAGATAGTGATAGATGAAACTGTTTTGCAAGCCCTAAGAAAAAGACAATACACCTAGAAGTAGTCTAGTAGCAAAGTAGCGTAGGAAATGATTTGTGAAAAAAAAAATGGTACTCAATTATGGTACTCAATGTTTTGAAATATTTTATCACAACTATCGTACTAAATATTAATATCATTTTTATGTTATACCATGAACTGGCCTGGAAAAAACTCAATGTCATGGGGAACATCATAACGAGAAAGTATCTGGTGTAACTTATTTTTAAAAGAATTTAATTATAATAAGTCGGTCTACTTTTACATTGAACCACTTTTAATCGTGCATGTTGATGGGTAAACACGTATATTCGACAACAGTACACGTTAAGAGGTTAAGAGAAACAATGGCGTTACCTCTAAAATACCAATGCTGCGACTCGCATTATCGAAATTATAATAGAAAAATTACAGGATCGATAAAAATATTCTGTTCGTCAATACTTTCGATAAACCTTATCCAAATCAACGCTTCAAAGTTGTATCGATATTTAATCATGTGACTTGTCAAAGGTTCAGTATGCCTTTAATATATTCCGTATAGCACGTTATTTTGGATGCGCTACTTCACACTGATACCGATGGAAGAAAACCTTTAGAGTTGACTGAATTTTATTTTCCTTTATTTATTTATTTTAATTCTGCTTAGGTATAAACAAATTTGTTGAGAATGAACTCGGCATCGACATCTATCACACGAAGTAATCCCCTCATATCGATAAAGTGTCGAAATTTTACTGAAGATGTTAAAGAAAACCCGAGCGATGTGATTTTGTTACCCAATTGTATCTCCTAATTATGAAATTACTAGCCGTCAAACAGGAATACAGCTTATAGTTTGATATTTAATACGATGCCAATCAGATACTAGACACTAGTGTAAGTTTCACCTTTTATAAACATTGTCGGATACATGGTGATAAAAAGAAAAAAAATATACCGGAGATTCAAAACACTATGTTGTCGACAGACTGAGTTATAATGCAGGATACGTGACAAATTAAAACATGGCAGGTGAACATTTTTAATTTCCGTTCCCAAGTTTTAACGACTTACATAGAAAGATAACCTAACAATAAAAAAAAGTCTCAATAAAAAAAATAATATTTAAAACATTAAACGATATCATACGACGAGCTTTTAAAACTTTTATCTGTTTTATCAACTGTTGTTGGTGTAAAAGATGAATTTCAATAATACAACAAAGTCTGTCGATAAGAATTAACCTGTCATTTTAACTATCTGTTACGTGTCACGTTATGTCTACTTAATAAACTCTACTGTTCCCGGTTTGAGTAATGTCTACATCTGGAAACGAAATACACAAATACAATAACAAGTTTATTTTTAAATAAATGCTGCAAACGAAAGACTCTCACAGCATTATATAGTTTATGTATGTTTGTTAATGAAATTCTCATGTCTAAATAGCTTCATTACTATAAATGAGGTATACATCTTAATCACATATTAACAGGACATCCAAATATTGGAATAAATTAATAATGATATTTATACTGGATTTTGTTTGATTAACGCCGTAATTTCATAATTCACGTATCATATCTAAGTCGGTGTACCAATGAAATATAAAAAGCTTGGTTTTACGAATAGAAAAAAATAAGAAAAAGTACATTTATTCAAATTTAATGTCTCGCGATTTTCCTTTGTTTGAAGGAAAGTAAGATAGCTATTATCACTGGTCTATAAATTTATGCAGAACCAAATAAAAACTAGGATGCTTTAAAAATATGTGTGGCGAAAGGAAAATTAAAATCAGCAAATAAAAGGTGAAGAAAAAACGTTAAACACTAAAACTACGCAAGATGTACTAGTTGGAAATGTAATAATGATGTACTAGTTGGAAATGTAATAATGATGTACTAGTTGGAAATGTAATAATGATGTACTAGTTGGAAATGTAATAATGATGTACTAGTTGGAAATGTAATAATGATGTACTAGTTGGAAATGTAATAATGTTGAAAGCTCAAATTAAATGACTAAAACCATTCGAAATGTTGAAACTATGCAAATTAAATGACTAATTCCAAAAAAGAATAAAATTTCTTCAGGATCTCACTAAATGGGCAAAACACACACCCTTTAAAAGTTTTACACTACGGAAACGTGGACTTAAAAGCTTCTTATTGACTAATAAGAAGCTTTTAAGATCTTTTAATACTGAAAAATACAGAATGCCATTTAATCACTTTCACAAAATAAAATAGCAATATTAACAACATCACGTTTACACAAGCAAACAATTTAACAACATAAGATTTGACCCGCCAGTTCTAAGTAGAGTACAACCAGAACACGTAACAATTGAATAAAAGGAAAAGCCAAAGTGAATAAAAAACAATTTATTAAAAGCCTAATTTAACAATTTGTAGTTTTCGAAAAGGTTTTTTTTTCTATAAATAACTTCAAACGCGCCAATTTTTAAAATGAAATTTATCGAAAAATATATGTATTTCATTAATTCATTTAGAGGAAAATAAAATGTTATTACTGAAATATAAAATCATAATGACATTATAAAAGAAGAAATACCTTTTATCAAAGTTTAATTAGCATTGTTTCTTGATCTTAAGAAACATTGAACAGACATTCCAATAATATTCTTAAACACACTCTCGAACTGCTTTTTGCTGCTGTCAAAAAGTTGTCAAAATTTAAAAGCTACTTATGCGGCACCGGAAATAAATATCACATGGAATACCTTTAATTTCATTTTGTTTTTTTTTTGTGAAACCAGTATTCTAGGTTTATAAATAAAATCGCAATTGGCATAAAATAGGTAAGACGCACCATTATATTATTATTTTTAATATAATGGTTTGTCCGTTATATCTTTATAAATTACATATCGTGGATACAAGTGATAACCAGTCTACAATTTCAAATTAACGTATGTCATCACATCGTAACAATACGCGCAGTAACGACCAAAACCCAAGTTTAAATAAACTAGTGGAACGTAGAAGGGGCGTCATGCGTAACGCACTCACAAAGCACGTAGGAATTGATGTTATCACTATGATCTTTGTACATCTAAATTATGGTGAAAGACTTTTTATTTCCAATACATGATTATACTACATCTCGGAAATTTACTCTTGTAAACTTGTCAAAGTTTGCTCAGAATAGTGAACAGAAATTAACGTGAATATTCACCCATTCCATAATAGAAAAATCATATTTAAATAGACATTGGATACTTCAGTAGATATGTCAAAGTTCTAAAAATTTAACGATAGGTGTTATAAAGATTCGTTCAAAATATCCTAGCGAGACGAGCAAACTCAATCATATGAAAGTCGCATTATTTTTATTCATTTAGAAAAATATACGTACATATTTTACAATAGTCCAGGTACAAATATTACTAACAACCTTTAATTAAACGTAAATGAATTTTGGTAATTTCAACCGTATATTCCATACATTTATTGATAATAAATGTGTTTTGTCTTGATAATATTTGAAATAATTTATAGACTGTCTATGGTATTAAATTTCTTTTTTAAAATGACGTTAATAATATTACAGTGAATGCAGACAACAATTAACTTTGAAGCTGCCATGTAATGTCGTATTATTCGGAATTATATTCATTATAAAAACATAAGTCGCCGTCGCCATGGTGTGTAGGGTTAATCACAAGGCATACGGACTTTGACAGCGCGAGTGCCCCGTGCGGAGAGCCGGGTTCTATTTCCGGCCGCTCGTCAAGCGGGGCTGGACTGATGTTCTGGTTGGCTGTAAGAGATTGCTCTCGTAGCAATATGTCCGTCTTATGTATCATTAAAGTACGTAAATAAACATAAAGGAGTGATACATTAAAGTACGTAAATAAACATAAAGGAGTGCAAACTCAATGTAGCTAATTCTTTAAAAAGTATGAAAATTACTTCAAAGGCAATTTATGCATCGATTAATCCAACAGTTAGATTATCCGACTTGTCTAATTGACGGAGTTATGACTATCCAGTTGACGGAGTACTTATTAATCCAAAATATATACTTTATTCAAAACATATTAAACCGAAATTCTCAAAATTAGAATTTCACACCCCTTATACCCAGATCCCGTATGTTGGAGTGACGGTTAAAGGTTACAAATTATTCTTTTTAGAATATTATTATTTGCATCACGCATGAATAAACTTAAGTAATAAAATACTATTCACCTTACTATTACACTATAACAACTAAAATGCCAGGTAAAACTTCAATATACAACACCTTTTTTTACGTAATTTGACAACTTTTAATTTAAAGATCTAAACTTAGTAAAATAATTATTCTCAAAATATACTGATCTGGATTCCATGTTTAAACTTTCACGTTATAATGTATATGACACTTTCGGACACGACTCACACTTAACCGGTTCTTTGCTGGCTTAGATAGACTATTTCCTTTTCTATCACGATGAAGAAAATTTGTGTTCTAGTTACTATCCCCGAATGCCAAGACCACTTCTAGGAAAAAACAATCATGTGCTGTCAGATACGCCAGTGCTGTCACAGCACTGGCGTTGTTGATGTCGTTGACGATGTTCACTATGGTATAAGTCCAATATAAAATCGAATTTCACCTTAACGTTAAGGCGAAAGAATTTCATACGATAAAATGCTCAAAAGGTCGGTTCAATACTCTTGTTAGGAGCACTTTTGAAAACGATTTATTATATTGTGAAAGTAATTTTCTCACGTCAGAAAAAAACACAAAAACCACAAGAGACTTTTATTTCCAAATCAGATGCATTTTCTGATTTCTTATTGAATTGTTCTTGGCTGTAATTTTGTTTTTCTTAGAGACAGTTTTCCCCTATCTACGTACCATAAAATTTCTCAATAATAAGCATCCATAATCCGTAACAAAATTATATTGACTTTGGTTACCTTTGATACATCTATTCGATTGTTCGAAATTATCGGATTTTCCGATGTTGCAAAATCAATTCCGATGTCTCAATTTCATAGTTATTACAATATTTCAATGGGTATTATTTATATTTCCACTACTTTTCAATTATTCTGTTTATCGTACGCAAATATCATTTTCTTATTGTTTGCTCCGTTAAGTGGATAAGACTTGTAAATAAATAATATAGATTTTCTCGTGATAAGAAAAATATTATTGTAACGTAAGATAATTGTGTTTCTATAAATTCAGATTATAAAAAGATAATTGATAATTAATAATAATTGATAATTGATAATTAATAATAAATTGATAATTGATAATTCGTAAGATAATTGTGTTTTTATAAATTAAGATTATAAAATTTAATGATATTTTGCATTCTTTATGGTATTAAGATGTTTCCTGTTCATGATAAAAAAAAATAAAGTATAGTATCCAAATTAGTTTATCATTCCACGCTAGGTATCCTAAATCCACTTAATAAGTCAATATTTATCTAGAACTAGGATATATGTCTACGAGGTTCCAAATACTGAAACTCTCAGTTGGTAACACCAACACAAAGAGATTTCCCTTGAAAAACAATTGAAAATTTTGTATTACCGGTTAGCTCCATCAATTTTACTTAGCTCACGTCTATTTACTTCGTGAAGTGGATTCGCTGCTTCGGTGCCCGCCTTACTCTTATGTAGGTGAGATTATCCTCCTTGTTTGTCTAGCTCGCCTCGTTCGACAGCGTTTTGACTTCATAAAGGCTGTGCTACCTTCAGTCAGTACAATATAATATATAATAGTAACTAATATGTATGAGAAGCACATGTAAGAATGAATTATTATTTACTTAAAAAAATACTACTATTTGGTCCTCTAATAAATAAAACCGAACTCTATCGACTCTTATTTAACACGTTAATACTAGGTCGTATCTCTGACGCTACCTCATATTTTTGATGCAGACAAATAAAATTTAAATACATATTACGGGACAATATATTTAGCAAAAGTGGAAATACTGACGATTATAATACTGATATACCAATATTGATGCAGTCAGTAAATAGTAAAATATTTGAAAAAATACTCCTTAATCAGTTATTGCAATATTTTTAAGCTTACGATATTTATAGTATTGGTGATTCCATAAGGTTAAATATTATTTACTCATTAGATTAAATATTTTCATTCTATGGCCTATTGTGATCTCATAAAACCGATTGTATACATCGTGAAATACATCTAAAATTTTGTTATCGTCTTTCTTTTATTAAATTTTATTTAAACAAGGCTGTCAGATCACATAAATTAATAGGGAGAAATGTACAGTTCGCCCATATGGTAAGTCCATTATTTCCGCATATTTCCGTGAAAATCCTCAGCAACACCTCATACTTATTTCTTGTTTGTATTAATATCTCGAGGTGAATTGATAGTTACTTCTACAAGTTTGTTAATGAAACTTGGCTGAAAATTAAAGATAAAAACGAAAATAATTTGAAAGTTGATTGTTTGTTTAAAATTTCATGGTATTTCATATTTTTGGTTTGAAAATGGAAACTTTATGCCTTCATGTACAGTTTTCTGATATTTAGAACCTAATATAAAGTGAACCAAAACGGTTTTCCTATCCAAAATTCACATATTCTGGGCACAATTCGAAAAAAAATCGAGTTTCAATATGTTCTGTAACGGAATAATAATTTTCAATGCCATGGATACAATCATGTACAACTTAATAGCGATTATTAATTAACATATTTTAAAGAAGGTAATATATTTGTACACAAAGTTTAAATGTGATTTGAAGTGAAATGACATATAAATCTGCTCAAAACCTTGTAATATACAAATAGTAAAAATGTAAGTGAAATCGAAATTTGAATCTGAACTATTAAAAGATGTACAAGAAAGTGTGTGTATATATATATATATATATATGTATATATACATATATATATATATATATATATATATATATATATATATATATATATATATATATTTACATATGTCGGAGCGTCGACGAGCTCTCGTACGATTTCAGATGGGTACCATGTTTTGGCTCATATTTGTGGGCAGGGAGACACGTACGAATGCTATGATATAGTTTTTAATTATTAAACTTAAATTATAATGCTATAAGATACAAGTTGCTAATTATAACACAAGTTAAATAATTTGGGAAAAGTATTTAATATACACTTCTATACTAAGTATAATGGATAATGGCAGAGACGGGTAAACAAATCCGTTGGCCACATGTGATCGCGTCGAGCTCCCAAAACTAAGCGAAGGTCAAAATCATAACAAAGAAATCTTTGTGCGGTGCCAGGTAAAGCTTCCCCCTTCACCCCTCTGCTCCACACCCCTCTCAACATATTCCTTTCACATGGGCCCGCGGTTACGTTCGGCGACAAAAACTGCCACCCCCGTTTCCGTTTCTTTATTAGGGCATGAATAGTCAGGTATAACATTTGGTAAACAATTGTTGTATGCGAATAGTGCAGGAATGCGCTTTCGCTGCGTTGGTTCCAGGGCGTCATATATATATATATATATATATATATATATATATATATATGTGTGTGTGTATATATATATATGTATATATATATATATATATATATATATATATATATATATATATATATATATATATATGAAGGGTGCCCGTGACTCCTATCCAAATACCAATGAATATCCTGGTCGTCTGTAGATCATTGGTGAACACCAGAATTCATTATCATTAGGTTTAGAAATTACAGCACAATAACAATTTCAAGAAAAACTGTCTGCACCAATCCTCACATATTTCATTACGTACACCTTAGCATTCGTTTGGCATTCGTGGTCAAAGTCAATCATTAATTTAGTCGATTGCAAAAGTTGTGTTTCGTCGCTGCACTCCGTTGTGGATGTTCGTGAAAGGCTAAACGAAATGTTTGTCATCTAGTGGATAGGTCGATTTGTTATATATGTTCGCATCCACATTTACCAAACATCAACCTATGGGACTTCTTCGCGTGGGGATTTATTAATGACTTAGTGTCTGAGAAATATCGTGATAGTGAAATAGACATGCGTTTGCGTTTTATCGCTGTTTTTGGCAAAATTAAAAGTACCATTAACCAAGACATTTCATTATTTAATAGAGTCCACGAACAAATAAAAAAACGTGTGCAAAATTGTGTCGAAAATAGGGGGCGTCATGTTGAAAATGCTTGTCATATCATTTTTTCTTTAATTTTCATTAACTTGTGTTGTTATCATATTCTATAAAATAAAGTAATGATAGCAGTCAAACACACACTGTGTATTTCATACTAAGTTACAACCAAGCATTATTATGTCAGATTACACCACTAAGTAATGTAACGCCATTGTTTGCGACCATGGATAAGTTAACCACTTGTTACTGTGTAGTTAACTTATCCATGTTTGCGACCCTATTACCTTCTACGTATTTTTGCAATTTTTAGAAATAAATTCGAGCAATTATATAACCCGTTTATTTTTGACCGGACTTTGTGATTATATTTATTCGTATTTATTTTATTTTTAGTTTGCCTTTTTATGAACTACTGAATGTCATTTTGCAAAATGGCTTTAAACAAAAGTGATGATAAACTGATAGAAAAAATAAATAAAAGAACTCAATTTTACAAAAAAAATCTTAGAGGAATACACAGATACAAACCACCCCATGAAAGGAGAAGGAGCGACTGAAACTATTGTAAAATGTGCACCCCCTTCCAACTAAACTATTTAGTCAATGAAAAATCGTTATCATCACCAACCTTCGACTATAAAGTTTTTAAAATAATACCGTTATTTAACCTATGTCACTATATCTGTGTGTAGTTTTAAGAGATAAAATTTAAATACATTAAAAATATTGAATATATTTGGCGTTAATTTTGTAGAAAATCATTATTCACAATTAAATGAAACTACGTGATCTTACATTACAACATCACCTGAAGATGTTGTAATACAACGAAACCTAGGTCTTGGTAAAGAACTTAAAGAAAGTAAAAATAATACTACATCACGTAGTTTCATTTAATTGTGTACATTAAAAATTTAAAACATCAAAAATAATTATATTATTTTCGACTCTTACAGATTTTACTCCTAGTACCTGTGTGTATTAATGGTATATACAGCTTTCAATTCAGTTTATTTGTGTCTGACGTTAGCGAAGAATATTCGTAAATACCGTTTAAAAGAAAAACAGAACTATTTTTAGATCAAACCTTTCAAGGTCTACCTGTTGGTCTTCATAACTATTGACTGTAGATTTAATAAATTTGTATTTAATATTGAGTTTAAAAGTATTTGAAAATTTTCTGCATATTTGAAAAATATGCAAAGATTTTATGAAAACTACGCCAAACATTCTGGTGTTGATGTTTCTCATTTGTTTTAAATATTTAAAATCTTTTCTTCTTTAAGCGTACGACAATGTATACTGACATTTTATATTCATATTACTTTGAATGTACAGATAATAGCTGCCAACAAAAAGATAATAGCTGCCAACTACAATGTATAAATCCACTTAGTTCAAGTAAAATTTGTTTCCCATACAAAAGGCTTTAAGAGCGGAGTTAAAGAAAATCGCAGCGCTCCTTTTGCTCCCCGCAGAGGTCGTTATGCGTCTGTGTTTCAATGCAGAAACACTATCTTCTTAAATTTGAGCTCGATGGTGTACCCAGGATTGCACCGGTTGAAATACTAAATATTTATATTGCTCTGTATCATATGTTATTACCGTCAAATAAATTATTTGGAGGGATGCAATATGTTCTTTTAAACAATATAAATCGTTTAACAAATTTAATGAAACATTATACAACGCTGTTTTATTTCGTCTACTTTCGACATATTTTAGAACGCTTTTACTTCCCTTTACTAAACATTTATAAAAGACACAGTATGTTATATAATCCAGGAAAAGAATTAAAAAGATAGATTAACATTTAATCAAAATATAAACAAGATAAAATAATTTTAAAAATCTGGTGCTTCTCAGAAAAAAGACTAATTATACTCTCCACAATCAAATTTGTAAAGGAAAAGCGAATATTTGGGTTTACTGTAAAAACGATATTATAACAAAAATACGGTCGCCGTGAGAATGTTGAAATTTACCGAGTCTTTTCAAAAGATCAGGCAGTTCGTTTCTATTTAATAAACACAAATTATATTTCACAAGCTCAAAGTCTTTCGTAAAGGAAGAAAACCTATAATGTCTGGAAGAAATTAAATAATGTGCCTTACTGCTCGTTTTTTAATTAGAAAACAAATAAAAATATTGTTATCGAACACTGTAAATAACATTCGTGTATACAGTACAATACAGCTCTGCATCACTGTGTAATCTGTCAGAAGCGAAGTGAATATGTTTGAACCTGTCTGCTCATTCTTACCTTGTGGTAATACAAGTTTGTGTTAAATAATAAATTATCGTTAAATGTAATATTCCGAAATTTTATGCCACAGATATTATCGCATTATAAATACATATTTGAATGTAATAGTTCTTCCTTTAACAATATCAGGAAATGTGACTGAGACGTTTAACACCATTGTGGAAGGACAGCATAACACGTGAGGGAACAACGTGCCGCTGTAACAATCTACATTGACATGTCCGGAAGTCCTGCGTTCTGTACTTTTACATGTGAACTGATAAATATATCATGTTACCATGAAACACATATCGTAACTTCAAGGTTTTATAGAAACAATATTACAACTATGTGTATTTGGGCACTCATAGTAGTTTTCAAATTATAATTCGTAAAACTATAATTTGATTATAACCAAACATTACATCGTTTCTATTATGAGCGTATGTTCTAAAAATTATAGGTCAAATTTGAAAAGATGAAACGGTTAGCGTAAAATTAAATATTTAAAGTTACTCCAAGCTTTATAAGATACATAGCTATTAAAAAAATTGAATATTTCAATGTGGCCAGTGTAAAAAAATATTGTATAAGAGTGTATTTCTATATTTAAATAATTTCGTAGTTTTCAAAATTATAGCATTTGTAGCAATATGTATAATACATAACTGAATAAAACTCATAACTGAATAGTACTCGTGAAATGTTCATCGAGAAAACGTTAGCCCCAATACTACATAAAAAATATCGGCTTGTCACGTAAAATTTAATAGACTGCAGACATCTTTAAATTGTCGTTTTTTTACATTTTTCTCTACAATTTAAACTTTTTTCTAACTGAATTTGAGTGCTTACGAATGCGTTCCGTCATGAAACGTGCTTCGTGCCAAATTCGTAAAATCACGTTAGTTTCGCAACCAGATGACTCGGGTGCCACATGGCCAATAGAAATTCATGAAAGCAGGTTCGTTTCACGCCTGGATAACTCATGCTGCAGGTGATCTCCAGGCATTCGTGAAAATACGTGTGTTTGAACGCAATATGGTGTTGAACAGTAATATGTACTAGGAATCGATGCAAAATACATCAATCAACAGAAATTATGATTGAGAGAGCAAAACCAAAAATAATAACGTAATATTTTGTTATGGAAGATAAAACTAGTAATCAGAAACACAGTCATATCCTAGATTTAAGCTTAAACGGCACTTATTTAGTTTAATAATTATTAATTTCTAAATCATGATGTTAACTGATAAAGTATCAAAATTATTTTTTTTATTACTATTCTATGCTTAGGAGTAAAAATTATATTTATATTTTTTTTTATTCAAGAAAGAAAACATAATAAGAACTGACAAAAGATAAATTTCCCTTTTTTTAATGACATCCACATTTTAGTAAGGATCTGACAAACCAGGTTCATGTCATTCTATAACTACGAGTAAAGAAATGTATAGAGAAGTAATGTGTATGAATCTATCAATTTGAAAGCGTACCCATGTATACAGCGCCACCTATCAGAAGTTGTTACACTAAAGGTGCCATCTTGCTCTAGCCGCAATACATACGTATTTTGTTATCTTCCTCGCACCCCCACGCCATCATATATATACTTCCACATTCATATACATATGTATATTAGACAAATCTGCTAAGCACGCCATGCCAATTTGACTTTTATTTCAGCATACATAGATGTGAAATTACAGTGCGAAGTGTATACGCACGCCAAGCGTTCGCCAAATAAAGGTAAGCACGTACTAATTTTTTTTTTGTTATAATTAAATATCACTTAATTGTAATACAAATTCTTGCTGGTTTTTACTTACACGCATTTTTTTATTTAATCCTTAATTTAAATTTTTTTACTTGACAATCGAATACAATATATGTGCATATATTTCGTATTTGAAATTAATTAAACTAAAGTTTAATTAAGTTCAAATAAGAAATATATGTTTTTATTTCGCTGTGTACCACTTGCATTTTTATACACTCCTGATGTTAAATTTACTACACCAACTTATGCTACACGAGTTAATGCTTGCATTAACTCGATTAAGACAGTAAATGATAGCGAAATGTCACATTGGGTAAATCGATTAAAAGATGCATTTGGGCTGCAGCCCGATTAGTAAAGTATAATTAAAATATAAAATCAAACAGAAAATAAGTAACTACATTGATTTAAATAAAATAAGATAGTGAATGGAAGGTCAGAAATGAAGTGGTAACTGAAACGATGGCTGGAGCTCTATAACAAGGACCATGTTGCTTGGTATTTTCTGAAATCATAAAGCAGACAATTTCGGGACGGACACGAAGTCGTCACAAATAATTTAGAAACAAATGTATATTTTGTGTGAAATGCTTATGATATCTTTTAAATTATGAATTCAACCGTAATATATATTTTTAGTTGTTTCCAACTAATTAAATGGTTTATTTAAAATTAACAAAAAAGGTATTGCTTATTAGGAATTATCGGCAAATACATTTAATTGTTTAAATATCGCTAACTTTTCAAATGTTATTTTAAAGAGTTTCTAATAATAACAAAGGCTATACCGCCTAGTGGTTGATAAAATAAAAATATATCTTTAATTGGTTTAATTTTGAAGAACATAAATTCCAACATAACAAATTTATGTTCCTCGAAATAATACCTATTTATTAAACACTTGCCTTTTACTTTTAACAAACGATTGTTTTTTCGCGACATAATGTAAACAGATTTTTAAATATTCTTCAATTATGCATTTAACTAAAAGTAAATTGTGCCTTAGTGTAATTGATTGTTCTTGCGCGTGGTCGTTTAGCTGCTCAAAAAGTTTTAATGACAGATTTAAAACATTTGTTAGTCAATAAAATAAAATCACATTCTCTAGAAATTTGTTGCCGTGGTATATTTACTAGTTTTCCAAAAATATTTTCAGTTTTATGACAAATTTTGTAAACATCTGAAGATGGGTATATAAGACCGCCGACATCTTTTAATGCAATGAGTTTATGAAAGTGTAATTTTTTTCAACTGAAGAGAAACGGAAGGCAGGATTTACATTTTAATTTAAAATTCAATTTTCTGACGACCCATCCAGAAATATACCCAACTATTTGTTCAACGCTTTTTAGCAACTGGGAGGTCTTGTTCAATAGTTCAGACAATATATCACAATTAGCAGATATTAATGTATTTTTATGAAGGTATTAATTGTAAAACAATTATTATGAAGGTATTAATTGTAAAACAATTATTATGAAGGTATTAATTGTAAAATTCTGCATCTTTGTAATAAAAAATCTAATAACTTGTCATCTTACATACATAAACTTAATGTGATGGAAGCCTTTATAAAAATTTAAAACTATTTTAAATGACTGCTCTTTTGTTTACTGGAAAAAAAACTTAAAATTTTAAAAAGGAAATCCCCTCAGTGATTTCGTTTATTTTTAAATTGTACCACCATTTACTAAATGTTGAAAATCATGTTTTTATTAAAATAGCTTACCCCCTTCTTAATTAGATGAAATTTCGTGGAAGAATCAAATAATAGAAAACAGTTGTAATTTGTATAAACAAAGTTGCACGCTAAATTAGTCGCGCGAGTTAAGAAATTCACCTTCAGACTTTTCAAAAATAGACTTCCCAAGTACGAATATAACTCGCACTACGAAGGGTCCGTACAAACAACTATAATATTCTGTTAAGTTATTTACTTATATTAAAATGTTTACCATAATACGCTCATAAATATATTGCCGAATAAATCTTTCCTCGACATATAAATATGGTGGGTAGCTCAAAATTCTCCGCTATGGTTTTTTTGCAATCTTGTAGTCTGATTCTACCAACGCTGATATTTCATGATTTTTGGTTCAATAGATTTTATTAATTTATGTGCAAAGGCCTATGGGTAAGCCAATGAAAATTCCCCAAAACCCGCAAAGTATATAATATTAGCATTGAGTACAGCGTGTTTTATATGTGCATCATTGTTTATTTATCGTATAAATAAGTAGGTCTTTGTTTTAATTTCTCATATTATAATTCTTACATAAATCACTTAACAATCTTTTGGCAACGGCTTACTCCGAATTGTGTAAACGGACCAAAGTGGTATGAGTTGTTCAATGTTTTCAAAGTCTCATTGTTATTGTTAATCTTGACCATTAAAAGGTAATTCTTGCTTACCAAAAGTGTGGTTAGCGTACTCCACAATATTGATAATTAGTTATTCTAGGTATTACACTACGTAATATACATCATATTATTAAAAATATATTGATCGAACATTCCTGACATTTCTTGACTTCAGTTGGAAATGTTTAGTTATCCTCAACCATTATACTGAGAATGTTTTTTTTTTCATTTCTAAATAATTTTTTAATTTAATAATAATGCAAGATCTGTTGTAGTACTCCTGCTTTAGACATGATGCTCGATTTTATAATCGTATGGGTATTTCCCTTTTCTTCATTAATATAAAAAAGGAAGTCTCCGAAAGATTATATGCCGGAATGGTCGTTTAGAACCTCATTTACTCAAAGTATTAATGTTTAAGTACCTACGTGTGTATATGACTAATAATATCACGAAAATAAGAGATAAGTACATAACAATAATTTACTTATGTGCTTCTATCAAACTAAGTATGTGTACATGTTATAATGGTATCGTATTACAAGGGAAGTACACTTTAAACTTTATTGCGTAAGTGGATTCCTTGATGGTATCCGCAATTTACTTATAACATTCTCACATATCTTTGGAAGTCTGCAATTAAGTTCATTTCACTATTCAAAATATTGAACACAAAATGATAATGGACATACATCAATAAAAATTTAAATAAGAAATATTTTAATCGTGTATACTCGTGTTTTTATATAAATATAAAATATATATAAATGTATATTTGTTAGTATATATTTATTTCTAATAAAAGGTAGTTATTTTTAAAGAAAAACTGGCCATTACTATCAATAAATCAACTTTCCTTTTGTGCGTTTTATCTCTGTGAATGATCAGATTATGTTGAAAGAAAATTTCAGTGCTTTTTTTACCAAAAAAGATCGTTAGGAATCGCGACATTGCTATCCCAGAGTCCACCATTATATTTTTAATTATTTGAGCTTAATGACACGGGTTAAGAAGCGTACAATCCCTCGCTAGATATATACATTGGATTTTCTCCGTAGATTACACAATTGTCCAGGGGAGTGACCTCTTGTTCCAACACTGGATGAGAATTTATTAATGCATTAAATAAGCATTATAAACATAAAAATACTAACCGAGATACTGTGTATAAAATTAAACGTGTTAATTTGTTTACTAATTTGTTAAAAAGTTTAACTTCTAAAAAAAGTGAATATTTTCTGATTTACTGACTGATCGCGCCTAAATATTTTGGGCATGCACAGTTATTCAATATCAGTATCCTACTTGGTTTAGCACCCAGTGAATTTGCAAAATTAGAATAAAATATATTATATATAAATATATAGAAATATATTATCATAAAATATTTTTGTATTTTAGAGAGTCGTCAGACGGCTTGTACGTACAGAGTGTTGAAGTTCACCTGAAAATATATTCAAGGGTATTGTGGTAATACGCCCAATCCGAGCTCTCAATCAGCTTTCTCGAGCCGTTCTTTACGATCAGTCTGAAACAGTGAGAATGTTCACTATGAAACAGTGAGAATGTTCTGCTACTAAGGGGTGTTTGTGAAGTATTGATTGAGAATCAATTTATATAATAGATCATGAATTGATTGAAAATATTTCACAAACACCCCTTAGTAGATGTAAAACAGTGAGAATGTTCTGCTAGCACGGTGAACTTCCACCGAACAGTAACGTGCAGGGCTTTTTGGGAACGACGAGCTGCGAAGAGACGGACATATAAAAGTTATATAGGTATAAATACACGCACGCATGGGTCCATGCCCGCGACTGCCCCTGATAATTCTTAAACGGTATTGAAGGTGTAATAGATTGAAAATGTGTTTTATAACTGAATCGTAAGCACTCAAAAACACTCGACGTAATTACCCCAACTTATCGAACTATGGCTTTAATCGTGACCGCTAAATAGCTAATTCTTGCTTACCTAAAAGTACAACAGTATTTATTAAACTTTTTAAATTATTTGTTCCAATTAGCAATAGTTACCCCGCGATACAAATTTCTGTTCGCGAAGAGCTAAAATTTTATAGTTTTACTGTACATGATAAATACTTTTTTTAAATTATCTAAACCTCCTATATTCCATTTGCTATATTAATTTCCGAATATAAGCAAGGCCAGCAAAACATTTTATTTAAAATGCAACTTCTGATTAGCCACCAATACTAATCGTTTTCAAAATTGGCTTAGATCTACCATTCTCAGTTATGCTATTTTTTGTTTCATTAAAAGATATATTGAACAATTGTAATTTAATCACGTGATAAATAGAGCAACGTTCGATAGTCGCCATTGTTCGTTTCCTTTCACGACAAAAATACACGTCAAAAAATAAACTAATAAAATATTAATTTTAATTCACGAAGAAAACGAGTAACAGTAAATATTTCACTAACAAAATATAATATGTGTATTTAAAAAACAGAAAACTATTAAAATTATTTACAGACCTGTTTTCAAACGAGAATGATAAACTGACCGCAGAGAGTTCTGGTTATAATAACACATTGATTCATTGTATTTATGCGAATGTCATAAATACGGGATTGTTTCAATATAAACAAGGTTTGAATATAAACAAGGGTAGTCTAGCAAGCTTCAACGTGCCTTGAGACTATGAACTGACGAAGAAAATTACTGAACATCGAGTTGCATCTTACACAAATAATGTTATTTCTCGGCTTAGTGACCAATATATTAATTTAAGTCATGGATTATGGCATATGTAAGTGCCAAATTTTCTAAAAATGTGTAGTACCGTTTAGACATGATTGAGTGGCAAACATCCAAACTTACTTTTCGTGGTCTTAATATTCGAAGAAGCTGCGGATATATATTACTCCTCTACTCAAAATAAAGTACACCAAATTTGGTGTTCGGTTATAGAGTTGTTTGATAACAAATATCCAAAATTTCGCATGTTGACGATATGTAAATCTACGGACAAAACCTTACATCTGGGCCCCTAACTTTTTGACAGTATAATTATCCTGTTATTAAAATGTAAGATCAAACATAATTTGTCTGTTATTAAATGAGACTATCAGATCATTGTTATCAAGCATGTCAACATTACGATTGTTTTTACTCCACCCTACTACCTGCACGCCCAAGGTGTACGATCAACCTAATGCAGTGCGTATGTTTTATGCCGTTATGGAAAAGGGCATTACACTAGACGTCCATACGATTATTTTAATTATTTAGTATTCATTGTACATTTATACCATCGAAATCGGACGATATGAGCGTGATGAATTCATAACCATTGTAGATACTAACTATAATTACACATTTAACCTCCAACCGTGATTAAGTCTAAAATTATTTTCTTTCGTAATGTTTAAATGATTTATAACATAAAATTTCATTCAGGCTTCCTTCTTTACTTTTATCAACCCCACATCCAACACAACAATTGCTCATCGAACAATGGCTTTAATTTTCCTCGCAAACAATATGAAGGTTTACGACTGAACGTCCGGGGTCGGCTGTCGCGTAACGTCGTTACGGCACACAACAACCAGGACAATGAGTCGCTTCAACTATTTGCGCTGGCGTCGCGTCTATATCTGGCGCTATTTAAACGAGATGAGTTGTAAGGTTTCATAACGCTTTTGCAGAAATATGACTTACATTTTAAGGCATAAAAATATTTGTCACTCCATATATTCGAAATAAGAGCAGGCGGGTTTACATTCTGAATACGTGGGACTCGAGTATATGATGTTAAGTTAAACTGGATGGCTAGCTGCATCCAGTTTAAATTAACATCATATACTTGAATCTACCGTCCTATACTACTGTAAAATATCAAACGTCAAAGCAACAAAAAGGTAAGCATAAAAAGGCGCTCAGTCACATTTCTTAAAGGAAAAAACGTTCCTACCTTTTCCGATAATTGTTCATAACTAGTTTTATGTGGAACTTATTACATTATATAATTTTTGCTTTTTAATTATTTTTTTCATACAGTGTCTTACACATTGTAACTACACAATACCGTTGGTTACACGTAAGTAAATACACAATAATGTTGGTCAATTGTCATTCTCAACAAATTAATCGCAAAATTGTGGACATTATTAATAATAATAAAATGAGACACCACGTGGTGACGAGTTGTTGAAGCGCGGATGGTGGACGAACGCGGCGCGATACTGCAGACCTCCGGGGAAAGAGTGAGACATTGCAGTTTGTAGCTCGAGACTACCGGAAAACTATAGCACCGATGTCTTACAGTTTCTATTTTTTTTATCTTATCTCTTTTCAGAAATACCGGATAGTTCTACGCCTGTGAAATTACGCTAGAAATTATATTTATAATGAAAATAAATATTAATATTTTTAAATAATTTAATAGATATGTATTTAAATATCTAAACTGTCATGTGTGGCACAAGTTCTAGTTACACTTAACATGTTTACTGATGTTGTCCACGCACGTCAACACTTAAAACACATACGAATTGCACACACGCACCCACACATGCACGTTTATGTATATTATTAACACATACTTAATTATGTAAAGTAAATTGTGATGAAAGAAATTGCGAAATATTTTAAACGAAAAAAAAACCTTTTTCAGTAATATATTATATCTCAAAAGTACACAATCACACGACTTTGAGAAAACCATTTGTTTATGTCACAGTCATGTGTCCTCTAGGTTTTGTGTCGTCGCCCGCTTATTACATGCCGTTTATTTGTAATTATTGAGCCCAGCATTTCTTGTAGTCTCTGATGTGGTTAGATGACATGACGACAGGATGGTTTATAAAAGAAAATCGTTCATATTGAAGAACTAATTAAGACTTAAGAAGCCTTTTATGTCTTCAATATTATCAAAGATGAACGGCAACAAAGCGTAAAATTAATTGTTTTACGTGCATGCGTGTGTGCGTGAAATGCCTTTTAAATTAAACGTTTATAATTATTTATAATTTAAAACAAATTACAAATATTTTGTGGGGTAATTTTTAAAAAAATATTATATTATACTTTAAATTTACGCCGTAAAATATTTGAAGTAATTGTTGAGATAAGACTTTTTTGAGACTTTTAAAACGTGTAATTAAAAAAGGGAGAATAACGGAATAATGAAAAAGTACAGGTAATTAATATTGTATGACATTTTAACTGCATTTTGAAAGGAAATTAAAAATATTCAATTATACCTCATCAAATATTGTATCGGTGAATATGTTTAATTGTCTTTTAATGGGAGGATACCACATTTTTGAGGAAAAAGATCTACCACTTTTTTTATAAATTGACTAAACTTGTAAAATATCTATAATGAAAAAATTTTTTTTAAAAAATACATAACCACTGCGTTGTGATATATGTATAGAAGACGGACGGGTAGATGTGATAAAACTACAAGATTCCTAGTTAGCTAAGGGCAATACCTAATTTCTATCGAAATAAAATTGCATTTCACAATACTAAGACAAAACTATCAATAAAGGAATTTAATACTAACGTAAACGTCAAATAAATGTAATAAATCAGTACATTTTAACGGATACCTTTATTTTACATATAATTAAGCGTATTATTCCGTAAACTGTCATAAATCAGTCATTTCTGGACTGATTTTTTAAAATAAATACAAAAATACGATATCCATTCTTTAAAAATTTATTTAAATTAAACAATTCAACATTGAAAGTAACAATTTTTTCATTATTCTTACTACTGGCATCTTATTAACTGATTTCAAAAAAAGAAGGAGGTTATCAATTCTACCCGTACGTATGTAATGTTATTGGAACTACAAAATATCCATATATGTTAGTTCTACTAGACCTTCTGTTTACAATATTTCACCAGTGTATTGGCTTTAGTATCTTTCAATTAAGTTACACACAAAATCGGTTCAGTAATTTATAAAATATAAAGTGTTAAATGTGTTACCAGACATTACTCGATATAAACATTGTCAATTTATAGAGCAGTTCTCACAATTCTCCATAACAATAATAAAACATTTGGGGTCTGGAGATATGGACGCCAGTGTAATAGAAATTACGGTATCAGTTATATTTCAGCTTTTACTCGTTACTTGTTGAACTCTCTTAAATAACATGCGCTGTGTGTACGCATTACGCAGCTTGTCACATTGTGTGACATCGTGTGTACAGGTTAATGTTGCGTAACATTACTTCATCCCTGCTCTTTTAAATAACTTATGAATTATTTGCATCGTAGCTCTAAATTTACTAAGATATGTGTTATAAACACAAAATTGTAGATTTGACTTTGTCATAGACCCCCCCCCCCCCTCCCATACCAGATCCGCGTAGTTAGACGTTCTCCGCCTGAATAACAAATCGATTTTGTGTTCGTTGTCTATGTCGAGATTTTACGTTACCCTATTAAATGTCTTTAAATAAAAACAAACTAAATATTTTTCAGTTGTCTACATCCCTCTATGTGCATATATGTGTGATAGTGAGTTTATTTACTCCCTTACATAAGGACTTAATATATAGATATCGATTTTATACTCATGCTCTACGAAATAAAACAGGGTATAAAACTTTAAAGAAAAAGTCATATAACGACTACGAAATTTTAATGTTACGAAAATTAAACTACAATGCGAGATGCTAAATAAATAAAACTAATTATACACAAACAGGGTGGCTTTACAATTATACAGTTTCAACACTGACACTGGCTTTTTTTGAACTACGATTGACATACGTTTTATATTTGTGAAACTAGTCGAATATTTAAGTAGCGAATCCTTCTTCGTAGTCTTTGTTCACTTGTAGAACCCCAACGGCTTTAAGGTATGAGGTATAATTAAATTCGTCTTGATGCCACGAGTGTTTTCTCAATCGGGTTTTTATTTCTTTTTTAATATTTTGTTTAAATTTAACTGCTATTTAAATAATATGCGTGGAAAAGAACAATATTGTAGTTTCGATGAAATATTGTAACAGTATTGTTTTAGTTTGTACTAACTTCTCTGTGCCTAACAACTCAACTCTGGCAAATACTTTGAAATCATGTAAATTGTTTAAACATTCTTGGCGGCGTACTATATTATCATATTATTAAATTTGTCATCATATTAAGAAAATACCTCAACGAAATATAGTTTTTAATAGCCACGCAAGAAAAATAACTTTTAACATATTTCCTTATATAAAAAAATAAATATGGCAAAGCATTGAAAACCTCAAATATAATAATTGTGTGTAATATTTCTAAAGAGGGAAAAATCTGTACTTAGGTATTTATTAATATCTATAATATTATTAGTTATAATACTGTAGATGTTAATAAATACCTATATTCACATCACATAATATTGGACGATATAAGAGAGAGCATATACTTAAATATAGGCCCTCGAACCCTCGCCACTCTTAGCATTATTATAAACTTCTTAAATTCCTTAAGCTTATTTTATATTAAATTAATATAAAAAAACAATTCATTTATTACAAACTTAATGAATTAAGCAACTGCAGTGAAAAATAATTTCGAAATTATCTTGTCCCTTCAATAATGTTAAGTAAAAAGGATTTATTTCCTCTCTAAAAATTAGCCATAAAAATTAGTAAAAAAGCAGCCAAATTCTTGCAAAACTTTACTAGGTTAGTTCAAGGTTTTATTGAGCATTATGTCTCTCACAACTTTGAACTTAGCCGACGTAAACTCTTACGTCTCCATCCCTTTGCCGCATGCTGAGATCTATAAAATCAGTAGAATTGTCTCTTTACACTACTCTGTTAAAGCAATGAATATTTTAAATGTGTAGGTTTTAATGTCAGTGGATTTTGGAATTCACAAAATTATTGACTTTTCTTATCAAATATTTAAGAAACTACTAAAGACACTTTAAATGAATGTCCCTAAAATACACAGATCTCCAGCATTTGGTGGGGTTTGAGTTGTGAGTATATCAAAATAGCCGCGAAGCTCTTCAGGTAATGGATAAGATGTTATTTAGAGCGGGTTGAAACTTGATATTGTACTTGTTGTGCGCCCAGGTTTAAAAATTAAATTAAATTTATAACATCATAAAAAGAAACGTGTGTTAAGTCTTCAATCATTTTGAATTTTTTACGTCCTAAGCTGTCGTAAGCATTCTAAAGACAATTGGAAACTTCTGATCAATAGATATTGTTTTGCCTTTTATTAGACATTGAAATATAAATAAGAATAACAAAATCTGTGAAAGTAACAAAGGTGTTTGTATAACTTCAGTCGTTTTATTATTTAATTTGATTAATATTTCTTAATTTCACTCTTCAATAGTTCTTAGTTTCAATTTGTCCATTTTTAATATTTCGTGCCATAATTTCAAAAAAACTATCACTCACGAAATCACTTCGGTGTGTTTTTTTCTGTCACATACAAAGCAGTTCTATGTTAAAATTTAACCTAGTTGCAAAGAGTATTAGTCCAATTACAGATATAGATACCTGATTATGTACAAGAAATTTGACTTCTGCTTTGATGGATGGTTTTGAAACACGTGAGGTGGTAAAGTTTGCTAAGATCATATAACTTGTTTTTTTAATGTAATTTTTTTAAATTCTCAAAGTCTAAAAAATCTCTGCCTTCCCTCACTGCCTCAAAAATTGTCCAAAAGATTTTAAAAATCTACCAAAAATTATATATGGATATCGCACTACCTGAAATAGAAAGTTTTTTGGGTATTTTACCTCAAAAGTAAAATGGAAACCATGTAAGATTACTCGTATGTCTGTTTGTTCGCCTATTACTGATTTTTCAGAAACTAGTATGTGAGGCAGAAACTTGAAATGTGGCATAGTAATACATCTCATTAACGCACATATTTTTCAATAGGTAAATTTTTCAAAATATTAATGTAAGAATTGAAGAGTAGGTAAATTCCATACTTAATTTTTTTTTCAATTTATATATCATGTAGAGTATAATTTCAAAGAGCTGATACAAATTTTAACACAATGCAAATACAAATTTTTATAATTTTCAATAGCATATTTTAAAAAATATTCTAAAAATTATTAAAAATTAGAACATACGTCCTCTCCCTTATTCCCGAAACTACTGAACCAAAAATTATGAAAAAACAGAGTTGATAAATCTAACTAAAAGTTTACAGGAAAACTATAAAGTATAAACGTTTATAAGTACCCGAATGTGCACGGAACTCTCGTAATGTGATTTCTACTCATACTAGAAAGATTTTGTTATAAACAATTTAATTACTTAAAGCGAAATTATAGCCAAAGTATTAATTACAAAATAATATTTGATATAAATAAAAAAATTATAATTCCTCCTACAATAAAAAACAAAAAATATATCGACCTATTTCATATTTTCATTATTTATCAAGTTATTATGACGTTAACATAACAGAATATGTAACACACACACGAAAACTATAGACTCAAATGTTGCGCGCGCATTCCACCCCGATTATGTATTCCAAGTATGCTTCCACAGATTCCACATAATGCTTGTGTGTGTCTATACAGTAATGCGGAACATTAATCTTGCCGGTTCGTTCTACTTGTATTAAGACGCGTTTGTTACCAATTATGTATTTCTTTGCATATTAGCAAGACATATTTAAGGCTGTAATTCTATGCAACAAATGTTTCAGAATATTTTAGGCATTAACCGAACGAATTATTCTCCGTAAATGGTGGTTCCAAAAGGTGAACATCGAACCATGAGAGATTCTTTATTTTTCATTGTGCTGTATACAAAATTAATGAAGTAGAATTTACGGTTAGATATGAATGAGATGATATTCCGGTTGAAGCTTGAGAAAGCATTACGCGAACCCTTCTGCATGAAAGATTAACGAATTGTAAATTAAACTATTCCAAGCTATCGATGTGCCGTTATATTACCGCTAAAGAGTATATGCAAAGAAAACGGTTAGAAAATATATTTTCCCATAAAAAGTACTTGACACCAACCATATTACCGGAAACACCAGGGAATATGAAAATTTGGCGAAGATAGTGACCTAATAGATGAAACTGTTTTGCAAGCCCTAAGAAAAAGACAGTACACCATAAATAGTCTAGTAGCAAAGTAGCGTAGCAAATTATTTGTGAAAAAAGCAATCTCTTAGTCATGTGAAGCATGTCCTTCGTATTTACAATGGTGTATCATATGATATTAAGTCAAAATTCTGTAAGAAAAACCATAGCAAAATTATAGTTATGAATCTACAGACAAGCGAGCAAAGTTACAACCCCGAGTAAACCAGTATCAAAACAAATCCATTCACAGAATCATTTATATATTTATTAGTGTTATTTATTTTAATTATTTTTATTTCTGTTTAACATAAAAACCCAAAAAAGAGAAGATACCAGAAATTCGAAATTGAAATTTTAATTTGAATCGATTCTAAAGCACTCATAAAACGTAGAAAAATCAAAATAAAAAAATATCTACACATGTGTATGTTTGCATATCCGTTGCACATTGTCTTGAACAAAACATCGATTTACATGAAATTTTATATTCGAAGGGTAAAAATATCTTCAAACTTTTTTCCCTTTTTTATAACTTCAAAAATTCAGGCATTTCTCAAAGAAACAGCTCTAATTTTTTTTTACAAAAAAGTTCATATTAGTAACTTTATATAAGCCAATCACTATATGCTATGTACTTTACCGAACCAAAATTAAATTAAGATTTTTAATACAAAACTTACATTGTGCGCGTTAGTACACAACGGGGAAATAACGTTTCATAGGTTACGCAGCGCTGCAATGATTACAGTTTGTGAGCGCAGCAACCCATATAATTTATCAACAATAAAATCATACCATAAAATTACATCTAGTTAATTATCTTCTCTCATTGTAAGGTCATAATAAAATTATATTACAACCTTACAAACACCATATGCTCACACAGAGACTTTTCGCGATAAAGTTTTTGCTACGAAGCTGTTCTGTCTTTACAATTTTATCCCAAAATAACGTATGATTTTTTTTTTGGGAGCAAATTGGCATCTCATTATCTTAAACTACCATAATATCACGAATATAAACACACAACGACCTCGTCTTGATTCCACAAAGGCAACGCGACAATGACACGACATGTCGCTTTTTAATTTTAGTTATATTATTTATTCATTCAACCACCAAAATTGCATTTCGATGCGTGCAGCCTGTAACCAAGTAAGCTTTTTAGCAGATCGCCTTTTATCAGTAGTTGAAAAAACAAACTGGACCACTATTATAGCGAATTCAATAGTGTAATTTAACATAATGGTATACGAAAGAGAGTTATCTCCTTAAATATAAGTACAATGATCTAAAATTTAGATAACATAAAATGTACAATAATAAGAATGAATAAACGCAGAAATTTCAATTTCATAAAAACCTCTGCATTCAGTTTTATATATTCGGAGAATAGCGTCATACTACTGAAGACCTCACGTTTAAATCACAGTGAAACTCCTTTGTTTAAACACAACGCTGGAGATATACGTGACCACAGGTCATAAACGTAAATATTAAAAGCTACACATAACGACGGTGAGAACATACAATGCTCGACGTCGTACGTTGAATCGTAAATCTTCAAATTGTTTGCATTGAGTAACAATTAAAAGATCAATTTATAAACATTGCAAAACTATGAATTTTAAAGTTTTATGAAGTATCTAAAGATATTGTTGAAAATGTAAAAAAAATATGTTCGCTTGCTAAAAATTATGAAAAAATAACGTTATTAGAAGTTTACCCAAAAAAATTGCAAGGATTTGAAATTACATAGTTTTTTTATACATTCACGATATTTTTATACCTATACATAATATACTAGGCAATATACTTATGCGGTGAAAAATAATTTGTGAATAGTTTAAAAAGTTACTATATGCTCCTAAATCTTTATATATATCTAAGTGCGTACAGTTGATTTCGAGTTAGAAGTCTACTCATTTCTTTTTTGTGTAATAATACAAAAATAATGAACAGCTATGTAACAAGAAAAAAGACGTAAGAAAACATTTATGGCTCTCAAAAAAATCAGCCTTCGCAATACACATAAGCAACATAGTACACATAACCACGTAAAGAAGATCTATTTCTCGAAAGAACTTCCCAGACCACACCATCGAGCTCAAATATTAAAAATATTGTCTATAGCGGTCTCTGAAACTACAATGCCACATTTCATAACGACCTTCGTCGTGGAAAGAAAAGAGCACCGACATTTTCTATTGTCAGTTTTAAGCTTTCGGCCTATTTACTTAACATTGGTTAAGTTAATTTACTTAACACGCATTGGTTAACTAAATTTATCAATTAAAATGGTCAGTTTTCATTTGAGCTTTGTAGCTGCTTTCAGCAAGATGTCTACATACCACGTGACTATACACGAATCTAACATTTACATAAATAAAGACCTTAAAATTATACGAATCACACATGTTGTGTAAACATTATTAGTAGTATACATTCGTTACGAATTTACTTTAGACACTCGGTATGTCATGTAATGTGGGACTATTCAAAGAAATATGCGAAGATTTATTGAAAATATATGAATTTTAATTGAAAATCGTCGCAATTGGTACTTTATACTAATAAAAAAGACTCATTTTAATATACATTATCGTAGGGAATAGATATATAAAGATATCATTAACGTTATTAGAATAAAAATATTAGCTCACTCCAAGTCCAGACGAAATCAAAAATGCACTTCATTTACAATTACCTTTTATATTCATCATAATTTATACTTGTATACTTACTTTGATAAAACTATATTGATGTATATCAACATTATTTACCTGTACTTACCAATCATCTTTATATGTATATAAAGGAATGAAAATTTTAAAAAATCATTTTATGACATCAAGAACAATAATATTTAAGCATATCCATATCCTATCTAAAAGTAAGTATTTATCCTGTAAACAATGGTCTAAATTAAAATTTATGATAAATCAAATCATTACCTATGAGGACTGCTATACAAATGTGAAAGTGCCTATTTCAGAAATTTATGTCTTTAACCAGAATAAGCTTACTTTGTAATTTTTTGGAATTTTCTGTTTAATTAAATTACGTTTTACTAAATACAGCGTACAGTCGTCACAATAGGTTGAGTTTTTTTTTATCAAACACTGTTACATGAGCCGATAGTAACGAGATGCAGTTTAAGGAAAGAGACGCGCTGTTACAGCCATCTGCGGCGAGTAAAAGAGACGAAATAGTGAAAGAAACTTTATGGTTATTGAACCATAAAGCATCTTTCATTACTATTGTAATACATATACATACCTTTCCTGCATTTGTGTTGTAGATTTTTCCTGTAAATTACCTTTAATTAGTGCTATAGACAAATTTTCATGCATGCGTGCTTCACATTTTTCTATTCTATTTTCGTTTTTCCACTATGAACTTGGACTCGCTTTTGCTTAAAGATTACTTTATTTATTTTAGTAACATTAAAGACAGCTTGGTATTCCTGGGGTTTTTCATTCTATGCTGTGAAATCTCTTCTAGTCACAATACCTTGATATTTAATATGCCCATGCAGTTACCAAGTTCAATCAACAGAAGTACCTAAAACAAGCAGTCAATCGGATCATCCTATTGACACAGAGTGTATAATACATTATCTCAAAGGTTCTTTATTGTTGAAAAAGTGCTCTCGCAATTCAAACACCTCACCATTTTCATATATAGCGTACAAATATGTATTGGTATTCTAAAAGCAAAAATTCTTGGGATTTTTAAAAGACATCATTTCCATTCTTATCATATGCAAAGCGTAAAAATATTAAAACTCCGGTATTATCATGCGTTAATTCTTACTGACAAATGCTGCGAAAAATTCAATATAACCCGTACTTATCTAAAAAAAATACTCTTGAGCGGTGAATCAATGCGCCAAAGAAACATGTAGAGTTAGCAGCTCGTAAATTTCACGTAATGAGAGAAGATTAATCTCAATATCAGTTAAGAAATCAATTATTGGAGAAATATACCACATGGTTGAATAATAGGCTCCTTTTAGTTAGGAGAACTTTTAAAGATTCCTAAAACCTATAAATAACTTACGGTTTTCGAAAGGTTTTCAATAAACAAAATATATCAAATTCTTCTATCCCATGTTGTGGTATAACCTCAATTATATCAGGATAATTTGTATAAAAAATTACTTATCATTTAAATTAAGGTTAAAATTTTAATTTCGGAATATTAAATGTAACATCATCCTATAATTATTAATTTCATGCCCAATGCGTCTTTGCCAAACCGGTTTTAGAAATTTAGTTTGTTGATTATACATGTGTCTGCATACAAATAATATCTGCAAGTGAGATTATCTAATTCTTCAGACTGCTTTGTAATTAAAAGAGGGGATTTCAAAAGTTATTTGAAATCTTTGAATCTGACTAATGCGTACAATGAAAAATTTTCGCACCCCACCTCGAAACTTATATTCCAATTTTTTAACGTTAATAGCCTTAAAAGGTTTGTAATCTTACCATCTATATTCGCTCTAAATGAATTCGATTCTTATTTTGTATTTGACCGCGAGTTAAGTATGTCTAAAAGGCGGTATCTTTCTAAAGTCATAGGCTGAATATTTACATCGCAGCCAAAATTATATTCTATTTTACTATATATTACTTTCTAATATAATTTATTACTTAATTTATATTTCTAATATATTACTTTTTACCACAAACAAAGCTAGAGTAACAAATTGAATTGAATTAAAAACACTTGCGGAGCGTTACCGTTGATCAACTAAAAGAGTAAAGCATATTCCGTCTACTACCTCAGTTAATTCATAAACATAGTATTCATCTGAACAAGACGTCTTTCATGAATGAACCTAAACAATAAAGCAAATTAAAAGAAACTTTATTATGAAAACATATCATTTATTCATAAAATTTATTGATAAAAATATCCTTTGCTGTGCTATTGTAAGTGGCTGGGTTTTCGGATTTTAAAGAACTTTAAAAATAAAAAGCGCCGGTAAATTCTCCATTGATATAACGCATTGACATTCCATTATAGCGCCTGATTACATAATACATCCCTAGCCCCTCGTGCAATAAATTATATAATTTAATGATTTTGAAAACATTTCATCTACTATTTTTCAATGCATGGTGGATTAATAAATGTGTATGTAGCATTCAAAATATCTTACGGACACTCGTGTAATTTTTTTTGTTTTTATCATAAAATGGTTTAAATTAGTATGTACGTAATGAAACTTGAAATACTTCAAATAAAACTATGTTACAAACATTTTTAAGACTCGATTCTGCTTTCCGCTACGAAGAAATCGACTCAAGAAGATATATATCATAGGTCATTAGAAATCTTCTACAATCCCCTAACAACCTGTAAACAAAATTTGAGAAACTTACTTTTTTGAAACTTAATAAATTTATACTTCCCGCTTGAATACTATACTCAAATAGGAAATTACTTATATATATACATATATATATATATATAGTGGTGGCCTCATAATTAGGAACATGAATATTTTATTAAATAATAATTAAGGATTAATTATTTTTTCAACATCTAAATGTGCAAATGTAAGTCGAGTTGCACTCAGGCTCTTTGTGATAATACCAGGAATCACTAATGACTTTGAACAGGGGTTTACTGTTACTGCATTTCTTGGAAAATTAACAATAGATCTGACGCTTTGTTCAAATGAGTAACATTTGCTTGGCATACTAATTAAGAACACTACAGTTTATTAGTGTAGTTTAATAGTTGATTATAATTTTTTTAGTACTTTTTTGTTTTCTGACTATATTTTGGCCACAAGAAGGTTGGTGTGAGTGTTTTTTGTGAGGAAAAATGGGAAAAGACACTAGTTGTGATGCATCCACTAGAAAAATTATTGCATCTCTGGTCCTTGAGCAGAAATGGTCATATCAGAAGGTAGCTGACCACTTAAAATGTTCCAGAACTAAAGTATTTAATGCTATAAAACATTTTAAGAGACATGAGACTTATGAAGATGTCCCGAGAAAGAAACATCCTCGTAAGTCCACCTCAAGGACTGATGCCCAAATTATTCATATGGCGAAAATTAACCCCAAACTCACATCAACTGACGTAAAACGGCAACTTTTTGGTGGGGATCCATCAGGACTTGCTACCAGGACCATAAGAAAACGTCTCAATGAAGCAGAATTGTATGGTAGAGTGGCACGCAAGAAGCCCTTAGTGAGCAAGCGAAACAGGGAGGCCAGAATTAAGTTTGCTTCTGAACACAAGAACTGGACTCTACAGCAGTGGAAGTATCTATCAGATCATAAAGATCTGATGAGACTAAAATAAATAGAGTTGAGTCTGATGGCCGTCAATGTGTATGGAGACCACCAAATACAGCTTTCAACCCCAAGTACACCACTGTGACTTTGAAACACGGTGGGGGTAATATCAAATTGTGGGGTTGCTTCTCCTGGTTCGGTGTTGGACCCTTGGTATAAATCGAAAGTAACATGGACCAAAATCTCTACAAACATATTCTAGAGAATACTATGTTACCATATGCAGAGGAAAATCTGCCAGTTGTTTGGAAGTTCCAACAAGATAATGATCCCAAACACACAGCCAAATCAGTTAAGGAATGGTTCACAACTAATTCAGTAGACGTGATCGAGTGGCCTTCCTGCAGCCCCGACCTTAACCCAATAGAAAACCTGTGGTATGATGTGAAGAAAAGCCTGGTAAATAAAAACATTAAAAACTTGGATGAACTTTTCAAAGAAACACAAGAGGCTTGGAATGCTATTCCAGCAGAACGCTGTCAAGCTCTGGTGGAGTCAATGTAAGGCGATGTGCAGCAGTTCTTGAAAATAAAGGAATTCCAACTAAGTATTAGTGTACTGCAGTGAATAACATCTTCATTTAACAGAAGTTAACAGAAAAAAAGATCTTATTTTCATATTTTCAACTTCATCAATAACCTGTTCTTAATTAGTAGGCCAGACAATTTTTAATGTTGTGACATACTTTTTTTTAATAATTATTTTTTAATAAATCCTATTATAATTAAACATATTATTTAGTTTTATTTTGTTTTAAACACGTCAAAATAGTTAAAAAACTACCAACTCTTCTGTATGTACACCACGTAATATCAGAAAAGTACTCTGACATCTTCTTAAAGAATACAATACTATATAGGCCACTACTGTATATATCTATCTATATATATATATATATATATATATATATATATATATATATACATATTTGGCAAAGTCTCCTTAAGATATTATTAGATTGGTTCAAGTGTTTGTTGAAAGAAGTGTTTATTTCCTTCGATTAGAATTTTATGTGCCTACAAATCTTAATAACAGATTGGGTTGCGGAGAAAATGTGCACAGATAACTTTACTACTTGATCCGTACCTAATATATTTTTAGACAATATCTATATTTTCAATTCAATATATTTCGTAGGATACCGTGTAAGGTACAGTAACAAAACTAATTCAATAAGGTTACTATCTATGGCGCAGTAGCAGAACTCTTGAGAATCAAAACTGTTCCGATTAAATTCTACAGGACGCAATCTATGTTACAATAGCAAAACCTTAATTAAAGGGTTATAGGTTATGCGTTCCTACTAACTAGTCTAACTAAATCCAAAAGTATACCCGAACAAAGTTGTTGGCACAAATAGTATATATTAAAATTTCTTAGCGATAGAAATGCTTCGTGTGGAAAAATTCGCGCATTATTTTATTTTTGTACTGGCCACATTTACATTTTGTTAACCCCAATAGTTATAAAAATGCAATGCAATAAAAACAAGAAAATGCCAAATGCAATAAAATCAAGAATCAAAATTATTACTTAAACATTTAATGTTTCTTCTATTAGATATTTACCACCAGGCCCTGTTTGGAATTTAGTATATAAGCTAACGATAGGCATAGCGTGTACTTACAAAGCTTAAATTTGAAATTAATATACACAAATACTTATTTATTATAACATTTTATACATTTATAACTTATGATATATATTTTTCAGCTCACATTTAAACAAAAAGATGCAGCACATCCAGACGCAATGTTACAGCAACGCGTTGTCCTGTCATGTGTCGTGCTGTCAATGCATATTGCATCAGCACTGGACGCATTAATCGAGATCGGCACTCACATTAATCGACATGATAATCAAATGGGAAAAGACACTAGTTGTGATGCATCCACTAGAAAAATTATTGCATCTCTGGTCCTTGAGCAGAAATGGTCAATCGACATTATTAAGAAATAATTGAGTTGATGAACTTTCATATTCACCATATATGTCGTTTGAATTCAACATTAGCCACTCAGAAAATATTTTGAAATTATAAATTAAGTTTTTCATTAAATTTGAAACTTCATAGTTACCAATAAAATAGATCAAGACAAGGCAGTAGTTATGTTTAATTCTCGTGCAACTCACTACTCTATATATATATATATATATATATATATATATATATATATATATATATATGTATATGTATTTATATATATATATATATATATATATATATATATATATATATATATATATCAGACAATAGTACCGAGACATATTGCGTTAAATATTCGAATATCATTAAAAATATTCAATAATAACAATAACATTTTTTCAATACAAAAATCAGCAATAAGATACAACATTTACTACTCAAAACATCGTATATAAAGTCTTTTAGCCATGTAAACTTAAAACACATATAATTTTAGAGAAAGACAAAATACTGGTAGGTAATAAGTATAAGTGTACGATCTGCTACGCCAGCTGGTGATAGATGCTTTTCATTTTTGACTTGTCTAATCAGTTGTCCGTGACCACCTCCTAGAACTCATCAAAACACATCATTGTGCCAGTGCATCTGCCATCTGAACCCTGGACGAGAGGAGCCGACCAGCAGGCGAAAAGGTCAGTGGATTGTTTGTTAGGTATAGCAGATCGTGGCATATTTGAGTTATCGAAATCGTATTAGGGATGGTAAATATAGTCGAATAAATATTTACCGCCCCCACAATAAGTATTGGTTATTGAACTAAACTATCACAATTACATTTGACTATATGAATAACCATTTAGTTGTAACAAGAAGGGAATGACTTAATACTTCTCTAAAATCTATTATAATTACAAAAAATTACGTATGTTAAGGTAAAGGATCAAAATACATTACGAATATTAAAGATCATCTGATAAAACGTACCTATATATTTAGAATGTCACAATCCGCTTACCTTCAAATTTCATCAATAAACTTCTTAAAATAAGTTGATTGTATCCTTGTTAGAATAGTGTAATAAATTATTTCTTTACGTTTTATTTTACGTAAATTATAAATTTATGTATATTTGTGTGCGTGTAAGCGCAGATATATTTAAGTAAATTCACCTTACAAAAATTGCATGTAATACCGAATAACAAAGTGGTACAAAATGTCTCTACTAATGCTGGCCTCCCCAGGTACACTATTGAGTCCATATATTTAAAAGATCGTTTAATAGGGTTGAAATAACGATGATCTCTGTATCTCGTCATATATATGATGAATAAGAACACCGAGATTTTCTTTTATCTTTCAAAAGATCGATTTATAAATATGTTAAGAGAATCGTTAAAATATATGAATACTATATTCTTGAGTGAATTATTAATAATGTATGTTTTAATATTAAGTTCAAAACTTTATACAGAAATGATAAATTTATTCGAAATGACTAGGTCATAATAAAATAGGTTTTTCTGTTCAAACAATTAAGAGCGTTCTCAATTTAAGCAACACATGAATGAAACCAAAAAATCGCAAAAGTCGTAAACCTAAAGTTGTAAACTTAAAATTCCATAGTTTTCATTAAAAAAAATGTTTAACGAAACTCACATTACGCCATGCAATCTTGCAATGTATTTTTATTTTAAAACTACAAATATGTTATTTGATAAATAATTTACACTTTTCAAATACGTAAAATACCAAAAAATTTCTTGTGGCCTTTATGTAACACCTGCTAATTTTTTTAACTTTGCAAGATATTTTCAGATTTTGTTAAACCCTGTAAGAATAACAAATTTGTTAAATCCGCTTTCAACAGTTATAGACACTGAGAAGTGTCCTATAAGATTTGTGTTTAATTTTTGGTCTATTAGAGCCAAACACAAATCTACGTCGTCAGCAAAATACACATACATATATTTAGTATACACTAAATATATGTATTAAAACTAAATATATGTATTAATTCTACACTAAATATATGTATTAATTCTACAAAATATACATCGTATATACTATGAGTACAGCTTCTAATCAGGCTTGAAACTCGTACAGTTGTTTCCGACACGTTCAATACTTAAAGCATTTAAAGCTTTACCTCGTAAAACTGCGTACACCTACAGAATAGAGGTTTTATACAGAGGCATATAAAACAATTTTCAAAAACAGGGAAGGCATACTTCCAAAAAGACAAAAGAATTTATAGACATATCTATAAATTATTGTGCACTGATCGGATATTTATACATCCAGTAAGTGCTGTGATATACAAAATTTCAATTTTTGTATCTCTTTAGTAGTGACCTTCCATGCATCGGAAAAGTCAACTTGGACAATACACATAGAGATTAACTAGCGAAAACTAAATATATACTTCGTAAAGGAGTTGAGACTCTTTCTACCCGCCTTAAAGTAAATAACTACAAGTCTGAAGGTGTTAAAAATTTCACCTTATTGGGGTTAGTAAAGGAAATTTTTAATAGAGCACCGACTCGATAAATAGAAGAGAAATTATATTTTTTAAAGTAATCTATTTATACCATAAACTTCTTATCAAACAAAGAGTTAAAAGTATACAAACGAATATACAATACAGTAAAGCATTAGTGTGCAGTCATCACGTCACTGCCTCGCGAGTATATAATAAATATTCCCGTATTGGACGCGCTCGCCTGTACTTATTTAAACGCTCCCCCTTTTCCGACGCCGAGCAATGATTCTAGCTCCGTGCCTGCTCGCTCCGCGACTTCGTGGGCTTAATGCGCCGGACCGTGTTGAACGACTTGAACGTATAGTGGCTTAAGGCCGTATAGACTACGACCCTAATCGCGACACAAATGTCTGACACTAATGTCTATACCGTTAACACATAAGACGGTTTTGGTGTCGCAAAAAGTGTATGGACACTGACGTCGCTACACAAGTGTCTCGGTTGTTCCACACACAACTCTTACGTCACTTGGACGCGATAGAGAAACAACGTGTGACGGCAATCGTAATTTTGCGCCCTTCAATTACGAAACAACGTAAGCGAAATAGAAAAATATGAATCCAACGATAGAAACAAAGAAGAATAGAATTGTGTGCTTATCATAGATTAAAAGGAATTACGATATGAGCTCCCAAATCGTATTTTTTTAATAATTATTTTATTAGAAAAAGTTCTACTTTTGAAGCTCTTTTCTTTTCTAATAAAATAATTAGTAAAAACTCAAAGGGTACCTCAAGACTTTAAAAAAATATGTATTAAAATGGCATATTGACTGTTACAACTATTTATTTTACAAGAAAAAAAACGGGCACCTTATAAGTTCCTTATAGCTCCATTACTCTGACAGTGCCGTCTTTCACAAAAACAGTTTTAAACTGAAAAAAAATATTGGTATAGAAATGTTTGAGGGGGAAAACAAGGCACAATCCAATTACAGTTGCTGACCACTATAGAAAGATATTGCTATTATATTAATTTTATCAAGATACCAAAACCAACAATTCAAATAAACTACCACTGAACACAAAAGTACCTATAGTCCATTCAAATTGAAGATGGAATGTTTGTAAACAATCAAATTTGACAGTTAAAATATGGTTGGCACAAATATAATATTCGATCAGCTGACAACTATTTATAAAATTCATTGCATTATTCCCGGAGTATTATTAAAGTATATACATAATCAAAATATTAACTTCAGAAAGTTTCACTATGAAAAATGTTATAAATACAAGTATTATACCATTATTTTATTGATACGAATTCTAAAATTTTACACGGAAAAATTGGCAACCCTACATTTTTTTTGCGAAATAGTCAGGCGTTTCAAACATTTTGTGAAAATAATCAAAATCTCGACGCTAAAAAAATCTAGACCATATATGCTATTCATTAATTTTATAAGGCGTTAGAGTGAGATAGCTACAATGTGTCAGCTTACGCTGCTATATTTCTAGATTTGATTACCTTATATGCAGATATAGTTATGGTATATTTGGCGTATAGATAATTAAACAAACATTGTGACAAGTTATTTTCTTTTCAAATAAATGTTGGTACTAAAATATTTTTCAATGTAGTCTACAAATTATATATGCAATTTAGGATAATGTTTTTTTAAAAGCTTTAATGTTAAAATCCGTTAGAAATTTGCCGCTAATTTAAGGATAAGATGGCCATATAATTTCCGACTCATTTTTCCTCTCCCTTTGCCTTTTCCGTTACTTTTTGCTTTTTTCTCGTGCAAGTTTTTCTTTCCCGTTTCTCGTTTCTTCATTTTCTTGCCACAAAAATTACAATAATTGTTGAATAGAGTGCACTTACATGCGGCCATAATTTACAAACAATTCATAGCAGCTAATCTTTTATTTTTTCAGTTTCATAGTAATTTTCATCGCATTCCACGCATCATATATATTATTTTTGGGACCGCAATTTTCACCGGCTAATTCTATCGTTTATTCTTCCTCAGAACTTGAATGTAATTTCATTTTTTGCTTTTCAATATTAAGATTTTTCTTCATAATCTTTTTATTTTTACTTTCTCTTTTTTTTCTCTAATGTAATCTTGGGATGCGAGTACCTTTGCTACTTGCTTGCACATGTTTCCGAACGCTATTAAGCAGTTCTACAACTGGGTACATATTAGTCAGGTACTTTGAAGGCGTATTCTTTTGTGAGCATCCTCATTAGATCTTTATGTTAAAAGCCCGGTTGGTGGTAGTTCTATTTGAACCCGTTCAGACGTAGGATCCTCAAGTATTATTGAAATCTTTTCAATATCTCTGTCATTTTTAAGATTATCAGATATGTAAGCATAATCTGGAAAGATTAATCCGGAATCTAAATTTAGCACCATTTATGAATTTGTTATTCAATTTGAAGTTATGTTATCGACAGGTTATTATATTCAACGAAAAAACAGTAAAAACATAATAAATTTTAAAAATATTAACATTGCAACATCAAATATCAACGTACTAAAAAAATCTCAGGTAAATAGAAACTTTGAAGTTTAAAAAAACTTTTTAAATTTTTTTTTCAATAACAAAATGTATACAGCGACGTACACGTTCGAGAAGCAATCGCTCACCAATCTTAGCTCACGACATATAGAGCAGCAGTAAAATTTGTTGGTTGGTCGTTTCATCGAACAGGCCATTTGTATTATAATATTGAATTACCCTACGCTAATACCCGGAAACTCAGCCTTGATTGTATTTATATATATTATAGTGCATTCGCAGTGATTCCTTATGACGCATTTTAATAGTCGTACAAAGAGAAAACGGGTTATGAGTGGCATAGTGTACTAAGCGGAAAATAATATAATAATTTAAATATTATTCTGAAAAGAAAACATATCAATAAGTATAACTCAGTAGTGGCTATGTTGCAGAAATCATTGTTTCAATGAGGCCGGTCGTCTGATTGGTAGAATATGTGCCTTCGCTTATTTGTAAGTTTTTAAGCAAAATGTGCTATTGTTTCGTATTTTTGTTAGTTGCAGTAATCAGTCGTCTCCTGTTGTTGACTTGGGGATAACTGGAAGTGTTTGTCGAAAATCTCCTGACAGTATGAGTAGAGCTCCTTCCATCACTTCAGAGCTCTTTCCATCACTTTTTCTCGCAAGTCTATAACATTGTGCATTCATCCCAGAAGATAATTTAAGGTTGTTTTAGAAGTTAACCCCATCCATTTATTCTTGATATTTTACATGCTGGGATTTGTTCTCCGGCTATATTCAACGGTAGTTGTAGGGCAGAATGATCAGTTCGTCCTCTTTCCATAAGTGTGGCGGCAATGCTGGATGATGCCAGTGCCAGTGCGATGTATTGTTCAGAACGTATTTCTGCCAGCAATCAATTTATTCGAAACATTTTTTCGGTGGCGTCTGGTGCGTCCAAGTAAATAATTCAGCCAGTGTTGTTATTGATCTGGTCCATGATAACGTGGTAAATTTTTTTTTATCGTCATTGACGAGTGGTTTGTTGTGAGGAATGCATTGAAGTAGTTCGTTGATATTGTAGCTTTGTTCCTTTGTAATTTCAAAGTTTAGCACACTGGAAGCATCTTTTCGGGGTGCAGGAATCCCAAGACGTACTAAGGTTTGATTTTTTATTGCTAAACATTTATCTTCTAGGCGGATGACTGTTTCATTGAAGATGTCGTCGTAGAATTCGAGGGCCAGTTCTGGATGAGCTTGTCGGATATGGTACAATATGTCATCACTCATACCCTCTTTGAAGGAGCCCCATAACTGTTTTGGATTCGATGGGTTACATGGGTAGCTGTGAGTAAGGCTTCTTGTAGTGTTAATTCCCAGTGCTCGTCGTTTTCCAGTAATCCTAAGCATTGACATTACTATGTCTGGCATAGAAAACTGTCAACAGTTTTGAGATATATGAAACTTATTGGTCCCCGTATTTCGTGCAGCAACATGCGGAGATAGAAACATTCGGCGTTGTTCGGATGTACGGTGTATACTCGGGCTAGTTTGTTAGTTTTCATGATTATTTGATGATCCTCTACTGGAATTCCTTATTTTCGTCGTTGAAAGATTTTTCTTGTTTTGTTCCACGTCAAATATGTTCAGAGTCGACATATATTAATGTTTTCGCGAATGGATCCGTGTGTTGGAATGTTGTGTTCTTAGGTGGTTCGATAGCAATGTTTCTGGCGGTGTCTTTTGTGAAGTAAAATGTTTGCTCATCATTCAATGTGCAGCTAGATTTTGCACAGTTGGTTCGTGGTCGTGCGTGGAAAAACCGAAAATCCGCTACGATGCTTCGTTGCTGTAGATATATCTTCCCGTTTGGTACATGAGGATCTCGCCGTTTTGGTTTTATTGTTGTTGTTTTTGGCTATTTAAAATACTACCACATCACTGCCTTTGTTCACATACTTTCAGACATTTTTAATTAATTTCACTGAATTGCAGTATTCTACCTTTATGTGTGCTTAGAACATTTTGGAAAGTAGTGGATTATATGGTACTACACATTGATTATCTATTTCCAGTTCGCTTCTGCCTCGTATTCGTATTTTTGCTGTGAAGTCACCTTTTTTGGGTGATCATCTTCTGTATTTGGGATAGCCACCATCTCTGGTTTGTTTGTCGTCCAAGTATGGTTTTGGGTATTTTTTATTCATTTTCCATTACTCATTCATGGCGAATTGGGATTTAATGACCCGCATGGTCCATGAATCATGTTTTTCACAACTATATCGTACAGCTCCGGATCTTCTTGTGGATTGGGAAATTCAGCTCTGATGATTTTGTCGATATCCGTGAGAGGAATTCTGGTGTGTAACCATATGAGATTATATGAGTGAGGCAGTCCTTGTTTTGCCATTCGATTGTGTACATCCAGCATCTAACGGCTCCAAAGATGTGGTATTTTGTGATGACTTCAATAAATCTCATTTGGTTTTATCGGAAAACTTGGGCTGTTCTGTCGTATCGATCCATGAGGCTTGTCCGTATCCTAGTTTCTCTTTGATGTCTGGCCACGATGAGTTGCATGTGAATATTATGAAAAGGTCAAGTCGTCTATATTTTCTTACGCAGGTCACGGTGAAGTATTCGTGCATGTGTCTTGGACTTCCTATGTGAGATTAGGGTAAGATTACTATTGTTCCAATATCGTTAATGTTTTCGTCATTAATGATCTCGCCTCGAAGGTGAACTTATTCTTCCTTGCTTTGATTCAGTCTTATGTAAAGCATCCGTTCCGCTTCTATTTTTACATACATATCTACCAGGAATTGTTGGAATAAACGGCGAGTGTTGAGAATGTGATTGTATGTTTCATTGTCTCTGATTATCAAGCGGTAAGCATAGAACTTCTTGGTAGTGACTTTTTTCTTTGTTTCTACGCCTGTTTAAGGTTGGATTTGTTTCACATTAAAATTATATCTGAACTCTCCGTGCAGAAATATTAATGGATATTAGAGGGCATCATATGAACGGTGCGTCTCTGCAATGTGTTACTTCACTGAGAAGAAACTGACGTTCGAACCCACCACGGATCTTAATTTATATACCCTTACCAATGGGTAACTCCACCCATACAAAAAAGGCTTCGAATGGCCCACAATATTCCAGAATATTCCACTATGTTCGAGATTGTTCTGGAATGTTCCACAATGGTCTGGGATGTTCCGGGATGTTCTCGAACGATTCCAGACTGTTTCGAAACATGCCACAACATTCCAGAATGCTCCGGGATATTTTGGAATGTTATGGAATGCTCTCGAACACTGTCGAATTGTTCGTTCACTGTAGATAGATAGAGGGCTACCACACCATATAGCTCCCTTGATCATACCGGGACTAGTTTCTGAGGTTTAACGGTACGCACGTTATATGTTTACATAAATGCCATTTTGATTCAACATGCATCGCGAGTGTTCGCATGTTTGAACACTTCGATAGACACTTCCGATCCTATCATTCACATGACGATCTGTGCGACACTAAGCCAAGAATCGCAATAAATGTCACAAACGCAGCCAGTGGTGTTCACACACATACACTTTTTATATACATTGAGTACAATTATTGCTAAGAAAGTTACAATACAAAATATGGATTAATTAAATCTTAAGATCTTACACTAAAGTGTCGTAGTCTAAATGTAGCTTAGTAAAAAAAAAGTTTTGATCGTAATTAAACAATCTTAAGATTTAATTAATCCATATTTTGTATTGTAACTTTTTTAGCAATATTTGTATATGTAAATTATGAAGATGATAACATCTAATCTAACTTAATAGAACATTCCATTTTCGGATGCTTAGTATTTTTAGACTGTCATATATATTTATTTTGTTTTTCAGTATGAAAGTATATGTATTTCACATGCACCAAAAATAATTGGATTCCTTGTACTTAATTTATTAATGCAAGTTAACGGAAATATTTTTGTATTAAATACAGATTGACACGTGCGTTAAAAAGAAATATAAAGAGAAGCACTTTCTGAAAGAAAACTGTAGAGACTGACACAGCGTTAAAAAGAACTCTCCCTTTAAAAAAATATTATAAAACTTCTTCGGTTTCATTTCATAAAACACCTCTTCAATTTTTGTGGTCCGTGAGCAAAAAAATCACTACCAGGTTAAATATTAAAAATAATTTTGATACGTATGTTTTCTTTCTTCCTATATTTTAATGTAATTCAACTTCGTTTATCTATAAAATTTCATTACAGTGGTTCTTAAACTGGAAGAGCTATTTGATGCTTTGACAGATAGCTGAATAGATGGATAAGGTGAAATCGGAAGAAAACCCCCGAAAAGAAACGTTCCGTTTTTGCCATTTGGCTGCGGGTGGTAAAGAAACGATAAGATCAAAAATTTGCTACAATCTTAAAATTTTAACTTTAAGGTAAAAACCATTGATCTTGAGGTCAAGTTTTAAGTGTTAAGAAAGTAAATGAAATTTTAAATTGATATGAAATTAATATCTTTTAACAAAATAATTAACATAACTAACGGCATCGTTACATTACCTCAAGAGAATAATTAAGTACATTACGGAATCACGTAAAAGACATTCAATCAAATTTTCATGTGCCTCCTAAAAATGTCGGTTTACTTTCACTGACTATTCTTTAATAAAAATATCGTTCAAGAATTTTTATTAAGGAATATTTAGTTTCTACAATTTAGAAAATTCCATAAAAATAATTTTTGTTATTATATTTCTTACTAACGACTCATGATAGCTCTAACAGCTTTTACATAACAAAAATTTCCATAAAGTAAATGACCATTGTGACATTACTTCCTACAGCAAAAGTGTTCAATAATTTTGGAGGGTAATAACAGAAAAACTAAGCCAAATACGCATAAAATATCAATCTGTCTAGTACTTATTTGAACTAGACTTCAAAATAATTAAAATAATTTAAAAAATTACTTTTTATCTAAATGTACAACAACTTTATGGTTATATTATTCATGTTAAACTCTGCATTGAAACGCGTAAGTATTAAAAGCGTTTTATAGCCAAGTTATAATGGCTACACACGATTGAATCTCATAGTTCATATAATACTGCTACACCTTGTCTTTCCATCTACTAGTCTACCTTTATACCACGTAGACGAGATCAAGGCAGCCACCGCACATATTTCAACTGAATTTTTGCGTCAAATCCTCGCTGTAATATGGAAATAAATATTTTTTATCATGCGAATCGTGACAGCGGATTTACCGCACGTGCGATGGCTGACTAAAGGAAGTGGGTCTAACTGTCGACCCTCCACATCATAATTTACTTAGTACCCGAATACCTGGCTGGAATGCGAGGTGCTGAGGCGAACGTGAGTAGTTAAATGTATAAAAGTGGCGTTGCTTAAATAATTATGTTTCAGAAACTTTAAGCTCTATTTAGATAATTAGTAGGTCTTAGAATATTAGTGAATGTTTTAATACGCTTCCTTTACAGAGTTCCTTAGTGAAAATCTTAATAATTCGTCCTACCCTTCTATCCTTCAGAAAGGCCAACCTTCTCTCATAAATTTGCAGTTTGAAACCTATTCATACATGCTTAAAATTGTACAAATAGAGGCTTCATGTCGACATCTCAATTAATACGAGTATATAGGAAACTTGTTACACAACAATTTCTTAACTTTAGCCATAATTATTTTACATGCGTGGGGAATATGATAGGTATAAAACGGAGGGAGGAGATGTTTTTCATGCACTAGATAGCGTTCTATCTAGTGCATGAAAAACATAGGTGTCATGAAACAGGTATTTCCAATTAAAATTAAGTTTTTAATTACCATTTTTTCATTGCAAATGCCTTTTGTGAAGTATGACGAAAACGCTTGTAGAAAATTTAGAAAAGAGAGTGGGAAACGTTGTAAAATGAATATAAAATGAATACTGCTAAAAGACGAACGGTTCCCATAAAATTAATAGATGAACAGTTCTCGTAATCGGACTTCGCTACTTTGAAAAATTCAAAAACTATAAATATCCACTGCATTTGTTTTACAAATTGAGTCTGGCCTAATAATTTTAACTAGAAGCTTAACTTGCATTTATTTAAAGTTAAAATAAATTTAAAAAATGTTCACATAAAAAAATATTAAGCAATACAAAGAATTTATTTCGATTGCCGCATGCCCGCTATTAATAATTTCTATTTTCTCGGAAAACCCTCCGATAGAAAACTAGAATTATAAAGAGAAAAGTTTTTTATTTTTCTTTGTTGTTTTTAGGTTTTTACGTAAAAAGACCACTTGGTCAATTGTAACTATAAAGTTAAAGTATACTATTGGATTTAGAATATAGTGTATTAACGTAAATCAAATAATCGACGAGATTATCTTTAATAAATAAAGTGTATCATCATTAGAAAAAAAACTATTAAAACTAAGCAAAGTCATATAGCTTCTTGCCCACGTAAAGCCAATTTCAACTTCATTTCTGAACCTTAAGGAAAATCTTTTTTATTATTAAGAAAATATAAAATACTGACATATAAATATATTATTTTATAATTTACTATTTTAATTACTTGTAAGAAATAAACGAATTAATAGGTAATCATACTTGGTTGCGAATCTTTCCTGATTACATTTCAATTATGATATTTAGTTTCAACTCAAGGCGAATTTTCTGTGCTTACTGTTCATTGAATAAAGTATAGGTACTTAAAAGTAATCATAAAAAATGACATAATTAAATACGATGAAATAATTACATTTTCAAAATATAGGACCCGGTGTTCGGCAGACTTCTTAAAATGAATATGATTTGGAATCCGGATATGATATCACGTACCATGAAGTAGCATTCATTTCACTGTAATAATGTTTTTGAAAAATATCGTTGGGCCATCCACCGTAAATAAATCTAAAAAGAGTGAGCCGTTCTCCAAAGATATATTATTCTCGGCGCGAGGTATCTGGAAGCACGCAAAAAATAAATAAACAAATAAGTAAATGAATATTTCTAAATATAAACATTATAGCTGAGAGAACGCACTTAGTTAAAACATCCGCTCAACACCGAACAGCCCCGTGACGTTTTCCATACCTAAAAGACCTGTCTGATCCGACACAACACACCAAATTTGTTTTTTTCAATTTAATCATTTTATTTTCCGTTCTTTAACATTACCTCATATTTGCTCACGTCGACATAACCACTGTCAATTATAATTGAACGTGTTCGTGTATAATTGATGGTGTCATACATATTTTGTTTAACTGCGATACTAGATCATCTCAATTTGTTTCTATATTTTGTTACCTCCCCCGAGTTTTAATTTTATTTTATTTACTTATTTTTTCAGTGTAACACTATAATGCTAAGAAATTGGCCATGAGTTTTAGTAATATTTATTATAAGATATAATGAATTTTGAAGGAATTCGAAAAACTTTTGTTGTGAATTTTGAACCATAATTAAAACTCCCACGATCTAGGTTAAAAATACGATCACAATTTCTGTAATAATTATTCTTTACTATGTACGTATTTAATCTATTTTTATCATGCCATTGACTATTTTCTTCAAGGTAATTTTACCGTTAATATAAAACAATTCTTGCTTATCAATTTAGGTACTCAATATTTTGTCATATTTTATCATAACTATCGTGCTAAATATTAATATCATTTTCATGTTATATCATGAACTGCCCTGGAAAACATTTCAATACCACGGTGAATTTTATGACGGGAAAGTATCTGGTGTAACTTATTTTTAAACAAATTTAATTGCAATAGGTCGGGCTAGTTTACATTGAATCACTCTTAATCGTGCATGTTGATGGGTAAACACGTATATTCGACAACAGTACACGTTAAGAGGTTAAGAGAAGCAATGGCGTTACCTCTAAAATACCAGCGCTGCTACTCGCATTAACGAAATTATAATAGAAAAATTACAGGATCGATAAAAACATTCTGTTCGTCAATACTTCCGATAAACCTTATCCAAATCAACTTTTCAAAGTTGTATCGATATTTAGTCATGTGACTTGTCAAAGGTTCAGTATGCCTTTAATATATTCCGTATAGCACGTTATTTTGGATGCGTTACTTCACACTGATACCGATGGAAGAAAACCTTTAGAGATGACTGAATTTGATTTTCCTTTGTTTATTTATTTTAATTCTGCTTAGGTATAAACAAATTTTTTATCCTTATGTCGACAACGTGTCGATATTTGTACTGAAAGAGTTAAAGAAAATCCGAGCGATACGATTTTGTTACTCAATCGTATCTTCTAATTATGAAATAACTTGTCACCAAACAGATTGTTACACTTTAAATTTCACATGAAATCAGGAGTACAAACTATTTTGATATTTAATATCACATTAAATCTACATTTTGATTTTAAATACGATGCCAAACAAATACTAGGTACTAGTGTAAGTTTCATATTTTATAAATACCAACGGATACGTAGTGATTAAAAGAAAATAAAATATACCGGATATTCAAAATACTACGCTGTGTTATCGGCAGACTGAGTGAGACGGAGGATATATATAACATATAATACGTGACAAATCAAAACATGATAAGTGACCATTCATAAAATATTTAGAAACAGATTCTACTCGGGACGGTACTAAATTTTAACAACTTTCATAAAAAGATAACCACTGGTCTTAGTAAAAAAAGAGCCTTTGAAACTTTTATCTGTTTTATCAACTGTTGTTGGTGTAAAAGATGAATTTCAATAATACAACAAAGTTTGTCGATGAAAATTGGCGAGACATTTTAACTATCTATTACGTGCAACGTTATGTCTACTTGATAAACTCGATTTATAATTGTGTGATATTTAGTATCACTGACTCAATATATTAAGTAACATTGTTTGGTTGTGTGATATTATAAAATAAACAAAATTATAAAAAGTTTTTAAATATCCACGACACGAAGAGTGATCCGTACTTATAAATAAATATGGTGGTTTTGGTTTATTTCCTTACGCCAAGCAACAAATCGTTACTTCATTTGGCACGCTTATAATTCTTTTGGTGAAGTAACATACTCGTGGCCTCGCACACATGAAAAACTAATACCACGAAAAGTTATTTTATATGTTTGTCACTCAGTCATTCCTTAAGGACTACATAAATTTTTGTGAAATTTAATGTGGACATAGAGCATGATTCAAATAACTAGTCAAATAACTAGTGGACGTAAAGCATAATTCAAATAAAAGTAGACTATATAAGTCTAGTTTTTATTTGAGAAATAGTTTTATCCTTGTACGAAAAAAATTTGTGTTTTACTCAGTAATAACAATTTTCTAACATAATATATTAATTATTGACACAATGTGTGAACGCAGCAAAATGCTCAACATTGTTTATGGAGAGATATTACAATATTCTTATTGAATTGGAGCAAATTTATTTTTAAATAAATGCTACAAGCGAAAGGCTGTCATGGTATTACATAGTTTATATATGCTTGTATATGAAATTCTCCTGTTTAATTAGCTTAATAGCTTAATCACATAACATATATCAATACTGAATTTTATTTTATTAGTGCGGTAATTTATAATTTCTATATTATATCTAAATCGGTGTACCAATTAAAGGCTTTATTTTACCAATATAAAAAATGAAGAAAAAGTACACTTTACTAAAACTCAATACGTTACGGTTTTCCTTTGTTTGACTGAAGAAAAACTACATATTAAAACATCGTTTTGGAAAGCTATAAAGTATGTATTTAATAAAAAATATATTTAATCAATTACCTTTTTTTTCAATGTAAGGTATGTTTCTTATTATTATAGATTTTTGACTTAAACCACTTTTTCTTTTATCTCTAAAGTATTAATAAACAAATACAAAAACAAATAATTAAATATTAAAAATATGAAACCAACAAAACGCCAAGAATGTGAAATCTGTCATAAAACTTCGTAGGAAGATATTTCAAAATTTGACATTCGCTTGTCAGCACTAAAACTAATTTTGAAACCAATTTTACTTCACTTTATGGAAATAAAATAACAATGTTAACAACATCACGTTTAGACAAGCAAACATGACTACGTAAGGTTTGATCCGCCTGTTCTAAATAGAATAGAACCAGAAAAGGCAACAATTGAATAAAAGCCAAAGTATACTTTTGAAAATAAATACACATTCATTCTCAATAATTTTAAATTCAATATGTATAAAACAAATAACGTTAAATTGAGCTGGAGAAGTTAAAATACAGAAATACGTAGCAAGTGTCTACGTATATGTGCACCTAATGAAATGAATTGCAAGTTTAAGAAAGGAGACAACGGTGTGATAAAACCATAGTCAACGATGTAAATGTTGTTATACACAGAGATAAAGGTTATTTCTCTAGAAAACAGATCTCTCTAGATTTCTCTAGAAAACAGATCTCTCTAGATTTCTCTAGAAACAATAGGACTTTAAGATTAACAACATCCGATAACAAATTACATATATTCTTTATCATCTTTTGTAATTATATTGGATCTAAGCAACAAGCTAAATGTAGATACGAGCGTATAAATATTCTGCAACGTTTAAGTGTAACATTACGTTTTGGACATTTATATTAATCAGTTAGATACTCTAGACTTAATTTTCTTCTGTTGTTTCATACTTATAGGTGCAATCGCAAAGTTGCTTCGTGAATTACAACTATCATTACTTAGCATTTTGTTAACTACCCAAGAAAGAGGAAATCTTTAGATTTTAAAATAACCTAATAAAACCGACTTAAACAACTTAGCAAGTTGTCGTTTTCATTATAAAAGAAAAAAATTAATTTTATCAAAATTTAGTTCGCATTGTTACCTGATCTAAAGAAACATTATACAAACAATCCAATCAAAAATAAAATTTAAAAGCTACTTTTGCGGCACTGCAAATAAATATCATATTTTATTTAGTTAGACCGGTATTCTAGTTTTATAAATAAAATTCCAATAATTATTAGGATAATATTCAATCGAAAACTCATTGGCAATAAACTTTGTAAGATAAATCATTCTACTATTATAAATTATATATTATGGATGTAAGAATGACATCACTTCGTAACAATACACACAATAAACGCCAACCCCTCCACTAGCTTATTTGATTTTGACAACAACCAAGATCAAATAAGCTAGTCGAGGTGAGTGCGTTACACATAAGGCCCACACATGCCTAACGCACTCACAATACGTGTCCTACGTGTTTTGTGAGTCTGTTACGCATGAGTGGACCTCATAGGTAACGCATTCACAAAACACGTAGGAAGTTGTGCCATTACTATGATCTTTGTATATTTAAATTACGGTGAAGAACTTTATATTTACAATACATAATACATACTACGTTTCGAAAACTTACTCTTATAGACTTGTCAAAGTTTGCTGAGAATTTTTAACAAAAATTAGCACGAGTCTTCTCCCATTCGATAATAGAAAAATCACATTTAATAAAAAACAATAGACATTGGATTTTTCATACATAAGGTCTAAAAAAAAAAAAAATATATATATATATATATATATATATATATATATATATATATATATATATATTGATAATAAATATGTTTTGGCTTTAATAAATGGTTGAAGTACGTATATTTCTTTTTTGACGTGATAACGTTTTTTAAATCGATTAAAACCGGCTGCACGCATGACAAAGTGTCACGTTCCGCCTGAGCCTAATTGTGCAAGCGAGAGCGCGGAACAAGTGATAGAAAGGCACGATTGGCCCTAGCGTCGGAATTTATCGCTCTTCTCGCGTGACGTCAGAGCTAGCAGCGCAGATTGGAAGATCTTAAATATAACACATGTATATAAGTTGTAAATAAATTGTTAATAGCACATTGTTACTTGTAATTAATCTGTATAATTTAAATAAACAAATATTTGAATTAACGAGTGTAAATAAATGTTAAATGATCGAAAAAAAATTCATTTTCAATTAACTCCTTCTTTGTATTATGTACATAAACTTGATACTTTTCTAAAATCTACTGTAATTATAGAAAATCACTTTCGTAAATGATGATATTTTGTATTATACCTTAATCGCTTATGTTAAGGGAGAAAAAATCGCATGTAATACTGAACAACAAGGCAAACTATTGAGCTTGTATATTTAAAAAAATCGTTTAAAAGAGTTGAAATAACGATGATCGCTGTAGGGGAATAAGAGCACCGAGATTTTCTTTCATGTGTTGCTTGCTTTGGTCTGAGAGAACAAAATATACGTGAGCCAAGTGGATTCATACATTATAAGACCCAACTTTATGTTGGCAGTCCTATTGGTATACTTACAATTACATGAAGGTTTAATGTCAGTATAGATAGTTGGATTCGTTGTAAAGTCCTTCAAAAGTTTAATTCATAAATATGTTACGACAATCAAGTAAAATGTATTAATACTGCATCCTTGCGTGAGTTATAATTAACTTACATTTTGATATTAAATTCAAAACTTTGTATAGAAATGATAAATTGAAATAGATTCTTTATAAGTTTTTTTTGTTCAAACAATTAAGAGTATTCTCTGTAAAAGGATTTTTGGAACACGGTGAAAAATGAAAAGAAGAAATCCGGCAAACGTTATTCGCAAACCTAAAATTCCTAATCTTTACCAAGTTTTGTTTTCATTAAAAAAAAATTAATGAAACTCACATCACACTACATAATCTTACTATGTATTTTCATTTTAAAATTACAAATATATTATTAGATAAATAATTTACAGTTCTGATATACAAATAATAAAAAGTTCATGTAGCATTTATGTAATATTGTTTTTTTAACTTTGCAAGATATCTTCAGATTTTGTTAAGCACTAAAAGAATAACAAATGAGTTAAATCCGCTTTCAACAATTATAAACACAGACAAGTGTCCTATAATATTTGCGTTTTATTTTTGAACTATTAGTCCCAAACACAAATCTACGTCGTCAGCAAAATATACATATATGTACAAGTATGTACATATACTCATAGTAATGAATAAAACCCCTAATCAGACTTCAAACTCACACAGTTGTTTCCGACTCGCTCTATATTTAATACATTTAAAGCTTTTATCCGGTAAAACTGCGTACAAATACAAAATAGAGGTGTGTACGATGTTATACCGCGGCATATAACACAATATTCTCACATTTAGAAAGCTTCGCAGAGTTATATGAATTGTCTAATTTTAAAATATACTGAAGAGCATACTTCCAAGAAGACATAAGAATTTATACACATGTCTATACATTATTGCGCCCTGATTGGGTATTTATACGTCCGGTAAAATCCTGCGATATACAAAATTTAAATTTCTTTATCGTGACCGTCCATGCATCGGAAAATTCAGCTCAGAAAATACACATAGAAATTGACCAGAGAAAAACTAAATACTTTTACTTTGTAAAAGAGTTGAGACTCTTCCTACCCACCTTGAAGCAGATAACTACTTGTTTAAAGATGTCCAAAATTTCACCTGATTGGGGTTTGTAAAGGAGATGTTTAATAGAATAAAGCTCTGACTCGATAAATAGAAGAGGAATGATTTTTTTTATTAGTAATCTATTTATACAACATAATTCTTAGCTTAAAAAGAGTTAAAAAGAGGTAATTATATACAAACGAATATATAATACAGTAAAGCATTAGTGTGCAGTCAGCACGTCACTGCCTCGCGAGTCTGTAATAAATATTCCCGTGTTGGGCGCGCTCGCCTGTACTTATTTAAACGCTCCCCCTTTTCCGCCGCCGATCGATGAGTCTAGCTCCGTGCCTGCTCGCTCCGCGACTTCGTGGGCTTAATGCGCCGGACCGTATTGATATACTTGAACGTACTAGCGAAAATGAGAATGTGTATTGGCATGTCAATTGCGATAGGTTGCTCAGAAACGGACGACATACAAAACGTATCGACATGACGAACTCCAGAATTTGAAGAGCTTGCTATCCTGTTTTACTATAACTCATTATAATATATATAAGTATGTATGTATATACATATATATATATATATATATATATATATATATAATTTTTACAGCTGGTACTTCTATGGTTTGAGACATTACTTTTGGTTTTCACACTTATGCAACAAAAACAAAAACCCTTTCAGGTCAGTTTTAACTTACATTACCAAACATTGACCGAAACTGAAGAATAAGCTCTACGAGTATTTGAACAAAAGATTCTTAGAAACATATGAGAAAAAGTTCGGAACAATGTTAAGTTATGCAGGAATTTTAATGATTATTACATAATGAGACATAAAAAATTAAGTCGAATGACACGGGCAGACCATGTAATAACGGAGAATTACAAAGAAACAGTTTGTAAATACGCTTACGGTCAAAAGGCTAAAAGCTAAGCCAAGATAACATGATTAACAGAGACTTTGAGACTATAAAACGTCGTAATTAGTGAACCATTACATCTTCCAGGATAGCCTGGAAAAAGATCTTTAAAAAGACCGAAGTCCAGAAACGACTTTCCACATTTTTCCAAATTTGAAAGGAAATTAAAGTTGCGGGAAAAGTGTAAACAATTATATTCATGCAGTAGGAGCATAAAGGTAAACCGGCTGCTGTTACTTTAAAATTAGCTTTCCGCGCACGTATATATACAACTAGTAAGCTTATATTCATAACTATCCTTTTATCCATGACTTAGCTTGCATAAACGAATTTTTTAACCCTGCTTTTACCGACAGGGTTCAATACTTAACTATGTCAGTAGGCGGACATATTTTTCGAAGTAAAATTTCTTAGGTGGCGATTTGATAATAGAAAAGTGCACGAGAATTCAGTGTAAAATTTTAAGATCGCGTCACGTTTAGGTACATTTCGTTACATGAGAGATGGTTATATATTCCAACGCCATGGAAGTCGAGCAAAAGAGAGCGACGTATACACAATGATACAAAGCGATTGATTGACGCTACATATGAATAGCTGAGGCACGCACAGAGCATACAACTAGAGTTGGTAAGTAGACGTGTCACGCACGCCCCTATTTTGAACTGCATGGCTTATATTTTCCACTCCACGGTGACGTATGCCTTAGTTAAACATAGAATTTATAAGCAGTAGAGCTCTGTCATTCATTGCTCATTAGCGTACAAAAATGCCGTTTTGTGCCATAATTACGTATAAAAATAAATATGAAAAAAAAATGTAACCAGTTCCGGAATTTCCTATCATCGGTAAGCTATTTCAAACATATTTCCTTTGACTTTAATTATTTAATTTAATTAAAAAAACATCATTAGTGACAGCTTTATACCGATATGATTTTTCTTCTGTGCCGTATCACGAAGCATATTATTGTTTTGTGGCCGGTATGCGTCACTATGTTTCACACACTTCAAACATATGTCACATATGTTTGAAGACTGTAATCTTAGTAAGATAAAAATTTCACATTTTAAAGCAGTTAATTTTAAATACTAATTCTTCAAATAAGTAATGATGTTAAAATAAACTGACTGCTTTATTATTTATACATTTCATAAGCTAGATTAAAAAAGCAAGTAATGATAAAATTTTGAAGAATATGTTGTCTGAATTATATATATATATATATATATATATATATATATATATATATATATATATATACATATATATATATGATGCTAATGAAAAAAAGTATATCTGAACAGAAAATAAGTAGGAGGTATAAAGCAAAAATATACACCGGCAATGAGAAGCTGTATTCTTACTGTCCATTATTTTTTAGCGATTTTTTTTCATTCGTCTCGTATGTTTGCTCTAAAAAGTGGTAAGAAACCGTGGACAGTAATCCAGGTTTTACTAAGTAGTCCTTTATAGAGTTAAAGTATAAAGGCAAAAGCACAAATTACAAAATTCTAGCCAAACTTGTCATGGATAAAATGGCAATACGTCGTCGCGTCGAATAGGACGGTAAACAGTTTCATGGCTACGTTGATATAGAACTTGGCTTAAGTGATTTTTAGTTACAGCTATTAACACAAAGGTTCCAATAGGATACTTTTTAATTGATGGTGCAACAGGCGTGAAAAGAGTAAATATAATGAAAGAATGCTTAGAACCTATCCCTGAAACGGAAATCAAAATTATTTTCATGACATAAGACGGCTCCGCAGCTTTTCTTTCGATGGCAACCAAATTGGAACACTCAATAGAAAATTCTAAAATGGTATTTCTTAGTCCATGAAATAAAATCAGCAGTTGCTTCCGTTCTGTAAAAATCCATTAAATAAAACGGCAATTGTTATCATTCTATAAAAAAATAATATTTGTATCAATTGTGGATGATACAAATATTATTTTTTATTATTTAAAAGCAATGAGATTTTGTTTGTTGTTAATAACAATCATTTAGGAAAAAATCCAATAATAGTTATATTAATATAACATATCAATGTATCCTAGTATATCGAAAAAAATGATTTGTCTAAAACTTATTTCTTAATATTGTGCGAAATAAATTGTTGACAGTTATTATAAATTATAGTTACGGTTTTAAAACTTATTTTTGTTTAGACATTAGACACTCAAATTATCATAAAATTATTTTTTTAGTTTAGACATTTGGCAATTTTATTAAATTGGGTTATTAAATTATTTTATTTATTTTTGCCTTTGTCGCTAAATTCATCCATTAGATATGGGAAATATTGTCATTTGATTAAACTGAATTCAATGTTGATCTTAATTGTTTACCAGGCCCCTCGTGCGTTGTATCATTTAATTTCCATTCAAAAAATTAAACATTTTCTTAAATCAAATAACAAGTTTTAATTGTAATGCTCTGAAACTGACGAAACTCCATTGGCAGACTGTGTTTCCATTAGTCAGTGTCTTTTATCACATGTAGATAATAAATTTTTTCTTTTTTTTTTTTGTATTCTGCTTAGCACAGCAATCTGGTTTTCACATTTAGCTGTTATTATTGGTGACTACAGTCTGCGTATGTAATTTAGCTGTGAGAAGAATCCATCGATCTCTCTCACTTTGGGTTTAGAAATCTGCTATGAAGGGTTGGAATACTGTTCCTTCTTAGTCGTGAGTGTTTAACACTGCCATCTCCTGATAGTTTGGTAGCCAGCACATTCACATGTTCAGATAGCTTGGTCTGGTATTTAAGACTTCTGGTGGCTATTTCCTGTTTCACAGTTGTTAGGTTCAAATCTCGGAGTATGTATTTGTTACTTATACAGTTTGGGATTTGGAACATATATCTCATTGTCTTGGTTTGAAATCTTTCCAAGATCTCGATGTTACTGTTAGATGCTGTACCCCACAGCTCGATCCCGTATGTCCACACTGGCTTTAATATTGTTTTGTAGACAGCCATTTTGCTTTCATTAGATAGTTGAGATTTTTTCCCGATGAGCCAGGACAAGCTTCGCAATTTTGTATCTAATTGTTTACGTTTATTCCAGATGTGTTTTTGCCACGTCAATCGTCTATCCAAGTGCATGCCGAGGTATTTAGCAGTATCTGAGTGCGGTATCTGTTGCCCGTTTAAAGTAATTGCTGGGCAATCTCCTTTTCTGAGACTGAATGTTACGTGAACGGATTTACTGTTATTCGCTTTTATTCTCCATTTTGCAAGCCACGATTCAACTGCAGTAAGGTGTTTTTGAAGAAATATAGACGCGGTTATTGCTTCTGAATGTACGGACAGTATAGCAGTATCATCTGCATAGGTGGCCATTACTGTGTCAACTTTTTTAGGAATATCCGCAGTGTAGATCAGATACAATACGGGTCCGAGGATACTGCCCTGAGGGACACCCGAGTGGATTTCGTAGAGTTCTGACGTTTCAGTGTTGACTTTTACTTCAAAGCATCTTTTATCTAAGTACCTTTTTAGAAGTAGATAAAATGAGTACGGTAGATGCTTCTTTATTTTGTATAAGAGGCCCATGTGCCAGACCTTATCGAAGGCCTGACTTATATCAAGAAAAACAGCGGAACAGTAGTCTTTGTTCTCTAAGGCTTCGTTAATTGTGTTTGTTAATCTATGAACTTGTTCGATTGTGCCATGTTTTTGCCTGAAGCCAAATTGATGGTCGGGAATTATTTCATTCAGTTTGGGTTGCAATTGACTCAGCATTATTTTTTCGAAAAGTTTGCCGACCAGAGGGAGTAAACTGATTGGCCTGTACGATACAACTTCAGCTGCTTCTTTACCAGGTTTCAAGATCATTACGACCTGGGCAAGCTTCCATTGGCAGGGGAAATGACAGAGTCTCAGACATGCGTTGAATAGTACTACCAGGTACATTAATCCCTTTTTTGGTAGGTTAGTTAAGAGAGTAGTATCTATTTGGTCATAACCGGGAGCTTTTCTGACCGGGAGAGATTTAATTTGTCTATTAGCTTCTCTGGGGCTCACTGGTTTTAATGGAAGACATAATTGACCTGGAGAGTTTAAGAAGTCTGTTATTTCTTTGTCTTTTTCCAGGTTGCTGCTCGGTAAAGGCGTAAAGACGTCTTTGAGGTGTTCTGCAAAAGTTGTTGCCTTCTCGTGGTTGTTGCCCGATCTGGCCCAACAGTTATCTCTTCTTATAGGTGGCATGTGTTCTTTCGGTCGCTTAAGATTCTTAGTAGCACGCCAAAGCGAGTAATTACTATCCTGGTGAGGCGTGAGGTGGGCTAGATAATTTTGAAAGTTTAAGTTTTCATGCTCATTAATCATTTTCTTGAGTTTCTCAGCTCTGTTCAGGATTGTTTTATCTGAGGGATACCTAGATCTATGCCATTCTTTCCTTAATCTAGGTCTTTCCAATACTTTCTTCATTATGTTCTTAGGATATTCTTTGTTTGTCATTTTATTTATTTTGCTTGTTGAGGTTGATTCTTTGGCTGCTAGGTGGATTATGGAGTTGAATTTTTCTATACTTTTTTCTATGTCTTCTTCTGTTTTTAATTTTACATTGAGGTCAATGTTGGAGGAAACAATTTCTTTGTATGTGTCCCAATTTGTTTTTTTATTGTAAATTCCGATAGGTGTTTTTGAGTAAATAGCTACTTTGCTCAAAGTAAGGATGACTGGAGAGTGATCTGACGATAGATCGTCGCACTTCTCAACATTTGTATAATTTCGACCGATGTTTTTTGTTATATAAAAATCTAGTAAATCAGGTGTTTTATGGAAATCCGTAGGCCAATAGGTTGGCTCTCCATGCGAAATACATTCTAAATTAAGATCTGATGTAGCTTTTATAGAGTTGTCTACCCTTTGGATTGATCAGTCTTGAGCCCCAGAACTTATGCTTGGAGTTCCAATCCCCTCCACAGATAAATGTCGGACCAAGCTCTTCGAAGAATTGCTTAAATTCATCAGCAGTAATTGAGTGTCTTGGTGGACAGTACACAGCGTCTAAGGTTGTCTCTGAGTTTTTAAGGATGACTTTTATTATGCTTGCTTGTATCTTATCGGTTTTGTAAGGGTTAAGAGTATAATGTTTAATGTTGTTCATTAATGTTATTGCAGTGCCACCGTGAGATCTGCCAGAAGGGTGATCGATCCTATAGATCGTATAGTATTTCATTTTCACATGGGAACGCTGGGTTAGTCTTGTTTCGGATATCAAGGCCACATCTATATTCTCCGATATCATAAATAGCTCAAGTTCCTGACGTTTCTCAGTAATTCCGTTGGCGTTCCAAGTGAGTATACGCATATTTAAGCCCTCTGTGTGGCCAGACCTGTGATTAGTTGAACCATCCGGTCCATCATGCTGTCCATCATGTTTTTCATATAGATAATAAATTATTAAATATTTTAGTACGTTCGTAAATATTACAGTTTGGTAGAATTTAAGTTATCTTGAAAAAATAACTTTTGGTTGATCACGAGGCGTCGATCACGAGGCGGATTTTGACGATGCGGCGCACCGCGGGAACCCGGGTTCGATTCCCACCCGTTCGTCGAACGGAACCGGGTCGGTGTTAAACAATAAGTCCGCCGTATCTATCGATTAGATACATTAAGGTAGATAAATAAATAAATAATTAAATTTAGTCGAGATATCATAGAAGTAAAAATAGGACGACCTATTTTTACTTCTATGATATCTCAATATTATGTCGAGCGGTCGATAAATATGTAAACGGCACTAAAATATTCAAACGATTTTAATCATGGAATGTTTATTGTTAGCGAAATAAATAGATATGTCTTAAGTACGCGGGAACGGGAAAGGGTTTCATAATTTTGGGCGGAGAAAGGGGATGTCCAAAAAAGTGATTAGATGTGCGAGCGTTGAAATTTATTTGTTTTAAGGGGCGACACGTGTTTTCATACATTTTGACGAATATGCCACTGCTATGATGTTATTTATTCTGTGGTACCACGCATACGTCGTGTTATTTACGTTACATGTGTGAAAATAAGACTATCAAATTTGATTTATTATTAATTCTATATGTACTTCATCCATTACAAAAATAACAACATATTAGGTATACATTGTATTTATTTCATTTATAAATCTGCAATGTTCCGGTACTTACATTGCAGCTTTTTTTGAATTGACAATAGGCTATATAAATTCATATGATGATTAGTCGTTTATATTGATTTGTAATGACATTTTATTAATATATAGTATTAAATCTTCTTCTGCGAATTTATTGCAATCTATGGATTTACACTTTGTTTGTTCTTTCTCACTGTCAGTGCCGTTTTAACATTTTATACTTACTTTTATCAAAGTTTAAATCGTTAAAGAAGTTTCACTACCGTCACAAGTATACTGAGTTGCACGCAATTTTTTTTCTTTATTTTTTTAACTTTTAACCCTCGTGTTAGTATGTAATTACAAAACCATTGTACCACAATTTTTATCGCATACTTTAATTAACACAATAACAAAAATCTATTAAAGTTAACTTAGTAGTTTACAGAAACGGAAACAGAAAAATAATTAGTACTTCTCAATTTATGATGTGAAACGTGTAATGTATGAAGAGCCAATAGTACCAAAATGGACGACAGTGTCAATTGCAATAATTTCAATCTTCAATAGCTCTGCTAAAAATAGACATAGCTCGGTCATCTTGGAATTGTTATTTAAAAAATAAGAATAAAAGTTTTACAGTTTTACTACGAGATTCAAGGCAGCCGAACGCGGTCGCGAAATGCACACACACAAATTGTACCCCAAATGTTCGACTTGTGAATTAGACATGTATCCATAAACTAGATCGTATCTCATTTTATTATTCCGTATTTAAGTATATTTAAAACCACATTGTATCCTTCTTCTCATACTATTTGTATTCAATAAATGCAAGTTGCGAATTAACCAAACGGTACGAAATATAATTTTATTTAATTACAATTACACGACTGACACTTTCACTAAATTAACTGCGATGATCTGACACAACAATTCCTGTTTTTTTTATACAAAGACAAAACACATAAAGGCAAAACAATTAAAAAGTGGTCGATTTCTTTCCTATCCTGAAAATATATTCAGTGTCTTGTTTACTTTTAATGCCTACTTCAGTATATGTATGGAAAATGCTTTAAACAATATTAATATACTATTAGTGAGAAATGTTAATAACTTGATCATTGAAATAGTAATTTTAGGAAAATTTTCGCGGGTTCTTTATATTGAAGTTTCCTTTAATGAAAGCATACTTGTTATGAATCCACTTAATCTTTCTTCATCAAACTTTATTGTTAACCTCTTAAGTTATTGGCCGCGAATGATTACACATTATTATTCTTAATTTATGCACAAATTTTCTCTCTAGGTTTTTATATTAGATTTGTAGATGTTACCAAAAATAGTAATAAAATATATCATAACAATAACGAGTAAACGATGGTACCTATGAGAAAGAAAGAAATTTTAAAATAGATACGTTTTCTTTTAGGTTATATATAGTAAAATAATTTCACACGAAAAGTTTTTTTTATTTCACATTATTATATTATATTGTACTATTGAAAACTTATTAGTAAAGTTTATTTCAAGTTAATCTCGTTTTTCAATTAATAATACGCATAGAGTTCTAAAAAACTAAATGAAATTAATCTGTTCATAAGCAATTTTTTTTAATCTGCACTCGTTGTGTTATTAAGATTTAAGTAAATCTACATATAATAATAGCATTATGGTTTATTCCTTAGACTTATCGGAATTTTAACAGACCTTACTATCGTCTTTTATATAAACCTTACTATCGTCCTGTATATATTCGACCTTTACTTTGATAGACCTATATACCTATTTAAAGTCAAAGAGTTAAATGTATTCGTACCGTGCGTCACTAATAAGCAATCTTTTACGTAACTTACTAATATAAATGAACGAATAGAGATTTCATAAAACGATGTACATTTAAAATTTTTCTCCATACTTTCGTATAATTTTCGTCCTCGGTTTTTACTTTAACTGACTTCTGCTTTTTATGAAACAATTTAATGATAAAAGTGAAAAACTTTATTACCTAAAACATAAAAATAATGCAATTAATTTTGTTAGATGAAATTTGTTATTGTAAACATTTCAAAAGCGTTTAATAGTAACTCAAAAGGGACGTTAAATAGCACCGACGTTAAAACTAGCACCGTCAACAGTTATAAATCATGCAGATAGCATTATAACATTTAATCATATTTTCTACCATGTTTAGATGTTTGCGGAGTTGAAGAATGGAGCATGGAGTGCCGTTCACACTTCCAGCTTTCCAATAAAAAATGTTTATAGCACTTAATGTGACACGGGGAAACAGTTTTTATGCTCATCTTTTATATAACTTTATACACCGCCGTTTAAATAAACGTTTTTATCTAATGTATATATTTAATAGCCACACTCGTGTCGTAAACTTGCTTTCACTGCCATAAGAATGATGTGATTACTAAGAGAGTTGTTATCAAATTTTCATTCTTAATGTTGATAATCAAATGCCGTGCAATAAAATAACGTACTGTTGTAAAACAATTATCTTACAATAGCTCAAAATTTATTTATTTCTATACACCTTTCGAAATATTACAAGATCGTCGACTGACGATAGCAAAGAAATAAGTAATATTAAACATAAAAACACACTCTAACTTGACCATACTTTGATTGGCATCTAATAACTCCGTTTTACATTGTTTTGTAGCATGAAATAAAACCTTCTCGAATTGTTCTAAGGAGCGCGGCTTATGACCTTTGGTTCATTTAGCACATCAGTTTCGGCGAGAAAAACAAACGAAATACAGTAAATAAGGAAATTTAAAGCACCCTTGCTTCATAAATTCCATTTAGAAAAACATATGAGTGAAACAATACGTATTATATGCATAACAGTTAGGGATAAAGTACTTCCATATGACACAACCGAATATTGGTTTCAAAGACTGAAAGACGGAAATTTTAGACTCCTTGATAATCTTAAACCGAGACCTGTCATATTAAATTTTTAAAAATTAAAAAGCCTAATTGATGTAAAACCCAAATTGACAGTATTTGACAAAGCTACTCTCATGTTTTCATAGTGCAATAGAAAAAAAATTATGCTTTGGGGAAGAAGTAAAAACACTGTATTTAAGCCACCGCGTGAACTGACACTGCTGTACCGAGGCGAGTTTATCAGTTGCCTGCTTAGCAGTAAGTTAATAATTGTCTATAGGAAAACGTGACAATGTGGGCAACACTTTTTTTTAATGAAAAAAACATAAGCCACTTTGAATTCAGTTAATACACAGCATGGAGTTCTGTATTTTATTGCCTTAAGGCATTAATCTGGGTTAAATTTAATACAAAATAATTAAGATAAATATAAATTTTTGAAATAGTTTTCAAATTAACGAGTCAATGTGTGGACATTAAGATACCTTAGGGATCATAATAAATATATGAAATGGAATCACTTTTAACCCACATTTTTTTGAGTTTTTTTATGGACAGTAGCAATGCTGATAATATAATAGCTCGTTCACCAATAATTCATATATTGTAATGTCTAGAGTAGAGAAAGTGTTAATTAGACCAAAACTATAACCAACACTTCGGCTTATCTTTTAGAATTATAAACGAAATTATTTGACCTCTTACATCTATATATTTCTAAGGTAGAGAATCAATTTCTGTATAACTTTACGTTATGAATTTTCTTTCGTAACTTTAAAAAGAAAAAAATCAAAGCCGAAGAAAATAAAAATTGGTTAGAAAATTATTTTTTAGGCGCTATAAGTTTATCAGTTTTTTTTTAGGCGCCATAAAGGAACAAATGCAATATTGCATTTGTTTTGAAAATGGTTTTCTAAATATGAAACAGAAATCGATTCTCGATTCAGTATTATAAACAAAACTTTATTTTATTGAAAGCAAAACGATAGAGGCATAGCCGTAAAGTGGGTCTGGTCACGCCCGCTGAAACGCAAACATCAACAGAGGCGTGCGCCACGCGTCCGTCTCGTCTCGAAGCGCCCTCCAACCGAATGAAACATGGATTTACTCGGAAAATTATACGTTCTCTTCATTGTCGGTGAGTAACAGCCTTGCGAAATATTAATAGAATCACCTTTTATCTTCAATATGGCAAATCGTCATAACTTGAAGTAAGCTAAGTATTGTAACGTGAAGATTTACATATGTTACCAAAATATAATGCTGTCATCTTTCTTATATTAACTTTGATTTAAAGGAAATCTTTATTACTATTATCAAATATATGCTTCATTTCTGTATAATCGGACGAATGAGAAACTGCGAAAAGAACTTCTATTTGACAATTACCCATTGTATAATAACGCTAATAAACATTCGGAGTATTTCTATCTACAAGCCTAGACCTATCGTATTCTCATTTATTCAACCGGCAATTTTCTAAGAAAGTTACTTGAATTATGAAACAAAAAATTTAAATTATGATCAACCCCAAAGCCGGCAAAGCACTCATAAAAAATTTTGAGGAAGACTGACAAAATTTAAATATACATTTTATAACTTATTTTTATAAAATTCCTTAGTTTTATTTATTGAGTTGTCAACTAATAGATCAATGATTTTTGTTATAATAAAATCTCTGGTGAAGTAAATAAAGAACAAGGCATTCGATCTTCTGTTCAGATAACAGTTGAGTTGCGGCGAGTGAAGAAACAAAATATGAAGATTTCACGAAGAGAACTTGCGTACGTCGGTTCATGACTTTTGTTTAGGGCCAAAAGTGAGCGAAGCAGCACACAATATAAGTATGCACAACGATAGGTGTCGCTGTGCTCCCTTATTACCAGAGTTTAGATTTTGACGGTTATTTCAGGGCCGAATTGGACGGTTATTTCAGGGCCGAATGGATCGGTAACTTAATTGAAGGTAAAAGAAATATTCATTATTTTTTTAATCTAATCGGCAAATAGTGATTTCCAGGATATACCATGGCCGGAGTGAGAGATAATTTTTTACTTATTCTACTAACCTAATAAATTTTCACCCTTTCTTTTGAATTGAATTGATTTTGAAATAAATTGTTTTAATATTTTATCTATCTCAAAAACATCCAACATTTGTTGCTGGAATATGAAATACAACATAAAAATAAATTGAACCTTGTAAATTGCTCCATGAAGTTTTTATGAGAGGTTTTTTTCAAAACTCAGATTTTTAAATTTATGAGTAATTTATTAAAGAGTATTTATTATGAGTATTTTATAAAGTATTTCTTTAGCAATCTCACGGAAAATGTAAGTAATATGTTCGTCTTAACTTTACGGTCCCCGTCAAGCAACTAGCTCACAGAATCCAAGTAAAAATAATATTTTTCTTATAATTGTTGTAGGATGTTTTCAAAAACGTCGAAAATTGTCATATCGATGACCGTCACAAATTTTGAAGTAATTAGTTAGCAAATAGAAGGTTCATTTGTTTCAACCATGACCAATTTTTCGTCCTGGAAAGTCAGTAGTTTCATCGAAACGCAGAAATATCCATCAGATAATTCTTCACGCATGTGGATCTATTCTTCGTACATTTTGTTATGAAATTATTTTCTAAGAATGGACTCTTCAGCAATATGCTGGCCAATGAAAAACTTTTAAAAAATTAATCCAATGGTATGTGTGCACAAATAATCATTGCCAAAATCCTAATTAAAATCAATTCGAAATGTAGATCCCTACATATTCCTTGAGAAGATACATCAGAGGAACTCAAAATTTTAAAATTTTCGGAATTACATATCAAGTTTAATTACATATCAAAGCGCGCGGAAACTGAACTTAAACACAACGGTCAATCGGCATCTATAATAAACCGTTTCGTCAAAATAAATGAAAGAGAAACAAAAAACTCCTCTACACACATCAGATATTCTAAAATGAATCTTCGACATATCGATGACGCAAATGCTATTTATGCAGAAAGTACTTTTTCAATAACACATTACCTTATAAAACAGATATTTATAGTAACGTTTACATAAAAAACAAGTATCTATTAGCATAACGACAAAATAACATATTTGTACAGTATGACATCGGCCCTTATTTGATATAAAAAGATATGGACACTGCTATCGCCAACATTTGCCACTTCACTATTTACAAACTAGATTTTACTGACTTTTAGTGACTGATGTAGCGGTAGTTTCGGACGCGGGTACTTCATTGTGCAAATCAACACGTTTTGACCACTAAACCAATGAAGCAATTATATAATCGGCAGTCAGTCTCTAGCAAAAACTGATATAAAGTTATTTCAGGTAATCTATAAAAGTATATCTGCAAATAAGCAAATGAATTAAAAAACGATGTCTCAGTCCTGTCGTAAAATATTTTAACGACACTTTTTTCTGGAAATTAACTAAAAATTTCTTTCGTAATAAATCAAGCAACGCTGACTCTGCAGTCCGACCTTGAAATGACCCCCGAAAATCCGATCACTGCATATTACATTGCCAACCATTTGTTCCAAAGATTTAAATAAAGAAAATCATGATCTTTTCGGTAATCCTTATCCAAGATGATCTTCAATAATAAATTTTAAAAAATAAAAGGAGCCTCATTGGGACTGATCCCATGTTAAGTTCGCATTGTTTCGAAGAACTACTTTGCTGCTCACATGATCTAATAGAAAAACAACTTCAGGCGTAAGTAACACATGCGGTAACTCTTCTCGAAATTCAAAATAAGGCCTTAAGATCGAATTATTATGAAGGCCTAAGCTTATAATTTTTTTCAGTCAAAAATTCAAAGAACTCTACAAAGAAGGAATTTTATCTCTGCACTTTAATTAATTAACTCGTACTTTATTAATAAAATCGTTCCGATTTTACTAATTACATATAAATAATACGAGAGCTTTGATCTGAGATGGTAGGTTTGTTATTTGCCAATCTGATAGTATATTTTTAAATAAAAAATATAGAACTCCGTAAAAATATAATTATTTCCTTAGTCAGTATTTTTATTATATGTTGTAAAATAATTAGCCACGAGACTTCAAATGTTGTTGATATCTTGTTTTTTCAAGACAGTAAATAGTTTCTAAATGAATATATAATATAGCCCACACTTGAACGTAATTGGTAATAAGTTATATAAAAACTTCGAAGGAAAATTCAAAAACTGTCGCTAAATATTTTATAACGGTAGTCATATGATTAGCGCTAAACTTGAAATTAACTCGGTATAAAATAAAATAAACATTGAAAAATAAACAAAAAATACTAAACCTAGTTACGTTCCTGTTTTCTCATTACGTATTTATCAATAACAATTGGAACCGAGTTCGATGAAAGAAAATGAAAAATTCTGGCATGTGTAATAATTATTAGATTATCTCGTATCGTTTTATATAATTGTGAACTCGCTAATTTTATATAAAGAAGTTGGGTCTGAGAATGATATCCATTCTCAGACCTAACTTCTTTATATAAATCGATATACCTGTGATCCGTTTTGATTAAAAATATTGCTTGCCAGCTTAAAAGCGATTCAGCGTATTTTAAACTTTAAAATCCTGATCTTATCGCTATAAGGTCAACCAAGATAATAATTGAGACAACAATAATAAAGAAGCTTTTTTCTCGATTAATCAGATTTCCAGAATAACTCGATAAATTTTATTTACAATTTCCGTTATTTATGGACAACCAATCTGACAGTGAGTTAGTTCGACATGATCTCGTCTCCGCAATTTATTGTAATGTGGGAAACGGCATGTAAATCTATCAAAAATAAATTACCAATTCCCGAAACAGTAGCAGCTAAGGTGACTAGTGAGCCCCTTTTAGCTGTGGTAATTGCGCCGACTTGCTTAAATTCGTTTCGAGCAACAACAACTTTGGTCGGTTTTTACACCTTAGTCACCCTAGTTTCATCCACATTCCATATATCTTGTGGTTGAAAACTATATCGTTTAATTACTTGATTCCAAGTTATCAAAAAACCTTTGACATTTTGTGGGTTAAAACTGAAAACCCGAGCCAAACTGGCTTCAGCTGTCCTAATAGATAGAGAAGGGTGCCTCTTCTTAAACAACGTAAACCCATCAGAGCTAACTAGTTTTTTCGATTCCCAAAACTGAAAATTTCAAATTATTGGAAATAGCAAGTTTAAAGGCTATTTTTCTAATATAATTGGGAGACAACCCGAAATAAATACTTGAAGCTAGAAGTATGTATTTCTCTAATTCTTTTGCTTCTTACGATCGGTAAAAAATTATCGATACCTTTGGTAGCCTATTTTTGTAGATGATGTTGACATGGTCGAATTGCTTATTTCTTCCATAGTAAATTTTTCACAATACCTTGCCAAAGCGCGGTAATTAATTTCGAAATCCTTCGCAACAGATCTTATAGATTTGCTATGATTTCTTACTTCTTTTGCAAAATGCAGAATTACTTCTTACTCCCAAAAAGACTTTCTCTTTTGATGCCGTAGCATTTTTACGACTAGATCTGAAACAAACAAATTTTTATGTAGCAAAACCTCAAGAAATCAACAAAAAAGGTAGCACCCATGCTAGCGGCCGGTTGTCACATGTGACTACCAGCCCCCGTGTGTATGAGACAACCTGCTCCAAAGCACTTTTTAGAACATAACCTCCAAAAATAAAAAAATCATTTAGCAAATTCATAAAACACATAACTACCATCTTATGAACAAGAAAAGGTATATTACTAATTAAAATTTAAGTATAATTACAGGAGTCGGCACAAATGACTAAAAATTACTTTCGTTGAACGAAAAAAACAATTGCATCTATCCGTATCACGGCATTTGGGAGCGGACTAAAGTGAAGTAGCGATTGAGGTGTTGCTCACATGATCACTAAACGCCATTCTATAAACTCATTCGTTGTTAATTTTCCGTTATAATCGTCGTGACAACCAATCCGTGAGAGAACCATACCCGGTCTCCCCTGCTGATCGATTTGATCATCGATCCTTTCGAAAAAAAGATTGAATCGCTTATCAATATTTCATTCCTTTCGATATTCGATGTTCGAATGAATGCAGTCGCTCCATTCATTCATTCGCTAATGCAATATTCGATCTAAACAAGATGCGAATGAACCCATTCGTTCCGTTGATCAGCAATGATTAGGATTTTGCTATTGTATTTATTGTCTAAATACAATAATATCTAGCTTTAATAATTAGATGATCGCAGCGCAGATATTCAAATGTCGTGTTTGGCATACGAATGCAGGAATATATTTATTGTATAATTATGGTGATAAACTTTAGTATTCTGATCAATTTTCGGTTTTCGTATTGATGATAAACTCCAATGTAGTTAGCATAATTTTTAAGGCATTTTATATTTATTTTTGTGAAATAAAATTTTACTAATAAGTCTTGATTCTTGGAAAATAAATCCATGGTATTTAAGTTTTTATAAATAAATGATTTTATGGTTATTTTTTAATTGTTTGTATTGATTTGTAAATCGATTGCCATAGAATTACTTTTTGCTTTGTGGTGGTATTTTACAGGTACAGTGCCCTACTAACTGGATTATATTAATTCTTTTATAAAGTAATCAGAAGAAAATTTATTTAATAATTTTTTTTCCAAATATTTGGTATAGTATTGCAATACTAAATTGTTGAAATTTAATATTACGTTATATTACATGCGGAAGTTAAATGATGATTTTAATATATTGAGCTTAAGCAGGAAACGCAGTGAAATGTGAAATCATTTCACCAATATTAGGTTGAGTAAACCGAATTGTGTTTTTATTAATATTTAAGATAAATATATCAGTTATTATAAAATTGCTATATAGGTAAATAACACTGATAAAATAAATTGTTCTTCTATCGCGCATTAGTATTCTGTCATATAAATTCATTACAAAAATTAGTTATACAAGTCCTCCCATTATTGGAAACAAAATGAACAAACTGTATTATATAACCAGCCGCATTCCGCACGAAACAATATCCATTCATTTTTATTCGACAGTTTTATATCAATTGTTATGAGTTAGTCGCACGAATGGTGATCGCCCGGACGAATGGTAAATGATTCGATCAGTTACAAAGATCGAATCATTAGTTTTGACAAAACGAATGATTGAAACTGATTCGATCATTCGCGACTGACACATCTCTAGTAAATGTGTTAATTAGTCTGAGTGGCATAAATCGATGTAGGGAGGTACGTACCTGCATTTTCAAGCCAAAGTTTCAATCGATATTTATCGTTTATGGGAAATGGAAACATGGAATATTCAGAACTCGAGTTGTTGCACCTGTAATTTGGGATGCAACATCGTTCTTATAAACATCATGTTCATACTTCAAAACATTGATATTAAAAAAACATCGGCAATAAGAACGATACATCGATGTTTTTTTGATGTTTTAAAATATTTTAGAAATATTAGGGAAAATACACTAAAAAGTGAAAGTCAGAGATATTAAAAATAAAAATTAAATTTTGTGTGTGTACAATTCACACACGGTAGAAGTGAAACTTCAGTATTCAAGTACTTACTTATTCACACAAATAAAAATACACATAAATAATATACCGCGCTGGATTTCTACTAAAGCTTTGTAATACGCAAGTGCATACCACATGCAAGTGCGTATTAACACACATACTAACATATACACGTAGAACGCTCTGACCAGAGCAAGTATTAGACAGTGTGCAATATAGATACACACCGACGCTTGCTCTCACGTTTTGGCTCGGCAATATACAGATGCACACATAAGTACAGTGCTTAGTAGACAAGAGGGCAATACTACGAAACATGGCACAGAGAGGAGACCTAAAATTCAAATCACAACGAAGATTCTAAAGAAGCTTGACTTGTTTCTTTGTCGTGACACATTTTCGTTTCATCGAGTTTCAAATCATAACGCTTCTAAAGAAGTTTCACTTGAAAAAAACAAAGGAACTAAAAATATTCATTTATTTCAAAAGCCAATCGGAATGCATCAGAAATGATAATGTTAAGATCGACGTATGGTAATAAGGTGGAGGATCAAATTTAAAATAGAAGTAAAATTTTGTCGTAGTATTGGCATGTATGTAGAAGAATTTGTGGCATGTTATGTGGAAGAATTTGTGGCATGTTATATGGAAGAATTTGTGGCGTGTTATGTGGAAGAATTTGTGGCATGTTATATGGAAGAATTTGTGGCATGTTATGTGGAAGAATTTGTGGCATATTATATGGAAGAATTTGTGGCATGTTATATGGAAGAATTTGTGGCATGTTATGTGGAAGAATTTGTGGCATGTTATGTGGAAGAATTTGTGGCATGTTATATGGAAGAATTTGTGGCATGTTATGTGGAAGAATTTATGGCATGTTATGTGGAAGAATTTGTGGCATGTTATATGGAAGAATTTGTGGCATGTTATGTGGAAGAATTTGTGGCATGTTATGTGGAAGAATTTGTGGCATTGAGTATGCAAATAGTATTGAGTATGCAAGCGGATATATTAAGGGAATGGGGAGATCAAAGATGAGATGGGTGAAATATACGAAGATTGTCATGAATGAAAAGAGTATTTAATATCGAGATTATGAATGATGGAGAAATATGGAAGAAATTTATTTAATTAATAAAAAGTAATATTAAAATAATTAACGCTTTATAATAAACTATATTTATAATAACTTTATTCTCGATAAAATAATAAAGGTACAATTGTAATAATCCAAAATGAAGTTAAATTTTCATTCATAACATTCGACAAACAAATATCCATTTTCTCCAATTAATCTGTAATATTTCATATGCTGGCGTCCCTATTTACCCCTACATATATCCCATCATAGCGGTAGAAAGTGTCATGGCAAGACTCAAAACACCGCTGACTCAATTACACTCTGTAACTGTTGCATATAACTCAATTTATGACAATTAAAATAATTGACAGCTTTATTAAAAACATAATCCTATATTCAACTAATAAACAACCACACAAAAACAGAAAAACAAATAGTTTATCACGATTTAAATATGTTACGCGACGCATCACCACTCAACAGTAGGGGAGATGTAGGCAATGGGAGTCAGTTGGCAATGGTGATCACCTCAAAATAACAAAAACCGAACGCAACTAAGCGATGCTACTATACCTACACGCTAGCATTACGTCATTCCCGTGCACGACTGGTGACTGGCTCAGTTCGCGCGATGCGCTTGAGATTAACAGGTGTTTGAAGCTTTCGCGCCATTTTCATCTAATTTTTCGAGTTGATAAATCTGAAGGTAAGTTACAAAATAACAAATATTTATTTCTGTACGTGTAATACGTAATAAGTGTAGCATTGTAGCTTGCAACTCAACAGCCATATTGTTATTATAACTTAAAATTTCTCCAGGATTTTTTTGTCCGTCTCTTTGCCCATCTAGGTAATTGAAGTAGGGTGATCCCAATTACCTACATAGTGATCCCCATTGCCCATATTATTTTACCTCGATAAAATAGTATTATTGTTTGTTTGTAGATGCCGAAAATAAAAAAAGACTAATAAAGCCAACTGGAATATAGACCACCTGGAAAAGGCTATAAAGCTCTTTGATGAACAACTTTTTTCAATAACGAAAGCCGGGAATACCATGAATATTCAATTTGCCAGTCTTCACAAGAGTTCCAAAAAAAATACAATTAAGGCACCTCGTCTCGGCCGTAATACTGTTTTCACTCCTGAGATGGAGAAAGAATTAGCGGACATAATCAAGAAAATGGCTAACGTATTCTACGGGTGCACCCCAAACCAAATAAAAAGAGCGGCATTTGAATACGCTGAAGCCCTAATGCTGAAACATAATTTTAATACGAGTTCAAGATTGACTGGCCGAGTTTGGTTTGATGGATTTGTTACCAGGAATAATATTTCTGTGCGGAAGCCCGAAGCTACTAGCATCAACAGGGTCACAGCCTTCAACAAAACTGAAGTTCAACGATTCTACAAGCTGCTAGAAGAACTAACGGAAAAATACAAATTTTTACCAAAAAACATATACAATCGTGACGAAACCGGCATTTCTACCGCCCAAGATCCTGGAAAAATATTAGCTGCAACGGGGCAAAAGAGTTTAGGGTCCATAACAAGTTGGGAAAGGGGTAAGAATATCACTCTACTCTGCGCCATGAGTGCTGCAGGTGGATATGTCCCGCCAATATTTATTTTCCCCCGAAAGAGGATGACCCCGACTCTTCAAAAAGACGAGCCAACCGGAGCAATATATAAATGTTCGGACAACGGATGGATAAATGAAGAACTTTTCCTTGAATGGCTCCAGCACTTTACCCGGTATGCCAAACTTTCTGCAGAAGAACCGATTCTATTAGTATTGGACAATCATGCGAGCCACATTTCTCTGGCCATCTATGAGTATTGTAAGAAAAACTATGTCAATATGCTATCTCTACCACCCCACACATTTCATCGTATGCAGCCATTGGATGTGTCCTTTTTTGGTCCATTCAAAGCTGCGTATAGAAGAGAATGCGATTTATTCATGAAGAGCCAACTTTCACAAAGAATAACACCCTATGATGTTGCTTCGTTGGTCAAAACAGCATTCTCCAATGCTGCCTCCATGAGCAAGGGCGAAGCTGGATTCAAAGCAACGGGTATATTTCCTATAAATCCCAATGTTTTTTCAGACGAAGACTTTATGGCAGCTGAAATCCTTCAATTAGAGCCTATTTTTGTTCAAGATCTTGTTGACTCTATTTCAAAATTCACTTCTGCTGGTGCTGTTGATTCCGTATCATCCCTAACAACTACTATTGAACTAGAACGAAATATTCCTACTCCAAGTACATCCACATTTTGTCCCACTACTTCTGAACCAGCGAGTGAATCTTTGTCTCAATTTGAAATACCATCAACATCTAAGAATCTGCCAAGTATTCGGAATGTCATTCAGATGCCTAAGAAAGTAACTGTTGTAAAGACAAGACAAGCAAGAAAAAAACAGCACGCAATGATTTTAACATCTACACCGATCAAAGACGCCCTAGTTGAAAAAGAAAATAAAAGGAAGGCAAAAGCTGTGAAAAACAAAGGAAAAGGAGTAGGAAAGAAGAGCAAGCCACAGAAGGTCAGTCGTGAGAAGGTTAAGAAGAAAATTCTGCAGCTCCAATGATACTTCAACGTCAGACGTGAAAACGGACGAGTTATGCCAGGATGACGATAATGAGAATGCAGAAGATGCAGGTAACTTGTGTCTTGTATGTGGTGAATTCGGATGAGACAATGAAACATGGTGCCGGTGCACTTCTTATGGGCTTTGGGCTCATGCCAACTATACTGGATGGGACTCTGCGCACAATTATGTGTGCGTTATGTGTTGATCACCATTGCCCACATGCTGATCACCATTGCCCAAATGCTGATCACCATTACCAACCAATGTGGACAATGGTAATCGAATTTAATTTTTTTTAATTTTTTTATTGTGCCTTTATTAATAAACCAAAGTGATGAAAGTTGATCTCTGAAAGTGAAGTTTATAATAAGAATAGAGCAATAAATATTTGATTAATAGTTTTTTTTTTCATTCTCGCTTAGGTGATCCCCATTACCTACATCTCTCCTACTCGTAGACCCGACGGAATGTCGACGAACGGAATGAATGAACGATGTCGATATTTCGGTACCTTTGTCAGCGGTAGACCGACGATGATCGTTCATAAAAACATCGATATTTATGAACGCTGCGTCTATGTTTTGCTAACATCAATGTATCGTTGCATCCCTACCCGTAATACGCACATTTACGTGGTGCCACATCCTGCCTTTTTTTGCAATGACTCGCAGTCAATTCAACGTCCAAATCGGTGACACTAACAAAAATATAGCAAAAGACGTCGCGTTGGCTAAACGAGAGTCCAAAAATACAGCTGGAGTCATCCAAAAAGCGTTCACGAGATCCAGGGACAATTCAAAGGTCTTAAATAAAATAACAAAAAACACAAAAATTATCCAAAAGAATAAAACTCCAATGAATCTGAATTCAGAAACGGACGGGCTAATTGACAGTTGTCAAAGTATTACGTAAGTAGTTCAGTAAATTTTCATTTAAAATATATATCGTCATATTTTGATCAATAGAACTTGAATCATATGTTTAGTTTAATAAGAGTTTCAATAACTTTAACATATATTTTTACCATTTTAATATGCTTCCTTTTTAAAAAAAATGTAATTACCGTGTTAGTTTGTTTGCCATACGATGAAACGGAATGCAAATAAATGACGCGTACGCCACCTGTCGCAAGTATAAACTTACCTTAGCAGTTTAATCCTAAAAAAATATCTAGATGGCATCAAATAGAAAATATTTTAAATTCGTGTTTTACACATTCCACTTTTGAAAATAATAAGAAATCAACCTAAATAATTTATTTTCTTCAAAAAAATCTCTTTGAAAAGTGATACAATAGCCTTTTTATTGAGATTTATCTCTCAGTCAATCCAAATGATTGTAGCGACATCTATCTGTGCTGAATCTGTACTAAATCTAAAATGTATTGAGCTGACCAGAAATATATATTATTTGTCAAAAACCACATTAAAAGAGTTTAATATATAGTTTGTAATAACCGCCATTAGTAAAAATATTGACAACGAATCAAAGACGGATTAATAAATATCGACACAGCATAAATTTGTTTAAAAAATCAACACAGACTTCATTTTCTACGAGCGTAACACTTATGAATACCACTAATAGATGGCACTAGGCTATTCATTTATTTTTGATAGCTTTATATATAATAATATATTAATAATATTACTAGATAAAAACCACATTAAAAAAATGTAATATTTAGAAATAACACCTACCAAATTATTATTGTTTATAATAACCGCCATATGTAAAAATATTGACAAAAAATGAAAGATAGATGGATAAATATCGACACAACATAAATTTGTTTAAATAATTAACACAGACTTCATTTCCTACGACACTTACGAATACCGCTAATGGACTAATTGGTCAAAAACGACATTAACAAAAGTTTAATACTTGTAAATAACATCTACCAAATTATTATTTTTAATAACCGCCATAGGTAAAAATATTGACAATGAGTGGAAGATGGATGAATAAATTTCAACATAACAAATTTGTTTAAAAAATTAACACGTAGAGTTCATTTTCTATGAGCGTAACATTTATAATTACCGCTAATAGATGGCGGTATGTTTATACATTTATTTTTATAATATTATTAGTAAAAAATCACATTAAAAAAAAATTTCATATTTAAAAATAATATTTACCAAATTATCATTGTTTAGAATAACAGCCATACGTAATGGATGGATAAATATAGATACACATAAATTTATTTGAAAAATCAACACATAGACTTCATTTTCTAATAACATAACACTTAATAATACCGCTAATAGATGGCGTAAATACATTTGTTTTAATAATACTGTTACAGAAAAACCACATTAAAAAAGTTTAAACATTTGAAAACAACATTTACCAAATTATTATTGTTTAGAATAAACGCGACATAAATTTGTTTAATAAATCAACACGTAGAAAAGTCTACGTGTGGATTTTTTAAATAAATTTATATTGTGTTGATATTTATCCATCCATCTTTCATTCATGGTCAATATTTTTACATATGGTGGTTATTCTAAACAATAATAATAACACCAAATTTATAGGAAACAAAAAAAGAACAAAAAACAAAGAAATGATGATATTCATAATACCTAATAACTTTTTTTATACAGAATTCCAAGCAAACAATTTTTTTAAAATTAACGTTGCAAGCCACGATGCCCAATAATATTTTATAGTTTTATTTTATAGTATAGTTTAGTATAGTTTCATTTTTATTGTTGTGCTTATAAAGTGTTTGTATTGATATCCTCTCTGTATGGACGCGCACAATTTATTACATTTTTGTATGAGAGTTACTTGAAACAAATTTGTTTGACATTATTTTTTTTCAAACTTTAATGTACCTACACATAAAACACTATTCCACAAGTAATCTCATCTAATCAACCACACTGGTCAAGTCACACGAGAATTTAGCAATGTGGAGGAGTGCAAAAGATATTCATAACCTTACTTCTATTATAACATTTTGAAATTAAAATACCCACTCAGAATACAAATTTCAAGATTAAAAAAAACCGTTAAGTGTGAGTAGAAATCGCACCACAAGGGTTCCGTACAGACTTATTTGTATATACAATTTTGAATATTTGTGGGTTAAATATTGAACGTTGATAGTACTTATTTTCCTGTTTACTTTTAGTTTTATTTTTCACCGTATAAATATGTGACCCAGTATATTTGTCACAGGCATAACAATATCGTGATTTTTTTAAAAAAACCCTTTGGTTTGATTACTTATAACTCTTTTAATGTTTAATATTTAATGCTTTTTAGTTTGTTGTTTAAATACAAAATATTTAAAATATTAAAACCAAATTATACCTTTTTACATAATGATGTTTAAAAATTATAAATTGAATGATCAGGAAATTGTTGTTTTTCAATGCACAAATAAAAAAGAACATAGTTATACTCTACTAAAAATATTTTTTCAAATATATCTCCTAAAATTAAGCAGAAAAAAATCAGGGAGAGTGCTTTTACGGAAGTTCCTCGAAATTTAATTTTGTCAGTATACATTTCAAAATCCCATCTCATATCGTTTAGAAGTAAGAAATATGTGACAGATAAAAAGACACACGGACGGATTGAAAGATGGACGTGAATGAATTTAGGGATTCTAAAATTTCAGATAGACGCCATAAAAGACGCCAGAGTCGACCCAATTAGAGGAGAGAGACTTGTCCGTCACTGTCGGAAGAATTGCCCGTCACACGCTCACAGCTCCGATGAAATACAGTCCGCTTCAAAAATACATAGATAGGATTATCATTCTGCTATTCTAACTACAAATCATATTATATTTATGGAAGTACATTTCAAAAAATAATTTTCAAACAGAATATTGACTATGTAAAAAAATTTAAAAGCTTTATAGATACCTTTTAAAATTTATGTAAGTATCTACTTAGTAAGTTATTTATTTACACATTTCAATATTTTTTTATTTATTTACAATTATATATTGGGTAAAACAGTTCTGATGGATGTTGTTGTTAAATATTAAAAGTATAAAAAAATCGTAACGGAGTCGCATCTGCATAGTACAGTCTCACTCGTAGTACATTCTCGCTAAACTTTAGTTATAAAAATACCGTAGAATACCAAATGGCCTTGCTATATCCATACTGTATTGTTTGTATTTTATATTCTTAGGTGAAACATTAAAACTACACAGTGTTTTGATTACTATAAAAAAAGTATAAATTGTTATACTTTTATTAATCATACATTACATTTTATTATGTTTTGTGTTTTTACCCTCACTTTATGTAGATATTATTTCAATAAATAATATTTCGTGATTTGGGTATATGGGTTATGGTTGTCTATGTTAGTATCAATAATTCGTACTAATGGGACTCATTATTTTCTTAGATTTAATTTTATACAATTCTTTTACTTTTTTTAAAAAATAAATTTTGATTAGTACAAATAATTTTTTATATTTATAGTATAAAACTGAAATACTATATATATTTATAAATAAATGTATTACCATTACTGTACAAATATTTATGTTTTATACCTTATAATTATATTTATAAAAACCTCTTAGTTTTCAAGATATAGACACTTTTTAAAATTTGTGAAAATCACTATTCTGGATCGATCCTTTAGGTGCCATGACTACAAATTAAGTCTGATTGTTAACTTTTTTGGTGTTAAGCATGCGTGAGTAATACGTCTTTTGAATTAATTAAAACATTTTACGACAACTAATGCGGTTCTTTGAAAAAAAATTCAAAAATATACTTTTTAGGATTTCATAATTTCCTCACCCAACATTAACTGTTTGTGGCTAAAAAGAAAATGTACTACTCAGAACTAGCAAATCATTTAAAAATTGGCAGACGTCATGCAAAAATTACAGTAATAAAAATCTTACTGCCATCAACTATACAAAAATATATATTTACACTTAACTACAGAAGGCACCCATTATGAGATTATTACCCTATGTCTCAATTTTCATGTCAGTGTATTATTCGTCAATTTTTTTTCATGTAAAATGCTCTAATGCACTTGCGACATCAAAGCAATCAAAATAATTTAAGGTTAGAAACAATTTTAATTATGGTTAAAAATATGCAAAGACTTAGCATAAGCTGCTGCTCTCATTTTTCCCAATGGCATCACGTCAGAAGCAAATGTACGAGAACAATACATATTTCGACGATAATAGAAAATTTTTTTCTCCATTGACTGGCAATATACGGAAACCCACAAAAATATATTAGTAAATATATCAGTAACCAACATTGCCGTCAGAGTAAAAGGCAATACCAATCAACATCATTATGTTTAAAAATTGCAAACAATATCTCACAATCCACAGAAGGCAATACCTAGTAATATCACTTGCAAAATTTTGGGGACAATAACTGGCAACCCACAGCTTTCTTCTGGGCAATTTGAGGTAGATAATAGAAGCAGCGATTTATGGTTAGTGGAATTTATTTCATTTTGTTTTTAGTGAACAAAGAAAGTTATTTTTAAACAGAGCATAGTTATAGTACCTACAATAAAAATGTAAGTACAGATGTTTATTGTGTTTAAAAATATGGATGGATTTTTAATAATTTTGAGTGGTTTAAATTTATTATAAACATGGTATTATTTTTTTACAGTTCTATAATGAAATCGCAATCTAGAGATATTATAGATAAATTCAAGGAACTTCTGACACGATGGAGTAAATTAAACTAAAGATTAACAAAACTGAGAAAAGAAGAAATACAAAAGTTTCAGGCGATTTCCGAGCAAGATGCTCAGAAATCGGCAATTGTGCAAAATGTTCCTATCGAATGTGAAGAAAAAGATAAACTGAATTTATTGTAAAATAAATATGACTATCTCTATGTCCACTGTATCCCTATTTGACATAAGGTTTGCAAAAAACCATCAAATAAAATGAGTACCCACCCCTGACATACGTAATGCTTAATACATTAATGTAAAATGAGTGTATTTTCATCCAGTTTCTTGTTTGGTATTTTATAAAAACTATGGTAATAATAAATAGATGATGTTTTTTGTTTATTTGCAGAAACAGGACAAAGTTTTGTAGCATCAAGCTCAATATACTACAGGAAGATGCCAATGCGGCAAGATACGAAGATGTGCATTTAGGTCGACGCAGTACTTCTGCATTTAATTCTTTTGCCTATGAAGATCACGAAGCTGGTACGAATACTTTAAAATTTTTATTATTTTGTAACAATGTGTGCTCTAGTGGTCATTGTCCCTGTGACTCACATAAACGGCTTAGTGTCATTAATTTTTTTGAGCTTTGCCACATAGTGTATAATGTATAGGGACTACCTTGATGCGACACACTTTACAATGAAACATTGAAATAAGTGTTGAAAAATACTTTAATATTCATGAAATTATTATTTCTAATCTTTTTCAGAAATCGAACATATCGAAAAATCATGTTGTCACTTGGCTCAACTAATAGGTAACTGAGACATATTCAGATGAAAATTTCTGTAACAGTGGATCAAAATACCTTCCTCCTGACTGCAGGTATAGCGATGATTCTGTTACACCTCCAGAGATAGTACCAAGTTATGTTATACCTCCGGTGATAGAGCCACAGGGTTCAGATAAAAATCAAGAAGAGAATCACACTGGACAGGAAATACTTGCTGAACAAACAGAGAACATTTTACGACGTTACACGAAAATGCTGTTGCAAACAGAACGGGATCTTTATTTTATCATCTAATGGTCAACAATGAGACCCTTGAAGTGTGTGAGAAGAGTTTCTTGTCAATATTAGGTATTGGTGAATTTGCTGCATGCAACTGAATTAAAAAAAGCAAAAATGGGATGCCGATTGTACAGCAAGAGACTGACGCAAGAAGTGACCGTTCAATTACCCAACTAAGCGACCAGATAGATGACCATTCGGCTAACCCACAAAGCCGAGAACATTCAAAGTATGGAAAACGATAACTTCTCATGGGGTTTTTTGATACCTTACCCAAGCTTCCATCACATTACGCATGGAAAAAGACAAGTAAACATTTCCTACAACAAGATATTAAAACACACAATTGTACAAAATTTACAAACAATATTGTTTGGATGTTAATAAATCAGATAAGATAGCATCCCGCAAACTTTTTGTTGACCAATTTTTTTTTAAAAACTTGTCCATTTATACTTTGAAAAAAGATAAATGTGACTTATGTGAAAGTTTATTTATTATAGTTACATTGAAGAGGTGGTTTACCGGTTATTGAAGAGTTGGTCTATTGGTTAACACTGAAGAGGTGGTTTACCGTGAGTGCATTCACAAAAAAAATAGTGCTCGTGAAGAGAAGGAGCGTGACAATGAATATGCATTAAAAGACCGACGTACTCAAATGGCACCATACTTGGAATTGTAATATTACAAAACCATATATATTTATTTTATAATATTACAAAACCAAACTTTGTTGTCACAATTTTACAGTATTCAGCCTAAAAACTCATCACGACAGATGTTACTGGTTCACAGAGTGCGATGCCGAACTAAATGCTTCCACCTACGCCTCTTGTATAATAGATTATCTAAACGAATACTGCGCAGAAGAAAAAACAAAATAGTCATCTATTCGGATGGATGCACCTCTCAAAACGGCAATGTGACGTTAGGATATGCGCTTCTTGACTATTCCACAGAAATAAGACAATAATTAAACAGAAGTACCTTGCAGTAGGTCACACTCAAATGGAGTGTGACTCGGTGCATGCAGCTATAGAAAGAAAGTTAAAAAATCGAGAAATTCATTTACCAAGTGAATACTTTTACCAAGTGAGTAAAATCTTTCCCCTACCATGTAAACTTTCCAGACTTTGCCTTTTTCAAGAATTATGCTGCTGCAGAAGTGCAAAAGCCGAATTGAGGTGTACCCTCAATTCGGCCAGAAAAAAAAAAGGAGACCTATGTGTAATTCAATATAATCCTCCTGCCTATATCATCGTAAAACTTAATTTCGATGAAGAACTTCGAGAACTGCCTCATAGACCAAAACAAAGGGAAGGAATCAATTGGACCCAAATTAAAGAAAAATGTAAATAAAGTGCACAACCAAATTAAAGATAAATGAGTCACTTGCGAGAGCTTAAATTTGCATTGCCAGCTGACACACATCACTTCTATGACAATCTGCCGTACAAATAATATTTTGGAACTAGTTAATAAAAAACCTGAAAATATTGTATCTCATTGATAATTTAAATAAAACCTAAAAACAAATTACTGTTTCTGTATGGTACATGTAAGACCAATAAACACATATCTCACAAAAGAAATTGATGTAAAAATATTTTTTATACGCTACAGCACCTAAACCACATTTAAATCTAATCTGACAGTATTTTTTGTAATGTTTATATGTAACCATATTACATTAAAATACTGATATAATAAAATTATAACAAAAGTATATTTTTATGCATACGATAGAAAAAAGAAAGTTTTTTGGCGCTCTCCTGTAAAATTTGGTGTTTGTGAGTAATGAGGTATTACACTATAACTGTCAATTTGTTATTCTTTTATGTGTAGTTTAAAACATATTTTGAATTTGAAATTTGGAATTTAGAATTTTCAGTAAAAGCCGACAAGAACATGTCAATTTTCTTAAATTTATAAATTGTACAGGTCGAAATTTTGTCATGGAAAATCATGAAATTATTTTATGGTTTTTGCGGCCAAAGGTGTTTTGTAGCTCTTACGTTGAAAGTAGTAGGCTAAAATTATTTACATTTACATGAAAATTCAAACGTAGGGTAATTACCTCATAACGGGTACCTTCTGTGGTTAAGTTTGAATATTTTTTTTATAGTTGAACGGAGTAAAATTGTTATTACTATGATTTTTTATATTACATCTGCCTTTCATGTGCATTATCAATAATTATAACCAATAAAGGCGTTTTATACATAAAACACTACCGCGAATGGTACAATACGGTATGATACCATACAACACGTATGTTACAGTAAAATATAAACGGTATAAAACTTCGATGTATACCGCAACACCTTTATGGATCAGTTAAATGTTCATGACAAACTTGTAAAAAATTATCTAAAATATATAGAACTAAATCAGAATCCATGTACAAATTTTAAATTTTATTGACGCAAATAAACGTGCGCTAAACTTATAACCAATTCAACAGATCCTTTTTTGAAAAATGTTAGTTTCCTAAATAGAAAAATTTACATCTATTGTCAGGTTATGTATCGAGCTTACGTGATTTGAGCCTCATAAATCCGAACAAGACTTTCCTGGAACCCTTCACACCGCAGAATGTTCTGTTCTACTGCGACAATGGCGCCACATTCGTAGAACGATCCTACGTCTGCGACGGTAAGATAGACTGCCCGGATGGACGAGATGAGATGTTCGGCATATGCAGTGAGCAATTCACTTTATCAATTTTATCAATTTTCCTTTTCATTACATTTATTGAATTAATTTTTAAGTCAACGGATTGACACAAAACGTAATGCTGTTTTTATTTGAAACAGAAGGATCTATGGAAAACTTTAAATCGAAGATTGAACATATTTTAGCGTTTAAAATCGATCCAGTAAATACAAATGTACGCTTGTACAACTCCATACTACGACAAATCGGAGTAATAAAACGTTTCATTTACATTTTTGTAATTACATTTGTGTTTAATTGAAGACAACTCGACTTGACATACATTGTCAAATTTGTAATCGTTAGTAGTTTTGAAAAATAAGCGTTATGTGGGACGAGTGATGACATCCCTATAAATCGGAACTTCACGCTAAAATCGGGGCAATGTTGACTCTTGACAGATGGACAGAGACCATACATCGTAGAATTAAAAGGATTATTTGAATGTTTATTATAAGCTTTGCTTATTATAATAATGCTTATTATATTAGGATTATTTGAAATTAGTAGCTTCTACGTATACGTAAAGAACATATATGTAACTTTATTATTGTTATTATATATATATATATATATATATATATATATATATATATATATATACATATATATATATATATATATATATATACACATACACATACACATATATATATATATATATATATATATATATATACACACACTATAGTGTTACATATGGCATTACCATTAAGAGTATTCTTAATTTATATTTTATATTTAGAGTATCTTAATGCAAGATTTATAAAGTTGATTAAATCACACCAGATGGAACGAACCACTGCCTCAGGACAGAGTTCAAATGTGTGAATGACGGGGTGGGAGCGGAGGTGCGTTGTATTCGTATCGAGTTCACATGCGACGGCGAGTACGACTGCTATGACGGATCGGACGAGATCAACTGCGGTCAGTTCGTGTTACGTTGCACTAGAGACATAAATACACTATAGAATACATTAGTCGACAACGTGAACCAAATAAATTTCAGCCCGCATCAGAAACGTTTTCTATTTAAGTCTTCAATTGTTCTCTAGATTGTTTTTAATTTTTTTTTGTATAGTTTAATATATTCTAAAACGTAAAGTACCGGTCAAACAAACTAAAATTTGTCGACTGATATACTAGAAATTAAAATCCAAATACTTGTGAGATAAATTGAATTACGATTATGCATCCGACTCGAAAATCTGCACAAATAAAAATAGATTTCGATAATACAATTCGCTTAGAGGAGTTCAATCAATTGGTTGAAGAATTCAATAAGCATTAAAATTTATAATCGTTGAACTCTCCTGCCAATCAAATGCATTTCCATCGATTATAATATTTGTTTTCAGATCAAAATCGGATAGAAAAAATTTAGTGGTTGTCAAATTAAAAATGCCAGTCAAACTAAAAAAATGAAAAATCTTTTATATTTTGAACGCATTCACACAATTAGATAACTGTAATAATATAAACCTACAGCACAGACCTATAATGCTTGATCTTTAAACGGAACTTCAACCGCCGTTGCATATGTGATTTTGAAATAGTTTAAATTCCAAATAATTATTATACTTGTCCAGTATAATATTCAACCACATGACTTAGAATCTCCAATATAATTAAGATTCGTGAAAAAATAATTAATATTGTCCACAAATAAATTGTGTGCTATTTTTATAATATACACACACATTTATAATAAGCCTGAATATTATAAGAATAGACACTTCATGATTTCATTAATACCAAAACAAAAGTTTGAACTTTAGAAACTATTTAGTCAGAATTCAAATTGTTCCAATGTTCTAAATAAAATTTAAATTTGACTCTGTTTTAATTAAGATGTTTAAAAAACCTTTTAAATTTTGCCTCCTATTTTTCACATCGGCATTTAAAGAGTTTATGTTTTAAACAGCTTTGTGTTTTTGATAATATATTATCTTGCAAAATTTAATTTCATTTTGTTATTCATTGACTTAGCCACCAAGTTACTAAAAAGAACTATTGTAATTTACACAATAAAAATCATAAAAAAGACTACAAACTCAACATCCTTCATTATACCCATATTTTTTAAGTTTCTGAAAATACTATATGCATTTAATTTTTTTTTATTACATTTTTCCTTCACAACAACTCTTTAAACTGATTACTACAAGATATTACTACTATATTTAGCAATTGTTTATTATTTATTGGCAGTGAATCCCGACTGTGAGGGCTTCCAATGCGCTAACGGATACTGCGCCGCCAGCGACTCGCCATGCGACGGGTTCTCCGACTGCCACGACCACTCTGACGAAAATAAAACCATGTGCGGTTAGCTATGTCCCAACAAGCACTTTATTCATTTCATCGATACACTAAAATATAACAACACAAGTAAATAGAAACGTAAACACAGCGCACGCGCCTGGATGTAATTTTTTTTAAAGAAAGTTCAAACTTTATTTGCCATTACTCATCTGTCCAAATGCGACTGCGTCCGAAGTTGCTTCATGTCAGCAATCAAATAAAAACATTGACTTGCGTTACATTCTACCTGAGGTCATCTGCTTTGATCACATAAATATATCACTAATAATATGTTATTATTTTTTAACCATCACAATTTATATTTAACTTAAAATCGAAATTCACATTTACTAAAGTACCAATAAACTTCTCCTGTCTCAAAATTCTTTTTAAAGGCGTTGGTCTGTTATCATACCTATACAAAATACATTTGTTAACGAAGTTTTGACAGCTTTGATTCAAAATGAAAATATAAAAAATTTTAAAAAATGTATCCATTCTTATTTATAATATACGATAATAATTTTAAAGATTGATTACCTTGACATATATTATATTAATGACTAGTTGTGCCGAGACTACCATCACCTAGACCTTTACTAAATATTATTAACGCTAAGATTAATACACATAACACCATCTATAATAATAATTATGGATATAAACTTTTTTAAGAAAGTGCGGTTTATATTGAAATATCATATTATGGTAATTTTACATTTATATTCTTGTTAGTTGGTCGATTGTGGTGAAACATAACCTATATTTCACCCCAGACTAAAAAAATTCAACACTGAAAAAAAAACTACCTATATAAAATCTTCTACATACAATCTATATAAAATCTTCAATTCAAAACATATTGTATATTTACCGTTTTGCCTTTAAAGATATTAAACTACTGAAAGCATTAGACTAGTATATACAAAATTATATTCGAATTTAAATTCAATACTTTCATTAATGTCTCGTATGTTTATAACACCTGTAATATTTTACACGTATTGACAGAACACCGCAACTGCAACAAGGAGGAATTTCGATGCGACTCTGGCCAGTGCGTCAGCATTCGAGGTCTGTGCGATGGAATAGCTGCATGTGCAGATGGCTCGGACGAGAGCTCTGCTTTGTGTCGACGTAAGCCTATTTAAATAAAACCTTGTTGAAACTACAACATATCCAAAACCTTCATAAATATCCACCTTTCGATGTGTCTTTTTTCTCGATTTAAACATATGAATGCTACTACCCCCTCCTTAACATTTGTACTTTCTTGACTGCTACATTTTCCTTTCTTGACTGCTTAAAAAATCTATACTTCTTGGCGGTGTCCTTCTTGTCCATATTTTAGGTTATATTTACCTTATAGTCATTGTTACCTTTTACTAAGCACGTATTCAAATCTATCATTGATCTACTATATTAATCTACTTGTCACTCCACTACAATTTCTACCTCCATATTGTCGACCTACATTCAGAGTCTGTGTTAGGCTTTGAACCTCTCTAATCTCTATTTAAGGATTCATAGAACAAAGAAAATAATACGCCAAACTGTTGCTAGCCAACAAAATTGTGATTAATATTGAGTGAGGATTTTATCTATTTCAAAGCCTATCGACCTTGAACCACACCATCGAGACCACTAAGTAGATTCCACGTATCATCAGATATGATTTCAATTTTTAAAACTAAAGGCAAAATATGCTCCTATTTTGTAATAGTTAAACCTAATATTAAAATTCGTTTTACTGCTAGTACTTTTTAATATGTATTCGAAAATACATTAATCAACCAAAAAAACTGTAGTTAGTGTGAAATTTTAAATAAACAAATTGTGACCCAACCGCAGAACACTCTCGCAGCCACCACTGCCCAGATCAACGTCGATTCATGTGTGCGCCGGGCACTTGCCTACAGATGAACTGGCTCTGTGACAGCACCGGCCACTTCCACTGCCAGCAAAGTGAGCTCAAGCTCTTCAACTACACAGACCGCCACTCGACGACTACTAGCACGACTACCACCTCTACCACCCCATATGCAGAGGTCGTTGCTGACGTGCATGAGGATCTGACCGACTACGAGCTGCATAGGGACGATTATAGAGACTTCAGCTTCTCTAGTAGTGAAGACGATGTGTAATTATCTCAAGTTACGAGTTATATACCCCTGCGTGTCCCAGAAAATTAGTGAAAAATGATAATTATTTTAAAGGTTATTCTATAAAAAATATGCAGAAATATTAATTACATATTACTTCTAGAACTAGATCCACAATAGAAAACATGACACCTCTTTGTCTGCATCGTAACTACCGTAAAAAGGATAAAATCTGGCAAAAATAAAAAATATGCTCACAACACATGATCAATGAGTGAGCACCTCAGATATACTGAAGGCAATGAGAGCGGCTCAGCACAGTATGTAACATAAATGTCTCCCAAATCAGTGCTGGTAGTCGTGTCCCCCTGTATTGCGCTAGCTGCATCATTGTCTCTGTGGTACATTAGCTACTATCAAGCTATATATAATTATTATTTTCTCTCTATATTTGTTAGTTACACATGTCCATATAAAAATACACATGTCCTCGTGGAGTATGTCATATTTCAAAAAGTGATATTTTTATATCAGTTCAATTTGGTTCAGGAGATAATGTCTAGCAAGTTCACAAACTCACATTTCATCTTTATTATATTAGTGTAAATAATGAAATTTTAAGCAACACCATAATTAAACTTACTATTTTCAACATAAAAATTGCTCTGTCAAATGTAGACAATGTGAACAACTTGTGTGGTGCTGTAATTGTAGTGCCGTCTTTATGGCTGCTGTGGAAATATATGCTCTCTGAAGAATAGCACCATATTTACTTGTAGAACATCCTTAGACTCTCATATGACGCCTCCACCTTACTTTAGCATGCAGCACACTTTTACATAAAAATATTCCTAAGGTAATGGATTATAAAAATACTTCTCTATAACTGACATAATCTTTATTATTCTATATTATTTACATAATTTTTAAACTAGACAGGTTAAACTTAATATTAAAATTCCCAATAAACGAGTATGGGTGATTCAGTCATAAAACTTTATTATATCATCCTAAGGCTTTTATAAAATTTATATACATATATATATATATATATATATATATATATATATATATATATATATGTATATATATATATATATATATATATATATATATATATATATATATATATATATATATATATATATATTGACTGAACATCTATATATTTATTCACTATTATTATAATCTGTGAAAAGGAAAAGAAACTGCTTCATTATAAAAAAAAATATTTTTATTTTATGAATATACCTTTCAAACTCACTCAAGCTGACATTTTCAATAACCAATAGCTATAAAATGATTGCTGTACAAGATAGAAATTATCTGTCAAGATGGAGTCTGAAGCGGACTTTGTTAATAATTTTGGAAAAAATATTCCCGACACTTTTGTAACTATAAAAGATTAATAACTAGACAACTTAACTTATGTAAAACGGAAATTCATGTAGAAAAATATCAAAACACATTGAAATTATATAATTATATGCCAACTGTACTGATGCAATCAATCAAATAGTACTATTTCACTAGTCAAAATTCCTCAGTGACTAACTTCCAGTAGATCCATATTTGCAAATACAAATAATAAAAATGTTGACCAATAAAATAACTCCTTCCATTTACTTCCACTAGAGCATTCCTACTAAAGTTAAAAATGAAAATATAAGAATCTAGAAAAGTAAAGATGATTTAATATCACCTTTAGAACCTTTCCTTCAAATGGATTGAACTTTTAAAGAACGATGGTGTCATTTCTTTGCAGATGCCACCAAACCATTTTCAAAGAACTAACGTCAAATTCAAATGGACTCGATGCATTAAAACATGGGAAATCTTTATTGTGATCTAGAAAGCTACATATGTAATCTATTTTCCTTGTTGGACATTTTATTAAGGCAAATTGACCAAGATTGACGTGATTTTTATCATATTTATGCAAATCATTCAATCCAATATGTTTACAAACACTCACTACCGCTAAACTTATCATTAAATTACTAAGTACGGGTTGAAATAAAGGGATGTTAAAAAATTTTCACACTTAAAACAAATTTGCCACAAAAAATACCATTGAGTTTTTTTTTATACTAATCTGCAATTGTGATAAACAGTACAAGACAACTGGATCAATTTTTTTTTTTAAGAACATATCAGAAACTATTTTCTATCCTATTATTTCAAATGCTAAAAAACATCACAAGAAACGAGAATAATTTGTTGGTTACAAATGTGAAGAACGGCATTATTTATATAACTGAAAAAGCTATGTCTAAGGTCAGTGAGGGTAATAATGGCCACTCTTTAATTTCACAGTAAAGAAAGCAGACAAGTAAATTATTCCACATGTCAGCGACACATTTGAGTGGGATGAGAAGACAGCATTACCCACTGCCCTCTGCTGTGAGTTACTTGCTCAGTAGCAGCATTGAACTGCTTGGAGATGTAGTAGTGTGTTCAATTTTATAAAACTTTGTTAGAAAGAAAAGCTAAGTTAAAATGTTTCAGTGTATAATTTGGAAAAAGTGAAACGCGTTCTTTTATTGCCAACAAATTGTTTTTGGTAATATAGTTAATGATGCCCAATAAAACTATCATTTTTATACATAGGAAATTTCAAAATTTCTTTGTTTTGTTTCAGATTAGATATGGGTAAAACTAAAAGCATTAAGTTAGAAGAGCAAGAAATAGAAATAGAGAAATAATGAGAAGCCGCAATGAAAGCAGTGTCTAGAGGTATTTTGTATCAGAGCGGCTACAAAACAACCATTAAACACCATCTCGAATATGGTAGTTCTGTTAAAAAGTTGATATTATCTGCAGAAAGTGAATCTCGTGAACATTTGTCGGTTGTCACAGCTCTAATAATATTTGGTCACTATTTGCACTCAATATATTGCAAAGCGGTCTCTTCAAACTCTGTAAGATAAATAACATACAGAATCAAAAGTAGGCTTAGGCGAATGGTTTTGAGAACAAAGATATTTAATCTTTATTGATCAGTCAGAAAGGATGCTCAAAACCTGGTGGTACTAGAGCACTAAAGGTGTTAATGTAACCCGTTACAAGTAGAGACCACATTCATGTTTTTAAAAACTTTTTTTTATTTATTTGTAAGAAGTTATATTTATTTACCAAATGACGGAAATTTGTTCAATATCCATCATGTGATAAATAAATATTGTAATAATAAATTTAGTTTTTATTTATTTCTATTCATATCAACTTTATAACACAATATACCTTTAAGTGTACATTACTCCCCCCGCTGACCTTATACCGACATATGATCACGTTTATACTTCCATTTTGTCACACAATAAGTATTTAAACTAAAAATAAAAAATTTAGACTAAAAATAAGTATTTAAATTATACATTGCAAGACGTTTTTCACATTCAATATATACATGCAGTAATCATTAATATTATACAATGGATTTCACAGAATTATTCGTATAGATTATAGTCTACAATTTCTGTTTCAAAAAAATAACACTAAAATTTTAGTCTTTCCACCATTACATTTTTCTACACTTACAATAGTGGAACTAGTCAACATATTCAAAATACACATTTTTACGATTCAAAAGGTTGAGTTAAAGCGGCTCGCAATAACCAGATTGACTTCCGACAATATCCCACATATGGTATAAACAAAAGAATTAAAATAGTGAGAGATAGAAAATATTATTACATAAACATCATTTACCCCACAAATTGCTAGCTTATATGTTGTACGTAAGATAGTGATGTGTGTTTATCAAAAAAAACTCCATTTCGTTTCACATTAAGATACACTGTAAGATAATTACCTAATATAAGTAATAGACTGATTTTGACATTAAAGAATTTAGCTAGCTAGATGTTTAATTTAAAAACCCATAAATTGAACTAGTTTCTGCTTCAGAGTATTTATTGGTTGTCACAGCTCTAATAAATGCAGGATATTTTGTGAATATGTTTCTTACTTATGAAACTAATCTTATACTGCCAAATAGTAACTGTTTTGCATCATCTGTTTGCGTTAATGACATATTGTAAAAAGGTATTAATTAAAAATTTGGCACAAATTGATACGTAAGCTGAATAAAGAAATAAATTTATAGCATTGTCTTGATAAAAGACATGGTATGTATAATATTCACACTCAATAATTCTTAATAGTGTATGTCAGCTTAAATTTCTAACGTCATGCCATAGGACCTAATTATGTACATTTATGTTTCTAGAGTGAGCAGTTTGTTGAAAGATTGCCACAAAACAGGATATTTAGCCTTTGCAGTATCCGTATAATTGAAATAAACTCTATACTGCAATGTAACGAAATACGGCAAATTGTTTAATAAAATATATAACAACAGACGGGAGGTGAGATCCAGGCACAATCAACAGTTATTTAAGGCAGCATTTAAACCATGTTTCTCTATATATCGCTTGCGTGCGCTAGAAATAAGAGCGTTCTTTCTCTCCTGAAAACTCATCTGACGTTCCTCTGCATTTTTGGAGAATATCATAGTAGCAGCTGAAACTGGAGTGACGGGGCTAGAAGCCGAGGAAGAAGGGCTGGAAAGATCAGTTGTTACATTTTCCGGAGTGTAAGGTATTATTTCTTCTAAGAAATTTGTTATAGTCACATCTACACTTCTTGTTCGAGCTGAAATGTATTAAAATAAATCTCTTAATTACTTTTGTTATATATAATATTTCGAGACATTTTTCAAGATTATATGAAAAATACAGTGTATAGATAAACTGCCTTACTTCATAAATATAATTAGGTGTTTAAAGATTCTGGCAAATTTTACAGAAATATTATATAGTTTAGAAAAAAGTATATTTAGAATATAAAAAACTAAGTAGTTCAATGACTTTCAATCAGATAGAGGCAATAAATACAGTTTTTACTACTAACAAAACATGGGAAAAGCTATATTAATAAATGAAACTGTAATATATTTTGTAACTTGTAAATCTAAAAAAGTACATAATAACTTTTTAGAAATGTTTACAAAAATAGTCAATATTGATCACTTTTGAAATATACAAAAATAGTCAATATTGATCACTTATGACCATTGCAGAATAGAATTAAAAATAAACTTTTAACTGACAAGTGATTTACATTCATATTTTTGCGTTTTTTCTTTCTTCGAACCTTACATGGTTTTTTCCACTTTCCTAACGAATTTCACGAATTAGTATGGCACATTTGTATATACACGATTTGCGCTCATTTTCATCTTGATGGTTCCAAATAGTTCAAAGTGTTCCATAGAAACAGCATTTAAAAACTATGAAAACTAATCTCACTTTTTATAAGAAACATGAGATTTCATATTTATCTGATTAGGGATTGAAATCAAATTTAGTAGTTTAATTTTCTCCATATAAAAGAGCCATTTTTATTCTCGTAACACCAAAGTCAAACTTCGAAGTCAACTTAGAGGATGCCTAGCGGAAAAGCTGAACTGTTTGCTGAGTATCTTAAAGATGTGTTCAGCCCAAATGAGGCTAGTAATGATGAATTTGAGAGTGAGATTGAAATAGTAATAAGCAGTGATCAACAGTTGTCTCCACCATTAAAGCTAACTACTCCAAAAGAAGTAGCTAAAATAATAAGGAAACTACCAAACAAAAAAGCTCCTGGGTTCAATCTCATTACAGCAGAGATTTTGAAACATCTACCACAAAAGGGAATAGTTTTCCTCACTATGCTCTTCAATGCAATCAAGAGACTCTCATACTATCCAAAATTATGGAAGATATCTGTCATACGTATGTTAGCAAAACCTGGCAAGCCACTAACTGAACCTAACTCATACAGACCAATTAGTCTGTTACCTATCATCTCCAAAGTTTTTGAGAAAATACTTCTGACTAGACTAAAGCCAGTTCTTAACACTGAACATGTAATCCCCGACCATCAGTTCGGATTTAGGTCGCAGCATTCAACCATAGAACAGGTGCACCGGGTAGTGAATACTATAAGACAATCTTTAGAGAGAGGAGAATATTGCTCTGCCGTGTTCCTAGATATCCAGCAGGCGTTTGACAAAGTTTGGTATAAAGGGCTCCTGTACAAACTGAAGATTCTTCTCCCTAACTCGTTGTACATGGTGTTGAAGTCATATTTACAGAACCGCAAGTTTATGGTAAAATTTGATGAAAAATTTTCTAAAATATATAATATCCGAGCATCTGTACCACAAGGATCTGTACTCGGTCCAATTCTTTACTCAATATATACATCTGATTTACCAGTGACCCAGGAAGTAATGACTGCAACATATGCAGATGACACAGCTTGTCTCTCCTGTGATAAAGATCCCAACAAAGCATCAGCTAAATTACAAATACAGCTTGATAGTGTCATCAATGGTTAAAGAGATGGAGAATCAAATGCAATGCCATTAAATCAACTCAAATGACATTTACTTTGCGTAAAGGACATTGCAAGCTGGTTACTATGGATAATCAAGAGTTACCATGCAGAGCCAATGCTAAATATCTGGGCGTCCATTTAGATAGGAGACTAACAAGAGCAAACCACATAAAAGTAAAGAGACAAGAAGTAAGGATACACAGTCACTGGCTGATAGGTCGACAATCTATGCTCTCACTAACTAATAAACTGCTTATTTACAAATGCATTATAAAGCCCATCTGGACTTATGGCCTGGAATTGTGGGGCTAGCAACTCAAACCTAGAGATTTTTACAACGGTTTCAAAATAATATCTTAAGAATGCTGTCTATTGCACCATGGTATGCTCGTAATACTGAGATACATGAATATCTAGGTATACCAACCATCAAGGAGGAAATAAATTACCGTTGCATAAAATACAAAAAAAGACTTCGGTGCCACGCAAATAATCTGGCCCAAGATTTGTTAAAGACAGATGAACAAATTGCACGTCTTAAAAGATGGCAGATATTAAATCTTGACAAAAGGCACTAAAGTGTAATGTGTAAATTTAAAAATGGCTTTGAATCTCGATGGAGAATCAGCCATCCAAACATCAAGTATTGGAAAACATCTGATTATGGTTATTCAGCCGATTGCAGATAGTCGAAATAAATTAAAAAAAAAATTAAGATAGACTCAATTTTGGAAGCATGACACGACGACACGACCATGCCATTGTCTATTATATATAATTTAATAGTGTATACTAAATAATTTTCAAAAATGTTTAACTTGTGTTATAATTAGCGACTATATCTTGTAGTGTTATAGCATTCGTATGTGTTTCCCTGCCTACAATAATAAGCCAAAAGATAAACAGTACCCGTCTATGTTGTACAAGAGCCTGCTGCTCCAACATGTAAATATATATATATAATATATATTATAAATATATATTATATATATATATATATATACATATATATATATATATATGCACACAATCATATAGAACAATCACATATCTGACTGATTTTTGTAAGTCGTCCACTTTTGAAATTCGTCAGTCTCTTAAGAGTTAGGACTGCCAGTCTCAAGTCTGGAAATTATGAAAGGAAAGTTTTTTTAGGTGCAACGAATGGACTAGAAGATCTAATTCTTGAATTTCAAAGACCTAGATTGAAGTAGGTCACAGAAGAGTCCCTAATTTGAAATAACTAACAATTTAAAACACCAAGGTTATATTTAAGAGACTAGAAAAAAGTATGAAAAATTAGTACTCAATTTTGTAGGGAATGAAATATCTCACAACGAAGAAACAAGTCTACTGAATTTTGTATTAACAAAACATCTCCCTATAAAGGGAGGAAGAACAAATTATGAATAATGTGGCTTTCATAATTATTGTTACTAAGATTATTTAAAAAATAAGAAGTAATATTTAAAACAAAGTTCTTTATATTTATTCTGACTAGGAGCAATAGTTTTTATGTAAATAATTATCCCAAACATATATATATACATATATATATATATATATATATATATATATATATATATATATATATATATATATATACATATATAGATATATAGGTACATATATATATATATACATATATATATATATATATATATATATATATACACATATATATACACATATATATACACATATATATACACATATATACATACATATATACATACATATATACATACATATATACATACATATATACATACATATATATATACATATATACATATATACATATATACATATATACATATATACATATATATATATATATATTAGCACTATTATACTAATATTTGGAATAAATTATATTGGTTTTAAGCTTTAAGCTAATTGATAAGAACAAGATTATTATTTAGCTCTAAGTAAGTCTTAAGTAGTTTTTTATATGTAAAATTTAAAAAGCACAATAGAAATCATGTTACAATGAGATTTACCGGTCACATCAAATCTCAGTGTCTTCTGCATGGCTTTCATGACATATTTCACTTATTTATCCTGTAACTTTAATTCAAAATAACTTGAGTTACTGTTTAAAAAATCTCAATGCATAAAATTCTTATTATCAAGCAAGTGGTTAAAATTTCATAATCCTACATATTCATTTTAAACATGTATTGTGAACTTCATGTATTGTGACTATCAAATTTATTAGTTAACAAATGGCCAAATAAGAAGCACCTTAAGGAAAAATGGATCCAGTGCTTTAAAGAAATGGCTTCAAAGGATGCGAAATGTACTCATTATTATGGTGACTACTTTGAAAACTAATGGGATAGTATCGAACTTTTATATAATACTTCATTTTTTAAAAATCTTAAAACTTACAGTCTTACCTTGATATCATTAACTTCCTAGTCATACAACAATTACCAAGTCATATTAATCAACTGTCATATTAATCAACTGTCTAAAACCAATTGTTTACAAGTCACAAAGATATGTTTTTAAGATGACAATCATTAAATTTATAACCAACTTGCAACAACCTCCTCTAACACAAAACCATACAAATCAAAATTCTGAAGAACTTTGCAAAGAAAATAATCAACAAACCTAAATCTTTTAATATATCAGCCATTGGCACTCTGGGCAGAACTTCCTTAACCTGTTGCCCCATTCGGCTCATCTCTACGCTTGTCTGTGCGGACATAGTGCCCTGTTGTGGACGATGCCCCATGCGGTACTCTTGCTCACGACGTTTCACTAATTCTAGCACATCTTCTGAAGTATGTTGTGTTAATGGGACCTAGAACAATATAACAGAGGAGTTACTAAATTGTTATAATATATTCTGTGAAAAAGGCCCGTCCAACATACGGCTCCTGAACCACGATGGAGCCCGCAAAGACCCTGCATCTGGCTGGCGAGCTAAAACTTAAAAAACAACAATAAGATATTGTGCAAATATCCATTAAAAAATAGGCCTATATCAGTTGCACTATACTAGTAGATAAATGAACCAATAACTGATAGTCAAAATGAATAATGTGTACTTATTGGTAGGTAGGTATCTTACAGAACCCGGCGTCGCGATACGGGACCCCACAAAACACGCCAGTATAATTGTTTTGCTCCCGTGAACATAATAGTATTGTAGTTGCAAGGTAGAATCAACCTTATACTCTCTGCTATATAGCCTGTATTAGCTTGTCCATGTACTCATACGTAGACAACGATTGCGTCAGCTGGCGTCCCGATGTCTAGACTAGACACCCCTGGTACCTATGAGAAATTTCTCGATGTTTCTATGAATTGCCAATATAAATAGCCGCAGTGGTTGCCGCAGAGTTAGTTCGTTTATATAAAGAAAAAAGTTTAAAAATAAGTTTGGACGTGAAAGTGAAAAGGAAAAAGTGTGATAACCAGCGACGATGACAAATACCACCGACGATAACCACCAAGGAACACGATTATAGCGATAAATAAAGGACTAATAAATATCTCTCTTGCGATTTGGCTTGGTTGCGTTGCGGTTAAATCAAGTTTGTCATCTTTTGAAGATATCGGCATTTTCTTCAATATTGAACCCAGAGTACTGTTGCTTATGTAAAATTGCACGCCCCACCTCACCTACCCATTTGATACGCACACAGACAGATCGCATCACCGCAATCAGTTGGCCAGTGAACTTGTCAACGACGCACCCAAAAATTTTGGTTTTACTCGTGTTCGGTTGCGATCGTGTTACATTTCGTAAATCAATATTGGGTGAAGTTTATCGCAGTGAAAAGTTGTGAAATAAGGTAGATAATATATATTTTTAAAATAGTCTTTTGTTGCACATTGTTTGAGATTAAGAAGAACATGCTCACCTCTAAAGTTAAGTTGTAAATTTTGTCATATTTATCTAAGTACATAGTTTAATTTTGAAGTTCTACATTTAATGGACTGTACTCCATGATTATGATCATATTTGGTGTGTGTGTGGTATCGTATTTGGTTATCGTATTGATGTATTTCAAATTCTACGTGTTCAAAATTTTGAATTAAAATTTTCTAACATATTTATCAAGAGGTATGTGTGTACATAATTTCGTTTTATTTTATTGTTGTTGCAGAACAGGATGTCAACCAAAAAAAAACGTAAAGTTATTGCAGAATGTCGAATATTTTTAAAAACAGTTGGACTGAAACCTTTTTTGTCACAAAACACAATGGAAATATACTATGCCTCCTATGTCATGACAAAATATCAGTTTGCAAGGTGTACAATATTAAACGGCATTATTCTATAAAACACGCATCTAAATACGATGAGTACAAAGGTCAAATTCGAATTGATCGTATAAATTAATTGAAAAAAGATATGGTCGGTCAACAGGCAATGTTTAAAATACCAAAAGAAAATTCCGAGATAGTTACAAAAATTAGCTTTATGGTAGTAGAAGCCATTGCCAAGCGAAGCAAACCCCTATCCGATGAAGAATTTGTCAAGGAATGCTTGGAAATATTCACATCGATAGCGTATCCGGAGCATAAAGCATTAGTTAAAAATACAAGCTTGTCACGTCAAACTATAGTAAGGAGAATTGATGATATGTCCCAAGATATCAAATCATCTTGAAAAACACAATTAAATAAATGCATTTTCTCTAGTTTCGCTTTCGACGAAAGTACTGATATGTCAGATACAGCGCACTTGGCAGTTTTTGCAAAAGGAGTAAAAGAAGACTATACAGGGACCGAGGAATTGCTTGATTTGCGTTCAGTGAAAGATACAACCACAAGATAAGATATCTACAAAGAAATACAGGGTTGCATGGCAAAATATGAGCTTCAAATCGAAAATATTTGCAATTAACTACAGATGGTGCACCAGCAATTACAGGAAGAGCAAATGGTTTTGTGGCATTAATGCACATACATACACAATCATATAGCATCATTGTAATATCCATCACAAACAGTTATGTGCAGAAGTACTTGAGCTGAAGCATGTGATGGATAAAGCAGAACAGATAGTTAATTTTATATGTGCAAGAGGACTGAATCACAGACAGTTTCAAGCTTTTCTGTCTGATGTAGATGCGGATCATGAAGACATTGTATACTTCAGTCGCATTCGCTGCCACACTTAAGCAATTTTATTCTTTGCTCAAAGAAGTAAAGATTTTTCTTGAAAACAAAGGCCAAGATATTAGTTTTCTAACTGATGAGCAGTGGTTGGCTGATCTAGCTTTCCTAGTTAACATAACTAAGTATCTCTCTGTTCACATAACTATTTCCTAAAACTGCAAGAAAACAATCAACTTTGCACGCAGTTATATGAATATGTTCAGGTTTTTATAAAAAGCTCATATTATTGGAAAAATAATTGGAACAGCAGTTGGTACATTGGGATACCTTATCTTCAAGAGATCACGAGACAATGGACTTAGGCAAGTACAAGTCATTGTCACAAAGGTTGAGGAATGAGTTTGAGGAGAGATTCATAGACCTCAAATCACAAATACCCAACATGAAAACGTTTCAAAATCCATTTAATGTTGAAATTGAAATCACTCTCCATCTTAGCACAGTTCAGTTCTTTCCACCTCACAGTTCAAACTTATTTTAAAGGCAATGAAATGAACTCATTGTCTGGTTTGTGGAAGATATTCGTAGCAGATAAGACCTTTCAAGTCGCAAGAATCAATGAACATAACTTTGACGTTCGATTCCACTTCACAAGCTTTGACCTCATCTGATGGTTTCGGAGAACTTTTTGACTCACATTGTGGTGATTCGGTCTCAATTTCCACGTCTCATCTGCAAATTTCTTTCAAAAATTTTCATTGTTAGTTACATTGAAGTTGCTGTCTAATCTTGACTCGATGATGTTTTTGTTTCTGTATCATCAGCTCAGAACAAACTTCACAGCAATATCTGCAGTTTGCATCAGTTTGGTCATCTGCAGTTTCTCAATGAAGTTTTCCTGGCAAGAACCAAATAAAATTTTGCACTCCTTGGCCATTTCATAAATGATTAAATCCCAATGTGACAGCACAAGGGGTTCACTTGGATGACATGAGCATCTGATTATCTTCAGACTATGTCCGACCTTGTTAGAAGTTCCCGTACCATACCACTCATACTATAAATGACTCAAACCTACATCCTTAGAAGCCTCCTGTAACATTTGAAAGTTAGCGTGAATGTTCTTCCAAACTTCACACAAAATATTACACAAACACACAACTCTTGCTTTTGGAACATTCTAGAAAAAGTTCAGATTGAACAGTTATACCACACTGCACATCAACCTACCTGGACCACCTTCCGGCCCCTTCTTTGGTGTGCAATGTTAACAGTAGTGGAACTTTTTGATCAAACCTCTTAAGTAGAAAATGAAGAAGGAGAGTTTAAAAATTCAGAAGAAAAAATTCTCAACGTCTTTAACATTCAAGAGTTTAAAGGGAGTTCTTAAAGGGACAAAATAATAATATATATATTAATAAATACTTTACAATCAATGATCCAGTTACCTAAGTATTATGATAAAAGCAATATATCATCACAGCTATGCGAAAATAAACGTAGAATCTCCAAATCAACACCTTTTTTCACGAATATTTACCATCCAGCTGGTCCAAAAGGATACAGTAGTAATCTGAGTTTATTATTTTACCAGTTTGGAGTAGTATTTTACCAGATTGAATCCAAAAAAAATTGAGGCTATTACTTTCCTGGCCTATTTCTCAATCCTAACTAGCATCGGAGCCGAAATACCGGGTTCACACCACTCCCTAGCCTCTTGTTTTAATTTTCTGGTTTTGATGCATTTATTGGACGTCCTTCACGTAGATCGTCCTCAAAACTGTACGGCCACATTTAAATTCTACTGTTCTAATTAAAAGTGAAGAGTTCTTATACACTTTTAACAGTCATTCATGAATTTTGTTTTGGTGCTGCACCTTCCAAAAATAACAATTTTATCATTACACAATGTTACTTGTAACAGAAAATAAATACTTAAATAAAGTGTCCAGCAATATTTGCTTTTTTACATCATTTCTTTTTGAACCAGTTAATCCTACAACTAGTGTAGATATTTAATTAAGTACCTTGTGAGTTTAGAATAGCCTCCTTAAAATAAACGTTTTTATTATTTGTTAATGTAATACATCAACGACAAATGTATCATTACATTTCTTTTAATGTTAGGAAAAAAAAGCATTCATGATGCAATTCCAGTCATCCTTTTAAATTTAAAGAGAGTGATAACGATTTAATGATTAAATAACATGTACCTAAGCCTGTTCACTATGCTTTAATGATCAAATAACATGTACCTAAGCCTGTTCACTATGCTTTAATAATCGTCATCTAACTCCACCTCTTGGGAACATATAATTTTCTACTGTAGGGCCTCACATACTAAACTATGTATATGTGAGTACCGTGCCTGAATTATAGAGTATAAATTATATATTTTTACAAAATATCATGAAGAGATATTTGATACATATTCTAAAGGAAGAAAAACTGAAACAGTTGTATCCAACCGTTGAGTACTAGTATGATGAAGTTTCTCAATAATTATACATAAACTCTTTAAGCTACAGATTCTGATAAATCTGCTGCCCAAAATGAGTTGCAAAAATCTCGACATTTTTTTCAAATGAAAATGAAGAATTGTCAAAAAATATTAAAACTAAATCTGTTTCACAATCTCCTCTGCTAATATCTGATCTTTACCAAAATAAAGAAGTTTCACCAGAATTAACTTTAATATGAATAAAGATTTTAACCTAGAAAAAATGAGCAACGGGTTATGGGAATGTCACTGACGAGTTTAATTTAAAGGAAATGGGTGTTTCCAATATTAATGCAAACAATTCTGCGATGAAAATTATTCCAGACTCTTCCATAAGAATTTTGTTTTAAATTTGAGTTACAATTGAAAATAAAGTATTGAAAAAATTTAAAATTCCAAATGGTTGGTTAACTTATTTCACATCTCAAGACAAACTTATTTCACATCTCAAGACAAAGTGTATCTAGTGTTCTACATGTAGACTTTTTTCTAATTTATAAACATAGTCAATACATAAAGGATGAAGCAGTAATTTACAAAAATATCAAAACAGACAATCTTTCAATAAACTCATCGGTTGAAGCAACACATGCTGTAAATGTTTCAACTAATAGAATTATTCAAAAGAATTAAACATGAAAAAATAATAGATCAAGAAAACGAAGATTGTTGCAAGAATCCCAAAAGTATTGATATAATTTATTCAAAAGGTCAACTGTATAAATTTCTTAATTTCATATAATCTGGCACTTAAGTCATAGAGAATCTCTCAAGTCAGGTGATAGCTGAAATTGTAACAACTTTGTAGACTTATTAAAAATGTTATACAAATATGAGCAATGTGAGGTCATCCGGAGATAGGCATACGCCGCTTAAAGAAAATAACATACTCAAAATAAATAACATACTCATTTTAAAGCAAACTGATTATATTTATATTAAAAATAATTATTGAAGAGGTGATTAAAATATTGAAACATGCAAAATATACCATTTTCACGCTCGAGTGCATTAGAAACATAAACACTTTGAACAAGTGTCAATTGTTTCAAGATTTTACATGATTTAAATTGTTTAGATATTCAAAACTGTCGTGACAAAGGGAGATAGTAACGAATTTTTAGACATTGACCCCAACCCAACCACACCTTATGGTTGTCACAATTGGAACTTGATAATGATGGATATGACTAATACATCTAATACATTTATGATATCTAAAACATTTATTGGCTTTATTGAAATAAATTATTTGCTACTTTCAATTTAATAAACAATAGTTAAAAAATAAACTAACAACAGTTCCTTTGGCTCACACGAGGTGGGAAACAGAACCACCACAGTTAAAACAATATTTTTATAATTTGATATAATCGATTTTATAAGTAAGCTAAAAAATCAAACAAAAGGTACAGAAACTCTGTGCAATTATTAGATTTTGTAAGAGCTACATGATTTTTAAGAATTTCACAATACATGATTTGATAAATGCATTCCCGAAGCCAGCCATTTTACAGAAAAGAAGTAGTTGCAAAATACCAATAGTTTTTAAAGACAATATTAAAAAGAAAAAAAGGTTAAGTTAGGAATACAGTAATCAACTTAAAGAATACATTGAAAGAGGTGACATTGTTAACTTAGTGAATACAATAATAGGTGAAATCTTTAATGACACTAACCGGAGATCTGAGTCACCGCAAAATAGGCTTATGTCCACTAAGTCTAAATAAAATGGATTTTTGTTTCTAATGTTTCAAACAAATGAAATGAAAAAAAAATTTAAAAAAACAATGAAATGAAATGAAAAAAAAAAACAAATTTACATATTATTAAAAAATTCTAAAATAAAATATTTTTAAAACACCAACTTCAAAAAAGGTAGGTACTAAAAATATAATATAATTAACTCAAGATAGGTACCCATTTATTTGCAATAAATAACTAAGTTACTTATTTTAGAAGTCGGTGCCAGCACTGTCGACCAACTTAAACAAATTTATAATTTAATTCAATTTATGAAATAAATTTAAAACTTTAACTTCTAAAATACTTACAATATTAAATAGATTCATAAAGGGTGTATTTATATTACAAAAATTTACATTTGTGTAAGTTGATTGTCGGTACTGTCGCAGACTTCAAAAATAAGTAACTTAGTTATTTATTGCAAATAAATGGGTACCTATTTTGAGTTAATTATATATAATTGCAAATAAATGGGTACCTATTTTAGTATTTTACTTTTTTGTACCTATCTTTTTTGTAGTCAGTTTTTTAAAATATATTTTATTTTAGAATTTTTAATGATTAATATGTTAATATTAATCATCACAATTATTATGTTTCTTAGAATATTGGACAATTATAAAAAATCACGGGCAAAAGCTAAAAAACAGATAATTTATCTTTGTCTAAAATTTACTATCAACAAAACATAGAAATGAAGCGACAGTAGTAACCGCCAATGGTTAGCTGTTAGCCGTTGAAGAGTTCGGTTCTCCATATTCGAAGTCCAATATCAAATTTTGCAAATTAAAAACTACCACCTGAGGAATCCGTTCTCCATATCTAAAATCCAATATCAGATTTTGCATAATAATAACTGAAGTAACAACTATCCAGTAGCATATATATTGAATCACGATTGAATTACTGTCATCCATTAAGGAGTTATATTATATTTAGCACATATCTTGAATCATATTCAATTTACTACCATCCGTTGAGGAGTTCCACTATTCATCTCCAGAATTCATCATCAGACCCTGACCTGATCGATGGTATAGTTATTTTACAAAGTTACAACTAATAGTAGCAAATATCTTAATCTCACTTGATTTACTAATATTGTTTACGGAGTTCCATTGTTCATATCCAGAAATTATCATCAAGCCCTGACCTGGTAAGTGGTGTCGTTATTTTGCAAAATAACAACTACCCATCGCTAATATCTTGAATCATAGTTGATTTACTGCCATTCGTTAAGGAGATCCACAGTTTATTTCCGGACCTCATCATCAAATCATCATCATATTTATATGGGACCACACCTATAGCACACTCTTTCAAATTAGAAAAGAATCATTAAGTTCGGTCCACTCGGTAAAGAATTATCGCTGAACATACATAAAAAAGATTCCGATTTGAGAACCTCCTCCTTTTTTGAAGTTGGTTAAAAATAAAGGTTATTATTACTTTTAGGAAACAAATTTTACAAAATTATGAATTCTGTCACGTGACATGGCTTTTGTTGCTATGGTTTTTGTTGACATTTTCATATACGAACAGGTTGTTGATTAAAATTTTTGTTATTAACAATTTAATATTTGTTAATAACAAAAATTTTAATCAACAACCTGTTCGATACAGTTGTCCTCAATTACACCCTAAAAGCCAGATATAATTCGCAATGGAATCAGGTTTTACCAAGGCAAACAGTAGTAATTTGCCCAAAATTGACTCCGTTATGCTTGGCAGATTTTTCGCATCAAACACGTGACTTTTGTTGATTAGAATTGGAATTTTCTGAAAACAATTTTCATCACAATGACAGTGATAATACCAAACCAATTAACCTACACTGATCATCAAAATAACAATCCTTACAGATTCAACAAATTACCTTCAAATGCTCCGCAATAACCTTCTGCACCTGTTCTGTAAATTGTTCATCAGTACTGCCGGTTTCCCTTTCCACTGATGGCAGCAAGGTGACCGTGTAGGTAGTACATGGCATCCACATGAACCACAAAATGTCTGACCAAGAAAGTCTATCAGGGGAATCACCCGACGTGTGTACAGTCACATTCGTAAAGGGTCGTGATACCGCTGTAAAAATGAAATTCTATAGAAAGCTAAGAATTTACTTTTATTAAGAATATATTTTTTCAATTTTATACTTGGCTCACCCTACCTTGTTATGGGCTATCAAATTAGAACCAAAGTGATTACAGGTGTCCACCTCGTAGAAGAAAAAATTCCCTGAATTTTCCCAGACCATTTGTGCGATTTTTCCTAACCCTTTTCTCCATACCAAAATGGTAAAACAATATAATCTTAAATTGAAACATTTTAAATAAGCTTTTTTAAATTTTGTTTTTTTTAAACTTTCTGCTTAAAAAACCAAAATCCTTATAACTTTTAATGCATTAATATTTTTTGTGTTTTCTTTATATTTTGGTTTTTTGGAAGCAGCAATTTTAAAATTTTTAATGTATTTATTGAATATTTTTAATGTGTTACTTCTACAGAATTGAAAAGTTTAAAATTTTTTTCTAAATTTAACTTAACATTGCATAATTTAATTTAACATTGCATGGAGTTTAATAATTCCTTTTCATAAAACCCATTGATTGTGTGTTCTAGTGCAAATGATTCCCTTATATTTATTTCTTTACAAATGTTTATAAAGGAAAAAATATAAGGGACCGTTTCACTTGACCCATTAAGCAACAAACTAAAACTTTTTAATATGAATTATGTATTTTTTTAATAATAGTAACAAAAATGAACATCATAGAAAGAAAAACAATTTTTTTTACTATTTTAGAGATTTTAGGCGGTACTCGCTCGAGTACAGCGGCCACTTAGTGCCAATAATGTTTAAAATAATATCTTTCTATACACAAACAAGTTTTGCATTGCCAGTGAACTCCTTACATGGTAAATTGTAAAACGCAATTGCTTCTCAATTTTTTGAGCATAGTATCCCAAACCACCTTACGCCACCCTGCCACTATTAAAGAGGAAGATCGGCTTTTGGTTTAAGTTGTTAGACCTAAATAATATCTGGCAAGAATGCGTTTTAACAACAGTTGGTATATATGGTCATGGTGGCAAATAATATTCAAACGCAAGGCATTTGCTATAGCCATGTCGATCATGAAAATATAATCCACCACCATTTTTTTGCAAACGAAGATTTTTTTTACATCGCAGAACCATTGTTTTGTTATGGTCTTCGAAATAAAATGGAATACCCACATCTTCATCCAAAGACCAATACAAACTTTCCCTAGACAGTTCGTGATATCCAGACAATATTAAAATCAGACAATACCAAAATAAACTTTTTCTGTTTGTTCGAATCCAAGTAAAAAGAGTGCCTGTTATTTTGTCTCACATATAAATTAGTGTTGGAAATAAATAATTCCATAACTTCCTCATCGAAAAACTTTTCAAATGTTTGGAAAGGATTCAGTTCTTTGAAAGCCTCTTTGACAGTGTTCTTTCTTTGGTGTACTTCAGAAATTTCTTCAGGTCTTGAAGAATCATATCTTTATCAACTCCTTCTTCCTGATCCGTCACGATAATCTATAGTGGTGGTATGATGGCTATCATACTTGACGTCATCGTCACTATCATCGACAATAGTTTGAATGGCATTTATAGTCTCAAAACATTTGGAAATAATTATTAATGAACTGGAACAAAAAAGATTATCCATATATGTATGTTGCTGCTGTACTCGGATAAATTCAGCAGTATTTACATCAAAATATTTTTACTAACACTTCTATTTTACTTACATATTGTGAATAACATTATGAAATGATAAATACTAAATAAAAATATTTCCATAAAGTAAACTAGAAATGAATTTTAGTTAACTTGAATAATAATAATTATAATGTACGCTTACTGTCAACGGTGTTCTGTTCTATATCTGTTGTGATGCTCATAATGACACAATTTGAGGTCTACCCTCACAAGATCTTAATATTTCAATGAGTTAATTTTCTCAGAATGAAAATTACCCGCAATAAAGTTATAAAACGTACAAATATCAAAATTTGTTACAAAAATTAACTGTACTTGAACGAGTATGACAATGCTAAATGGATTAAACACACCAATTGACTAACAGAGTTATTCAAGGAAAAGTAAAAAAAGATTACTTTTAATTTTACCTGTTTATAACTTGTGAACAAGTCATCTTATAAACCACGCAAGGATGGTTTCCAAAAGGCGAAATTGTTCTTTTTGAAATGTATAAAGCCAATATTTTTATATATTTTTGAAAAATTAGCATATTTCAAATTTTTCAGTAATTAGATTTTTCAGTAATTAGATTTTTCAGTAAATACATTTTTAGTAAATTCACTTTCTACTTAGCTGTGATAATTTACCTTTTAATTTTGTTATACATACTACTATTGTGAATATTTTCAGCTACTGAAATGTAATGGTTTAATTGGTAAGGGGTGAGGACACATAACTCTAAAATAATTATCAATTTAAAGCTTAATATTTCATATATTGATACCTGTATCAAAACATAACATAACCACAGTATCTTTAAAAACCTATTTAACAATACCCTACACAATAGGGTATATAATAAAATTCACCATTACATGTGAATGTAGAAGTGGTGCCCTAAAAAAGCTGTTTTAAAAGCTTTTATTTTAACTTTGTAGACGTTATAATTATATTTTGGTTATATATTTTCAATGCCAAATTTCAGCTTTATAACACTGAAAGTCTGTGAGTAAAACGGATGTGACATACAGACGGGTATAGTAAAAGTATAAAGGTCCTAGTTTGGCTAAGGAACCCTGAAAAAGGAATGCGATTAATTTTAAACTGATGAAATGCCACATTAAAATTTCTAATGTTTTTGGCAGAACACGATGATCCTTTCGTTCTCTACTGCAGATTTGGCTTGTGGAACACAGGAAACAAAAAAACATGATGAAATAATTGATATTGCGACTGATAAAATATATTTTAATAAAACTCTAGACATTTTAAAGAAGACAGTTACAGCTTTTCAAAAACTATCTTTAAATTTATTGTACTGTCATTTGTTAACAAGTTATAAATAAATGGTCAAATTCAAAAATAACTTTTCTTACTTGACAGCGAATAGCTTCATTAAAAATGGTCATACAAAGGTTTATAAAAGATATTTAAAAGAAATTGCTTGTACTTGAAGACACAATCAGTGAATTTTATAAAAATAAATTTAATTTCCATGAGACTTTTTGAATTATGAAAAATATTAAGATTTTTTTACTATCATCTTTTATCTGTAACTCTATAGGAAAAACAGATAAAAAATATCCAATTAATATTTTATAAAGGTGATTCCACAAAAATTTAATAAACTAAAAGATTTCTGTTTTAAAACCCCTTTTTTTAATTTAAATCAAAACAATTTTTTGCAAAGTTACAACATGCGCTACATATATTTTTCACAAACTTGAAATAGCTATTATTAGCGATTTATTTATTGTGATATATGCACTAATTTAATTACAGTAAATACAATACATCAACTAATTTTGTTGCAATAAATAATTTCAAATATTTTATTAATTACTATAACCATTGCTCACTCTTCATGATGAAAAATTGTGTTATATTGAATATTTCAAGATTTTCAAACTTTTACCTCTGGATTTTTCACTGGCGCTTTCACTGTAGTTACTAAATTATAAATCAAATGCTTTATTAAATTAAAAACATTTATTCAAAGTAAAATAAATACCGCTATTTAATGAAGAATTTAAAACTACACATATTGAATGATTACTTATAAAAGAAACAGGTGTTTGCTATCAATTAACCAGTAATTTGTTATTTAATTAAGCTGTAATTAAATAAACTGCAGTTTCACTAAAATTAGTGGAGTGATTTTCACATGATGCACACACAGACACCACCTCATTAGTAAAACAGTAGGAGAACATTCTGTATGTACACCCGCTTTATCTGAATAACAATCGTGTTACTTAAATATTAAAGAGAAGAAATGGATATACTACTTACTTATGGCCACTGGCTGAACTTGGTTGCATGATTGAAAGGCCCACTCCTTAAATTTAAGAAGGCCCCGTCCATTTGTAGGGATCTCTTCTGGCTGCAGTAAAACACAAGTGCTCGGAGGACTCAAATCACGCCTAAAATTACAAAATTATTACACAAATTTAAAAAATCCATAGAAGACTAAAAAATTGAGCACAATAACTTTTATGCAAATTAGATGTTAATAATTCACAGCAGAACATGTCTTAGTATGCCTTGTAACTAACCTTGTAACTTAACTTTAAACAAGTGTATTCAAATACTGTAAGAATAGTAAATAGTATTTAAAGAAGAAAATTAGACACTCACTTATTTGTTAACTGCTCTGTGTACTCTATACCTAATGATGAGGACAAAAATGGTCTGAGTTTCCATTTCCTGGGCTGAAATTTAAATAATATTACTGTCACGTTTTAAGCTATGCAATCATTTGTTGTATAAATACAGTTAATAATTAGTTGAAAGCATGTTAAGAGCCTAGTTCATTCATTCGTAATGCTTACTCCCTTTGAAGACAATTTAAATATATAATGAAAATATAATGTAGTGAAAATATGTGAAGAAAATACAGAGCCTTAATTAACAACCAAGTAAATGAATTTATATTTTCAAATAGTTTCATTTGGAGAAAAATGGAGAAAAAAATTTTAAAAAATGTGTAAAGATCAGTTCATACATCTTATGCATATTGAATTACACTTATGAAAATAGGAACAAAGTAATGGGTTGGGTAATCAGTTTTAGCCACACACAGTTGTTAGGGACTTTCTAGAAAGATTATCGAAAGTTTCTGAATATTATGAAACTAAAATAAAAAGAATAAATAATATTGGTAGTTCGCACTTAGCCTTCAAGCACATAATATCAAAGAAAATCAAATTAAATCGACATAAGGGATGAGCTGATCTCCTTTAAGAGTTCCACCTGGGTCATGACGCAAAAACCTTGCAATGGACAAGTCAGTAGTGTCCCAGGGAATGACAACAATTTTGGTTTAGAAAGTTCAAGAACATGGACTATTCTGAAAGATGAATCCCGTTCTGGATGCTCTGTAGCATTAGATTATGAAAGGTTACGACACTTAATTAAAGAAACTTCTTAACTGGCCTAGTTATCAATTGGCTGAAAAGCTTAATCACACAGTAAAGATTTTTATAAATTGGTAAAAGGGCTAAAATAAAGCATTTGGGTAAGCTCCAAGATTAAGCTAGGTTTAAAAACTTATTAGCCAATGTGAAATTTTGAAAAAGGAATGAAAAATAGATATTAAGGGTTGACAAAAAAGACAAAAAAGTGATAACAGGCAAATGAGATATTGAGCTCGGACATCTGATCTGAAGTAATTCTTATAAATATCCTCCTTATGAATAGAAGGTGAGTTACCATCTGTTATAATGAATGATGAATAATATAGAAAAAATATTTCAATCTAAACATATTTATAAATAAACAATTATAAAGATGAAAACATATAGATAGAAGAGAAATGAAAATGAAAATGGAGAAACAGGCTAAAATAGATATTTCTTTTTATGCTAGTGATGGAAGACTACACATTACTGACTAACATCATAATTTACTACTTTTGCCAGCTCTGATAGTAATTGTCCTCATTTCAGTTTTCATGTTTATCATCATTTCAGTTTTCCTTTAAATAAATAGATTGTCTTGACATATAACCAAAGTAATCCATAAGAAAAAATCTCTTTAACTTACACTAATCGATCCTGTTGCGAAGCTAACTGCCAAACAATCTAATGCCGAAACATAATTAGCAATTAACAGGGTAGTTTTGCTATCACGAGAACCCTTATGTTTCACATAAGTACCTGCCAATAAAGAAATATAAATATATTACTGGAAAAAAAAATTAGTCACCAATGATCTTTAACTCATACAACTCTGTATTCACTTTAACATAAATCAAGATTTTTTTCTTACATTGTTTTTGCATGACTTGATTTACAGAAAATAGAAGTTCTTTTTTTGACTCTTGAGAGGTTAAAATTGACATTCCCATATTATATCACGGGAAAGACAGACTCAGATTATTTGACTCGATTTTTTATTTGGCACTCAATTATTCTCATACTATTTGCTTTTAAGTTCTTATTTTCCGTAACTTTTGTTACGAGTGACAAATACTTTAAAATAAAATTGAAACAAATATATAGTATTGACTTAGTTGGAGTAGGTCATTTGACGCGTTTAGAATATTATTGTTGAGGGTGGCGTGTAGATTCTAATACTTATTTTATACTTATATTATAGTGATTGTTATCTCTAATTTTTTCTTTATTTCCTTTGCATCTGTGTCGCCGTGTTGAAGTTTTTGTTTTTAGTGTAAATGCTTGCGCATAATGTCTCCATTTGTTATGAGAAAGATGTACTAGCGGGAAGATCAAGAAGATTTTGATTGTGAAGATGAACAGTTGCAGTCAGTTTTGGAGAGTGGGGCAAATATTTTGAATACGAAGATCAGAATCGAATAGCAGTGATGAAGCAGATTATTTTCTAATTCATCATAGCTTACTATTCTATTTACCAGAAAAGGCAGCTTTTTGCAACACTTAATGTAAAATATTTGAAGTTTTATTTAATAAGCTGTTCTGGCTCTTATAGCTATACAAAATATCTATGCAATACCCCAGACAAATTAGCTATCCTTCATGACTGCAGAAAATATCGGTGAAAGCAGTATGATGTCAACAAATGAAACTTTGTGAGCAACCATAGCTGAAAACGGTCCTGAATAGCAGATCACGATGTTCGGTTTATAATAAAGTAATCTTGAGGAATAGATCAAATATCTACTGGAATCTGTGATCAGAAAGATCTACAAAAACAAGAACAGCTAAGTTTATACTTATAGTACGAAGTACTAATGATTGTATCATTTGCTACCAGTCATGAGAAAATCTAACAGTAATCTCTTTTGTTCAATCTATGGCTAATAAAGCTCAAAATTAAAGATACAATTTTGACTTTCTGTTACCTATTTTTAATTAGGTGAATATGAAATACTCCCTAAAAATGAAAACGAATAGAAATGTTACTAAATAAAGGCAAAAGCTTATAGACAATTTGTTTATGTTTTCATAATTGCTAAAAAAAACTTACTTTCTGAGTGGACAACCCTTGTTGGTACAATAGACATATATTACATGCCAAAAATTTGCAGCTAAATTTATATGAAACAGAAGCACTGAAAACTGATGATGGCTGATGATACTCTTTGAAATTTATCAAAGTAAAAGAAATAAAAACCTATTTTTACTTAGTACATTAAATAATTCTATTAAAATAGAATAAAAAAATTATATAAAATACCTGTAGAGACAATCATATTTAAAATGCTACCAAATATATTTTAGATGCTTTTGACTAAACCACTCGGTTGACTAAAGTTTCACCTTTTGTGATGCAGAAGGTGAATCCTTAGATGATCGGTCCAAGAGTTTTACAATATTTTAGATATAATATCTGGCAGCAATAAATGCATGAATTTTTGAAGGTTTGTAGAAAAGATTTAATTTCGCAGTGGATACTAGAACTAAGTAATATTATAAGAATTAATCATCCATATGTCACTCTCATTGTTTTCATTAAACTGCGTGCAATTTATATATACCATTTATTACTAGAAACAGGAAGCTTTAGAAAAGGACGTCAGCGAATATATGTAGGGACTATTTAATTCTTGCCATATGTTTATATACAAAGCTTATCCTATATTTCCGCTATCAATTTTCCAGTGTAATATCCATAATATATATATTTATATATAGTGAAATATTTAGCAATAACTTACTTTCTAAAATAAATTTATTTCATGTACTGTAACTGAGCATATCATGATTCAAAGAAATGGATAAAATGTAGGTTAAGCTTTAAACATCTATAAATCCTCAAAAGTTTCAAACAAGGGCTTTTAATAAAATAATAGAAACGGTATTTACTAACCAAATGTAAAGCAGGCCATAGATGAAACAATATGTCTAGTTGATAATTTGTCCGGTAAAATAGATGAAATCAACCACAGTAAACCGCATAATAGTATTCTCAGAAAAAGAATAAATAGTCCAATAGGAAGATAAACAAGGAATTGCAGCAAATTATCTCCGGAAAACCTACGAAACGATAAAATTTATTATACTTGAGAACGACGAAAACAGTTGAAATATCGCTGTTTTAAATATAAATTTAGTTTTTTTAAATATAAATTATTTTTTCTTGTAAACCCTATTAAGCATTTAAGAAAAACTAATTATATCGATGTCCTGAAAATAATGAAGTACCGTTGTAGTTTCAATTCAGAACACAAACACTGCTAAAATATCTATATTAAGTAGGTTCAATAAAATGAAATTTACCTGTCATCGTTAACCAATTTGTCAATTGCAATCGACATATCAGACAAAAATTTTATTGACTAAAAATATGTTGCACTAAAGTTGAGAAACATGCAAAAAAGATATATACGAACACATAGATGCGTATTAGACTTACAATTGACATATTTTTAATCAATGTTACCAGACTTACAATGTAAGCAAAAATGCTTTTTGATTGAAAACATTAATATTCTGTATTGGTCTGCATCACGGCTGCTGAAAATATCTTTTTACAGTTACTTTAACTGAAAAAAGTAAATTAACAAAAATAATATTTATTCTTTGATATTCTGCATTTTTTTAATTTTATTAAATATTAAAATCGGATATAAAAAAACCAATTCTCCTTAAAAAGAGAAATAAAATGTTGAAACATTTAATCACATAACAAAATGGGCAAAAAATTTTAGAAAGGGTTTTGTAACTATAAATTATTTTTATGGCGTAAATTATCTATTCCATGGCGTAAATATTAGGGAAGATGTCAACTACAATATATGAATATGGCAATACTCTTGGAGTAAAATATTCTAATTTTCCTATTAGCAGGTGCCATTGAAGATTGAATTGATTGTTTTGTAGATCAGTAGATTACATCGGTCATGTACAATTACGAACACTGAGAGTGTAAAGTTAGGTCGTTCACTGTCTAATGCGTGAGTGATAAGTGTCGGAAGTATACGACGCCAGACGTTCTTTGTTTGGTGATTTAGTACGTGTCGATAATAGAGTGTCTTATTATTCGTTATTTAATATGTGACTAAATGGTGTAGTGGATTCACGTAATGAAACTTCATATGTTGCAAGGCCAAAGATAAATATTGAAATGGATATCTTAGTTTCGTCACAAGAGGAACATTCATGTTCAGAAAACGAGGATGAAAGAAAATTTTTGAACAAAGAAAATGTGCAACATTCTTCACAGTTACCTCAGTCGCCACAACACGGTCAAACATCGGTGGAAATAACTAGAATGGAACAAAAAATGAGGCGTAAACTACAGTTTTTCTTCATGAACCCAATCGAAAAATGGCAGGCTAAACGTAGATTTCCTTACAAGTTTGTGGTACAGCTAATTAAAATAGTACTAGTTACATTTCAATTGTGTCTTTTCGCTCATAACAGATACAATCATGTAAATTATACGTGGGATAATCGCATTACGTTTTCACATTTATTTTTAAGAGGTTGGGATGCCACCATGGAGATTAATGCTTACCCACCGAGTGCTGGACCACTATCTGTGTATCAGATTGACGAATTTTACGATACAATAGATTACGCATGCAGCGGCTATGCTAACCTGTCTAATGCCATTGGGTCTTACTCGTACGCCAATGAAAATAACACGATGTCCGATCTACAACTATGTCTCGTTCGATACAAAGAAGGTACAATATTTGGTTTTAATGAAAGTTACATTTTTAACGCGGAGCTCTATGAGACTTGTATTAATTTGACATGTAGCGACAATAAAGTTAATGCGTTGTCGACGCTACAAGCTAGAGGCATTGATATTAATTTCTCTGCATTAGTTAAAGCTACATTATCTTTCTCGTTGAAAACTGTTAACTTCAAGGCTGCCGGGCCTATAACACCACCAGATTGCTACAGATTTGACATAGAAATAATATTCAACAATGAAGATCATGATGGACAAATGACGCTCATGTTGGATGCTGAACCCTACCGCTTAGTGTGCAAGGGGGATATTGAATATGTTACCGATAATAAAATTGATCAAATATTGAGGAGCATATTAAACATATTGGTTATCATAATATGCACTGCATCTTTTTGCTTATGTAGCCGGGCAATTTATAGAGCGCAGCTTTTAAAGGAATTAACAGTTCAATTCTTCAGACAGACCTACAATAAGGAATTGAGCGCCGACGGTCGAATGGATTTCCTCAATGTTTGGTATATAATGATAATAGTGAATGATGTACTTATTGTAATGGGATCGGCGATAAAAGAACAAATAGAACGCAAGCAATTTACGAACGATCAATGGAATATATGCTCTATATTTTTAGGAACTGGTAATCTACTCGTTTGGTTTGGAGTATTGAGGTATTTGGGTTTCTTCAAGACCTACAACGTTGTTATTCTCACATTAAAGAAGGCAGCACCAAAGATATCAAGATTTCTGTTATGTGCCATGCTCATCTATGCAGGGTTCACATTCTGCGGCTGGTTGATCCTGGGTCCTTACCACATAAAATTCCGCTCGCTGGCTACTACCTCAGAGTGTTTGTTCTCCCTTATTAATGGTGATGACATGTTTGCTACGTTTTCTATTATGTCTGCAAAATCACCAATGCTATGGTGGTTCAGCCGAATATATCTTTATTCTTTTATAAGTCTATACATATACGTAGTTCTGAGTTTATTCATATCTGTTATAATGGATGCATATGATACTATTAAACAATATTATATTGATGGTTTCCCCAAGAGTGATTTACAAACATTCATCGGAACAACAAACATAGACGACTTATCTTCGGGACTTTATAGATCCGACAGTTCTACATCATTGAATGAACTCATGAAATCCCTCTGTTGTTGCAACTACAAAATTGGTTATTCTAAATTCATATCAAGAACTGGATCATCGGGCACAGGAATTTCAAATAGAACAAATATTTAATTATATTTTAATGAAATGCTCAAATAATATAAAATGATTTCATTTTCATATTAGCTATTGCTATTGATGGTACGCAACGCCAAAATATTGAGTTTTTAAAGCAAAAAAAAAGTAACAATTTTTTGTAAAATAATACAGAGGTAAAAAATGTAAATTTTGTTAAGTTTTTCCTGTGTTATATAGCATTTTCCCTTCTTTTAAACTTATTTTGAAGCCATTAAGATACCAAAAATTATCGGATAAAAGACTAAGCCTTATTAATGAACACATATTATCATTATGAACAAATTCAAATTAGTTATTTAATTATTTCAAATTAGTTATGCCTATATTGTGCAGTATATTATAAAATAATCACAATAATCTTACCAAATGCTTTGAAGAACCTCTTTTTTACAACTAGCTATTCTATCTATCAGTAGACTTGACAGTAATGCATAAAAGGTGTAAAACGCCACATTATAATAGAACTGAAATATAATTAATGCTGAGCTAAAAACTGCCATATAATTCTTAGGACTTATTGACAGGATAAAAATATGTATTATATAGTTGCATTTTCAATAGATTTTATAATATAACCTTGAGCATACACAGTTTTGTATACTTCGAAACCTGTCTTAGACTAGTGCATACTAAGTGCAACTTTTATTTGATTTTATTAACATGCTTGTTGTCTAACTTTTATTAGCTTGTTCTCAATTTCACTTTAGTAATAAAAAATACAAAATAAGCAATAAGAAATTCTCTGAAACCCATAATCATGTGGAAATACCCATAATCATGGTGTAAATTAAAAAGTATTTTTCACATTTTTGAAAGCCAACCAAAGTGTTACAATTTTAGTATTATAGTATTTAAATTGTGAAATATTTTAATATATTAACTTGTAACTTAGTGATAATTTCATTGTTATGTCACTAATTTCTTTTATGTTAAACCATATTGTAACTGATAAAAAATGTATTACATAAAAAATCAGATGCTTAAATTTGTGTTACATCCAAAAATTAACAAATAAGAAATGTAAACAGACAAATTTTATCGAGGAATTTAGTGCCTGTTAAAGAAATAAGGAGGTTCACAACTCCCTCTGCAAGGAATATTGTCAGATGTAAATAGATTATAAAGGTAAGTAGTAAATGTTATGTACAGTTTTTAAAAAATTTTAGTTGGAATAGGAGATATTGAAGTGAAAAAGCATTGGAGACTTAAAAATTATCACCCTGATAGTTTAAAACATTTACCATTTGAAAGTAACTCTTTATAAGCAAAAAAATAATTGCAAATTTAAATTATAGTGAAATATGATTGTGTAGAAAGAAACAATATAAAGTTTTGTAATGTAGGTGAAGTTATATAAAATAAGAAAATGAAATATACTCTGAGAAAAAAGTCTGAACTTATGTAAATTCTGAAAGGCTAAAATCCTCTTGCCAATCTTTTTTCTAATTCTGAAAAATGGGAATTCAATAAATTTATTAACTGTGATATTTATCTGATGAATTGATTAAAAAACTATATGACGTTATAAGGTATTTGTCTACAATATTATCATTTTTCATGTAGCAAATACGGTTAATAGCACTAAATGAGAAAATGACTAGAAAGGTTCTTCAAAGAAAAATCATCATTTTTAATTTATTGTATCTAGGTAATTATTAAAATATAAATATTCAATTAATATTTTCGAAGTATCTGGTTTTAAGATAAAATCTATTTTAACAATGACCATTTTAACTGTACCAAAATACCATAAGTCTTTATTTAAATTTTGGTTATTTTCTGCTCATGGTCTATGAATATTACTAAGAAACAATGCTTTTAGCATGAATGTTTGATTTGCTATGGAAAACAGAAAGTATTTAATTTACAGTTTTCTTAGAAAGTCATATTAATTAACTATTTGAATTCTAGACTATATGTGACCTATTCAGTTTTAATAAAAAGAAAATTCACCATTATTATATAGTGACAAGATCTATTTTAGATTGATATTGAATTATTTATTGTAGTCTGGTATTTGGTTCACTTATGTGTGCGTAATGAAAACAGACTCAGTGTAATAAAAACAAAATACATTATACATGCTTGGAAAATATTTGTCATTATTCATACATAACTTTTACGTTGTTAACGTGATACTGTTATTACACTGTTGAAAAATTATATACATATTGACTCAAAATGTTGATTCCTTTTCTCAATATAAAATGAAGAAGGGATTCGGGGCGAAAATTAACTTCAAGTTTGTTGTCCTTAAAATTATTTCTTAAATCACATTTAACTATATATTCTTTTGTATAAAGATGAACAACTCCAATACCTAAAACACATAAAAGCCGTTTTTATTTCCCCTCCAATAAATTACTACTATTACATTTCTTCTATTATACAGATTTTGCATTTACTTATAACATTATTAAATACATTATGGAATAACATTGTTAACTAAATTTTAATGTATTGTATCGTAAAAATATTCTAATACATTAGTTATTTTAAAACTGTAAACAATGTGGAAAGAATCATGTATAAAAATGCAGTGTTATCCTATGATTGGTATGGCTATATAGGCACATATTAAGGGATATTCAAACTCCCCCGAAGCCCTTCGAACTTACAGCAGGTGAAATGCTTTTTTAAGAGCAAAACATTAAAACCATAGTTTTCCACAGTAACCAGAGCAAAAATTTCTTACAAATAAAATAAGGAATTAGTAACAAAATTCATTGTCTATATATTCACTTACCGGGATACATGTGTTAGTTCTAATCCAATCCTTAGTGTTATGGTGAATAAAAGCATGTAGATTTATAACATAATGAATAATTTATTACAAACACTATCTAAGTATTAAATTTGTTCCGTATATAAAATTAAAATTTTAGATTATAGAACAGTATAATTAAAATTATAGAACAAATTGCAGTTACGTGACAGCCCAGTATATGAAACTATTCACCATTTACATTTAGTTATTAAAAAAATTAACGAAGTCTCAACAAGAGTAGACGACTAATTGAAGAACATTGCTAGATACCAAATTTTGCTGGCAGCTGTTCATAACATATGAACAAATTAATGTTGTACATCCATATTAATCTGTTAATTTTTATCCCACAATGAACCGATAATACTTTTCATACATGTAAATTCCAGATATTTTATTATTACAAACTGTTCGCTTATCTTTTTCTTTCTGTTTTTTGTTGAGTTTTTAATTTATTTGCCTACCTTGAATTTGGAGTGTAATAAAAAAATTGTCATACTTAAACGAAAGCATGTACTAAAAACAATTGTATAAGACACAATAAGCGTTTTTATTATAAAAATATTAAAGACACAATTTATACTCGCAAAATAATATCAGATATATATTTAACTAAATAACTCAATCAATTTTATAACCTCACTTTCAGCAAAAATTGGGCCACATGGAAGAAGCCACTGGCAAAAGCTAGTAAATATAAATATAATAAACGTTTGTTCTTTAACATAATTTTGACAAGTTTTTTTAAATATGTCGTGGACAAAGTGTCCTCAATTTGGAACTCATAATACCACAATAAAGCCATTTTTAATTCTATTACAATACAAGAATTTAAATATATAAGAATATCCGATTATTTGTAGTGTTACAATACATTAAAGTATTTACTCTTACTTGTAACGGTCTTCTCATTATGTAAAAATATTAGGCCAAATGCTATATTAGAGATAGCAATACCTATTGATACACCAACTTGTCATTCTTGTTATATAAAATGATACAATTTTCTATGCACATCAACATTAACTACAATAATAAAACATATATGTGACGTATCTTCTAGTATTACTGTTAAGTAATACGAATTAAAGGAGTTTGGCCAAAATATATGGGATTAGGTTCTCAAAAAAGTTTTGGTACAGCAATAAAACTAAGTCTGTACTATAGAGCTATTTAGGATAATGCTATTCACTATGACTTTTATTGTGTAAAGCTTCTTCTGAATTTAAAGTTGCCCAATAGAAATGGATGACGAAGTCAAGGATCATAAATTATTAACAGAAAATGAACAATGGTCATATTTATTGTAATAGTAATAATACTCCAGCACATATGTAAATCGACACTCATTATCACTATATTTAAATTTATAAGTTTAACCCAATTAGTATGTCCATTGTGGACATTGACATATCGTTAACCTAAGAAGTTTACTTTCTGTGACTGATATTGATGTGTTATCAACATACCGTGTCCCACTAAAAATATATTTTTTTCTTTTTAAAAAGTAAATTAACAGTTAAATATATTATTCGGTCAATAAGATTTTCCCATTAACGGCAGTGTGGGGTAGTCCAAAATCACCTGTTTCATTGAACAAAATTCAAAACTTGTGCTGATACTGTTACTTCAACCATTAACCTAATATGAAAACAACTACCTAAATTATATTTCTCCAAAATACAAGAACAATTCGAAATGGCTTCACATCTGAAAACAAAATACATCTATATTAGACAAGTGTGTTTCCAAATTCTTTAGGTCAGTGCCAAAGATCACATAACATTTCATATTTCGGTGTGGCCTCAGGTGAAATCCAGATCAAAATATGTTTGGTAGTCAACGTGTTCTCATGTAAGTATTCACAACAACACTATCTCGCTAACCTACCAGAGGTTCCAAGTATAAAAACATTTTAGTGATCGACCGAAGGTCAGTTTACAAGTCGAGGCTGGCGTTTAGTTGTCGCCATTACCTTTGGCCGAAGCTGCAATCATGATTGGAAAGAATACTTACTATAAACAGCTTCAATCAATTGGTATTTCATCAATAATTATTTGTTTTATTTTTATTTATTTATGGGTGTGAATATAATGACAACAGTAGAGCAAAAAATCAAAATATACAAAACAGTGCAATCATTAGTTCGTCGCTTTTGCAAATGACGTCGGTGTTTTGTTTACGTGCAGTTGGAACTAAAATTGGTGAGTTTTTTAATGCGTTTTTTTTGTGTTAACTTTATTGTACGAGTTGTTCAGATTAAAAGATATTGTGTATTTTATGTTTTTCTGATAATCGAATAGTGAAAGGCAAATCATAAGTGGTTTGCCTACAGTGATATAGTTTTTAATGAAATGTCATTCGGAAGACATTGTACATTCGGTTGAGACTTGGTCCCCGGAACAAGTCTCCCGTAAAAAAAATTTATTATAGTTCGTAGATACCTAAATAAGTATTTCGACGTTTTATTGTGACGTTTTCATTTGTTATTTTCAGGTTATTTCAGAAATTCCGTGTGTGTATAAAACTAAACAAGGAAGTAAAAAGAGGGAGGTTATCAATAAATATAAACTTAAAGCAGCTGTTTATGATGTTATGTACTGTGATGAATCACTTCGAGGCAAAATCCTACAATATGTCCGTAATGACTACAGCGGTATGTGAAAAAAAGAGAAGCAATTGCTACAGGAAGTTTGTCTCTAACTACTTACGCCTGTTTTTAATCCGGTTCATATGAACCGGGGATGATCATATACAAACAAAGATCTGGTTCATATGAACCGATTCTTTGTTTTTACTAAACACAAAGAATCGGACTTATCCAATTATTTAGAGACAGCTAGCGAATTATAATGCAATGGAATGGACTTACGCCCAAAGTAGTGACTGTTAGCTTTCCAGTTTTTGCAGTAGAAAATAATAAAAATATGCCAGAAAAATTGCGTCCTACCATTGGCTTCATGTGTCCTCATACTAAATTGTCTCTGAGAGTGCTAAAAGCCACAAGCCTATCGCGGGCTACAAGTTTTAATAAACATAATATTTAAAAAAAATTTCAAAATTTGCAAAGCCTGTATACAAGATTCCATTTTAAGCCCCAATGTGTATGGAATTTAGATGAAATGGTCATAACAACCGTGCATAAGCCAAAAAAAAAATAATTTCAAGATGCTCCAAAGATAATCCGTGTTTAGTCATCATGGATAACCACTAGAGCCACATCAGCATTGATTCAGTCTATTACGCTCGGGAAAATGGTATACATTTATTAACCATTCCGCCTCTTGACAGGATTTTTATGGTACCCTCAAATCCTATTATAATACGGCATGTGATGACTGGATTCTGGCTCACCCTGGTCGTCCATTGACAATATATTATATCTGCGGCGGTCCTTAGCTATGACGCCTCAAACATAGTAAAAAGTTTCGAAAAAACTGGAATTTATCCATTTAGCAGCGAAATTTTTACCGACAAGGAATTTCTTTCTTATGTTACTGGCCGTCCGAAAGATTGTGTTGCTGGTCCAGAAGACGTTCAAACAATTGCTCAGGAAAACAATATTGCAAATGAAACTATTGACGTGCCAGAAGACGATATTACTGACGCCGGGGATATTTTACAGGATAATATTTTTGTAGAGAGAATGTCATCTTCCGAAGTTCTGAAATCACTTGATATGCCTTCTGCTGCTATAACTCTATCTCAGCAGTCTCTTGTAGTGGTATAAAACATCCTTATGTCTGGCCCTTGCTCTGGTGACTCTTCTGCATGTGCAATACAAGCAAAGAAATTACCCCTAAGCCAACAATATACCGCAGATGCCTCCTTAAATTATATAAATATTACACCATCAACGTTTATAAATGCAACAATACACCATATACACCAATACACCATATACACCAAATGCAACATATACACCTACTGTGGAACAATTATCTTCCAATGCGACAGCGAATGAAACATTCTCACACGTGAATGATAATAAGCCTATGGTAGCTGAAAATAAAACTCTTACCGATTTGCAAGCACCGTCGACCTCAAAATATGTAAACCCCGATATTATTAGGCCACATGCTAAAAAAAATGTAACATCAAGGGTTAGAAAAAAGGTGCTACAAGAATTATTACCGATACACCTGAGAAAAATGAAATAGAAGAAGCTCGTAAAGAATCAGAAGTTCATAAGAAAAGAAAAGGGAGAATTCAGCTAAAGTAGTAAAAGGAACTTTAAAGACACAACAAAGGAGCAAAGGGTTATAAAAACAAAAGTGAAGAGACGAAGACGAAATTCCAGGGGGGAGGTTATCATTCGTTCGGGCGATGACCATTCGTGGGAATGATCACTATTCGTTATGATCGACTCACGAAATCGATGCTGTCGTATTAATGGTGAACGGATTATTATTGTAACCTGCCGTAACGCGGCTGGTCAGAAGATCAAATTTGTTCTCTTTGTTTCTAGTAATGGGAAGACTTGTATAATCAATATTTGTAATTTATTTATATTGCGTAGACTTCTAATACGCGATGCATTTTATCCTGTTATTGCTTTATAGAGCAATTTTCTTATAACTGATGTATTGATATTAAGTTTTAATAGAAGCAACATTTCGTTTACTCAATCTAATAATGGTGAAATTATTTCACATTTCACTGCGTCCGACTCAACATATTAAAATTACTAAAATCACGCACCTAATCAAATATTAATTTTCTACAAAACTACAATGCCATATTGAGTAAAAAATTAAATTATATAAAAATACTTTTTGTTTTTTTTTATAAAACGATGAATAAAATCCAATCCGTAAAACACCGCCATAGAGCAAACAAATAATTAAGATAACGGTCGACATATAAGTAAATACAGTCGACATATTAATAAATACACAAAAATAGTTATGAAAGCATTTATTTATTACAAGTTTAAATAGCACGGCTTTATTTTACAGGAACCTAGATTTATTAGTAGGATTTTATTGTACAGAAATCGAGATAAAAATATCTTGAAAAATTACGCAAACTACATTCAAGGTTATACTCAATACAAAGACCCAAAAAATGTCAAAGTACTACCACCATAATTATACAATAAATGTATCCATTTATTCGTATTCCAAACGTAAAATTTTAATTAGTTAAGCTAGACGTAAACAATAATACAATAAACAAATTCAAACGAATGTTGATCTTCGGAACGAGGGCAATCATTCGAACCTTGTTTAGATCAAATATCGTAAACCGAATGAATGAATGGAACGAACCGGTTTGTTCGCGAATGGATCGAACTAGTTCCAAACATATGTTTTGTCAAAACGAGTGATTCGATTTTTGCAACGTAACTGGTGGAATCATATTACCGTTCGTCCGGTCGGTCACCATTAGTTGCGATTGACTATCGAAGTATCGATGCCATAGAATGAATGGTAAATGAATATTACTGATTCGTGCCACGTGCGATAATGTGGCTGTTATAAGTTTGTTCGTTTTGTTCACAGTAATGGAAAGACTTGCGTGATTTTTTACGTTTATAATAAATATTTGAAATATGTTGGCATATCGTATGCCTCCGCAAAGACAGTACCATCTGGAAATAACATACAACCATACCATCACTTTCAAAATGTAGGACCATCATTCTACTACGCGTCTACAAAATTAAATACCAATAAAACACTAGACATGGACCCGAATTATTCAGATCACTCAAACAACACTTTTTACGAACAAGATTTAAACGAACAATCCTCAGACGAAGTGATAAGTGATGAAAACCCGTCGATTATCGCGAACGCAAACGAAATTCCGCAATCGACTGACCGTAGATACAAACGTAGAAAACCAAATACTAGAAATACCTATTTCCGCAAAATTCTTTAAATTCGTTTAACAACCAACTTCAGCTTCACCTTGTTTTTCATTCATCCAATAAGCCAAAAATAAAATACATATTTCCAAACAAAAAACGATTAATAGCCCAAATCAGATTCGATAACGTAAAAGATGACATTATTAAATCATTTAAACTATACATAAAACCAAATATTCAATGCGGCGTCTGGTTATCTGACGAATAATATATTCCTGACATTTTAACCGTACTACAAAATAAATTTAAAAACTCATCATATAAGTTAACCCTCTGTAATTCACAACTCGATGACGTAATCGACACTGAACCACGAGATGAGGTTTTCAACCCTTACCGAGAACGCTCACTATGTGCTATCGATTTTTAATACGCATTAATTTCTATAGATTGTTCCGACTTCATAATAATAAATAGACTGTACGATTTAAAAAAAATATGCGAAAATATTCCTCTCAATAACATGCATAAAAAATGCTATCGCCCTCTCGCTTACACACGCTGCCTATTACACAGCACCTTATCACACAACATTTTTATTAGTCGAAATGGGATCATATTACGTAGCCAACATTAGAATATTTGTCTAGAATTCTCCGTACATACTCCTATTTCCAGTGCTACTATAACGAACCTATCGCAATTCCTCCAAAAACTTTCCTAACTGTGAATGCAATATCTTACCAATATATAGAAGATGGTGGAATTCCTGAATACTAATATCAAACTACTATAGTCGTATCAAACCACCCAGAAGTCTTAGAAAAATATCCATGTCGAAATGAAGAAATATACACTTGCTAGCCTTTTGCTGTTTAGCATAAATAAAAGGGAAGCATTTCATGAGGAAAGTGTTATTATGAATATATCACATTACTCTTTGAAGGATCTGCCTGCATACGTAGCAAGAACGATTTACTGCCCGTTCACCCACTCAGCACATCTTGGTTAAAACGGGTACAAGTCCCATTGCAAGCTTAAATATTCAAATATCCAAAGAAGATTTACTGGCCATCCACGTAGAACAAAGCGTTCCGTTCATAAAACTAAAGTGTTCTGCATTCCGACTCCACACATCGTAAGATATAAAAGCCGTCCTCAACAAGCTTAGAGGCATTATTATACAAAACTTTGTTAAGTCAATATCTTTTTTATTTAGCTTCTCATAAATATATATACATGTTAAATATTTTTATTTATTTTTTTTATTTCAAAATTCATTGAAACATAATTGGCGCGTACGTCACGTGTTTACTTAACACAATAAATTAAACCTGATAATTATATGGAGCTTGAGTCATTCAATACGTAAATAATAAATATAGAAAATTAATAAAACGACGTAGTTATTTGGGAGACAAGAAAGCGGTGCCTTTTATTAATCAAAGGAAACTGTACATATACAAGTGTAGAATATATAGAATACAATGAAGACATCAGACGGCACTGTTATGTTTATTTTATGTTACCAGGTATAAATAATCATAACAATTCAACTACAGCAAATACACAAAAAACAATAACATTTCATTTTAACACCTATTTGATTAATCCCCATGTCCTCTATACATTTATAATGTTTCTTCAGTAAGAACGTCACCTGGCATAGCAGTTGTTGACAAATATTCTAAATTTATAAACATATTATTAATCACATCCTTGACAAAATTATATTTAATATTAATGTGTTAAATTTTTCTATGACGCACATAATTTGCCACCAACTTCTGTGCACATCGACTATTTTTACACAGTACATAAATTACCAGTCAGTTCACATAGTAAAGACTTTAAATATATAGCCTCTTCACAAGTCTCAGCTATTGACATGTACTTAGCTTCCATACTTGAAGGAGTCCTTCCATACTTGTTTTCGTGCTCTCCCAAGTAACAGCTGATCCTGATATTACAAAGCAATAGCCTGTATGAATTTGCGATCTACAGTATTACTTGCCCAATCGGCATCGACATAACCAACAAGTCAGTGTTATCTTTTTTACACTTCAAACAATAATTCTTAGTTTTCTTAAGATACCTAAGCATTGGCATAATTCCAATAAACATTTGCTTGCCATTTATTAAACTGACTAAGAAAACTAACACCAAAAGATATATCCGGTCTCGTAAAAACCGATAAATATATTAAACTTTCAACTGTTGATATTAAAGATTTAGAACACAAGTTTCTGATTTCTCAATATTTAAATTACATTCCATAGGAGTACTTACAATTTTACAATTTACCGTATTAAACTTATACAGTAATTGCTCTACGTATTGCTCCTGAACCAAAGGAATAACATTACATTTTTTATCAATTTTAACTCTCATCCCTAAACATTGCTGAACCGTCCTAAATTTTCTATCTTGAAGTTAGAACTTAATACAGAAATTAATTTTTCAGTCTCTTCTTTATTGTTACTACTTAAATAAACGAAATAGTCAACATATAACGCAATAATAATTTTTACACTATCATTCATTTTTGTGAAAACATATGGCTCTAAGTGACTCTTTTTGAATCTATAGGATGTCTCACAACTGGGGGAAAGGTCTCATAGTAATCGATGCCAGGTCTCTGAGAAAAGCCCTTAACTATCAAATGCGCTCTGTATCACACTGCATTGGTATCACTGACTTTTCTTTTAAATACCCACTTGCACTGCAGTAATGTCTTATCTGAAGGTAACTCATCCAATGAAATCCACGCTTTATTTTCCTCAAACGCTTGCAACTCATCCTTCATTGCCTCAATTTATTCTCTCTTTGAACTCGCCAGAGCTTCTCGGATACTGACAGGATCACTGGTGACTTCTGAACTCAGCATTGTACTTGTACAGAAACTCATAACCATAACGCTATAAAGGTCTTCTCACTTGTTTGTTATTTACTGGTTCTTGTGGCACTGTTTCCTCTTCTTCCTCAAGCTATTTAAAATGCTCTAATGTAGGATACAAATTAGGGGGATCGTCTGATTCTGAAATGTTTGGCTCAACAGGATTCGAAATATGTTCAAGATTATATCCATGTTCAATATAGCTGCCTGTATCCTCTGCTTGGATATCCCCAACTGAAACTTTTATAGGTGCAACACTAATATTGTTTCTTTGTGTATTTTCATATACTGTTACATCTCTACTAGTTGTTATATATCTTTTAATGGGATCATAGACTCTGTAACCTTTGACGTCCTCAGAAAAACCAACTAGGATGTGCTTCTTTGAGTTTTGAGTTTGTTTGTCTAGTGTCTCACGCCGCTTCTCTTTAGGCACGTGCACCACTACTTGACTGTCGAATATACGAACATGGCTCAAATCTGGTTTTTTCTTTGCCCAGACTCATACGGAATTTTATTACTTAATCCTGATGCGACAGACCTATTTCTTAGATAGACAGCAGTGTTTGTTGCTTCTGTCCAAAACCTTTTATCTAAACCTGCATCAATTAATAAACAATGAGCTCGCTCAACAATGGTCCGATTAATGCGTTCACTCAAACAGAATGGTTTCTGTCATTAGTCTTTTGATGAACAATTACAATCCTTCAAATAATTCTTGAATTCATGGCTTCTGAACTCTAAGCCATTATCTGACCTGAATATGTTTATTTTCTTATTTATTTGATTTTCTGCCCTTACTTTGAATTGCTTGAAATACTTGAAAACTTTTCCTTTTTCTTTGAGAAAAAAAAAACAAAAGTCGTACGTGTATAGTCCTCAATAAATATATGGAAATACCTTGCCCCGCCAATTGAAGTCGACTCCATAGGTCCACACACATCAGCGTGACTGTTTTTCTTGGCAGTATTCTTGTTGATTACTGACTTATTTATGTGTGATATTCCAGTGGCTGCCCTTGATTTTATTCTGGTCATTCATATTCAAATGACCCAATCTCCTGTGCCATATTACACTGCTAACCGCTGTAGATGGAGATGAAAACAAACATTGTTTACGTTCTATAACCACATGTAAACACCATCTATCTGATTTGCCACAGCCACCAAACTGTTTTCTTTAATTCTATTGCCGTTTTTTTTAAGCCGACTTATCGATATCAAGTTTGTCGTATTCGGGAATGAGTTCGACGCCATTTCTGTTAGTTGTACTCTTAATCAATCCTTTTATTTTTTAAACACAATAATGCTTATATCTACGCTGCTTATAGTTCAGACACTGCTTTTAACAAGTTTTTCTGAAAACTATAGTCACCGTAACCTAATAAACTACGGAGTTAGGTGCGAGAAAAGAAAGCGCTGCCTTTTATCAATCAAATGAATCTGTACATAAAAAATTATAGAGTATATAGAATACAAAGCAGATCACAGAACAGATACGGTACAGAATGGACACGATACATACGAACCCAAATAAAAAAAATGAGTCCCACTTTTTCATATCATCCCAAACGCTGTCAAAGTGACTCTCCTCTCTCCTCGCTTCACCCCCCCCCTCCCCCGACCAAAGATTTGTGTTATTATTATTAATGCCCCTAGATGGCGTAATCTCTTACTCTCTGTTGCTCTAAGATGGCGTTATTAAAGAAAAATAATTTTTTTATTCGTATGAATTTATTAAACCGTGATAACAAAAATATTTCAATCAAAAGAAAATTGACAAAATAACTTGTCAATATAAGTTATTAAAATACAATAACTATAAGAACGTAATTCAAGAAAATTGAAATAAATTCGAAAATGCAGTTATGAATAGCATCGGGGTTCTACAAGGAGCTATCTGGCATCACTAGGTGGTCACTGTACATACGAGAGTGCTGCGAGTTGCCCACACTCATATATACAGTTACCATCTGAAAACAAACAAAAAATACACAAATTCAGATATAATTATAGAAATATTTCGTAACCTATTACTAGAAGAGATATATTTTCAAACTTTTGTTAAAACCCCATACTTGGTCAATAACACCATAATTGTGATTTCTTGAAAAATTAAAGCCGTTATTTTTCCTAGAAGGAGCCGATAAAACCAAAAAGACCAATTTGTTCATAATCATTTTATAAAATTTACATGACGTTTAAAAAATCAGGTATCACTTAAAATATTTGCAAAAAATTCACGTGTCAATAACAAAATTTTCATCAATCTTTAAACTTCATTTGAATTATTTTTTTCTGGAGAGACTGTGCCCGACATTGCTCCACCCTCGCTACACCAAATCATACAATTCATTTCTTCACCAAATCATTTCTTTTATTTTCTGTTATGGTTGTAACAAGTTAAAGGACAAGTAATTAACAATTTTACGGAACCAATTTTAGTTAACAATTATCTATATAATTTGTAACACTAATAGTTTTATTACAAATTTTAAAGTACCCACACATAAGAGCTTTCTCTCACTCCTATTGCTGAGATTGAAGTGGCTCTTCATCAATAAAGCAGAGTTTGAAGAAACGAGAAAATTAAAAAGTGCATTTCAAACGACAGACATTAAGATCTAAAAAGAGTATTTTTAAAAAGGGCTGAAATTAAAAACAAATATTGTAATTTTTGGTTATCTTTCCCATCGATTTACTTTCTTTAAAGTCTATTTTAATTTCTTAGGGTCCAGTCAATCTTTAGTTTGATAAAATGTTTAGTAAACAAATTTAAATAAACTTCTCTACTATATATGTGCAATTGAGAATTATCTTGTAAATCAATAATTAACTTCTTGTCAATTAATCAATCAATCTTTGAAGATTATTATAAATTGTTTAATACTAAAAATAACATTCTATATGTTATTTTTATAATCGTATTATTTGAAAATAAAATTTGTTCGTCAAAATATGACAAGAGGACTAATAAGTGTTAGAATTACTTTCTAATACGCAAGAATGTTTCTCAAGTCGCAAGTAAACCACTATTGTGTTTTGCAACGTTAAAGTATAACATTTACAAAAAATATTTGAAATGTGGTCTTCGAATACTATGTAATAAGCAGTAATGCATAAAACTTACTAACTTTTGGTTCGAGGCAGCAATAAAAACGACTATTCAGGCGTTTTTCTTTTAATGCAATTACGTCCACGAAAAGTACACGCCATTTTGATTTTGGTCGCCAATTAATAACGTAACAAAGATTTATGAACACTCAATAAAACAAATATATAACGATACAATGGCCACAACAACGTATTTAAGTAACACAAAGCACCTAAAATATGTGAAAATATTTAAAGTATAAAAATATATTCTCTCCGCAATACATCTAGTTTGTAGGTTGCGACTCAGAGTCCTGACACTCGGATATAAAAATATTTTTTCATAGATTTTGTTGTTGAGCATGCTATCTCTTTATAACTTGTCTATGCAAAGTTTAATTACCATGGTAACACTAAACCATTGCTCTCTAGAGTTTAAGTTGTGATGAAGCTAGAGCTGTGTCGATCAATCATTTTAGACGTCATTACGACCTTGGTCGACCGTGACTAGTAATGCCACTCGAGTATGATTTTGTTACTAGAGTCACTTACCTACGTTACTCGAGTAGCACTCGAGTTTTCGAATCAACTCCTTCCAGTTCCAAGTAGTGATGCGACTCCAATATGATTTTGATACTCGAGTCACTTACCTACGTCACTCGAGTTAACTCCTTCCAGTTCCAAATATTATATCACTCGAGTTTTAAATTTAATAAAAAATAAAACAAAAATCAAGTTCAAATAACTCCGTTTATTCGTGAATTGAATAACGTAGCATACATAAAAAACAAAACAATAAAATTTCTATGACAAAATAAATAGATTTTAAATAAACGTTATGTCTAATATTTCTGCTCCACATGCGAGGGAGCAGGCTTGATGTAAATTAGGAAACTAATAAAATTGACAGTAAAAATTAAACATCTTTTACTAGACAATTATAAATAATTGTCTACTAAATAATAATCAGACTGTATCAATAGAAAAACAAAATATGAGTATTTTAAAAAATAATAAATAAACCAGCTCTTTCCTAATTTAATTTCAAATAGAATAAAAATCAGTTTTTGAAATTTCTTTTACTAAATAACAATCAAACTGACTCAGACTTTATATGTATATATATATATATATATATATATATATATATATATATATATATATATATATATATATATATATATTTTATAACTAGTCAACATGCAAAATAAAATAGCTTTTAATATTGCAAATAATGTGGCATATTATGAAAGAAAAGTTAAAAACAGAAATAAGAAAAAATCCCTTAGAATCTTTAAACGACGACGAATTTAAACAGAAATACAGATTTACGAAAGAAACTTTTCAGTATATTTTAACTTTAATCCATGAAAATATTGTTTGAGACGTCAGAGGTGGCTGTATTCTGGCTCATATTCAATTACTAACCGCATTAAGGACGTGGGCACGCGGTAAGGTCAATAACTTCAATACAATTGTTTACATTGCTTATTTCATTCTTGGTATACAGAAATTGTCACCACGCAGAAAGTAATATAAAATTTAGAAAATTAAAGAGATAAATTGTAATTTTGAATTATGAAATAACATTTACCTTCTAACTTTTGTGATAATTCATCTTAACGAAACTCGAACACTGAACACTGCAATTTCATTCACAGATTCAAAACGACAGTTGAGATTTGCACTGCTCGGGGGTTCTGTCTTTGAGTGTGACTATGAGTCGGCCAACAGTTTCGATAGTGTGTAAGAGAGTTGGTTTGGCCCTTGCAAGGAGAAGAACTTTATTTGTTAAAATGAAGTTGAGCAACAAAATGAAACGATTCAGTGCTTTTATGCAATTTGTGGATTTCGATCGGTGATTGGTGCTATTGATTGCACACATATAAGAATACCAAAAGTCACAGGTAAAGGTTCTGGCTCCATTAATGTTCAGGTTAGTACATGTGAGGTTGATAGCATCTATAACTTTTTAAATAATATTTCCATTACTATTTTGATGTTAAACCGTAAATAAATCATTGCACTATATTGTAAGAGCAAATTAGGTGTTTTCATTAGAATTAACTAATGTTCCTTTTTCCAGGTTGTATGTAAAGCAAAATTAGAAATATTGTATATAGCGGCACACTGGCGTGGTAGCACCCATGACTCCCGAATGTTTAATGAGTCATCTATAAAAACCGCTTTGTGAATTTCGAGGAAGATTGCTCGGTGATTCTGGATACGCCATGCACACCATATTTATTTACTCCTGTTTTAAATCCCAGAACGAGAAGAGAAGAACTGTATAATGCTGACCATATTAGAAACCAGAAATACTGTAGAAAGATGTTTTGGTTTATGGAAGCAAATATTTCCTTGTTTGTTGAATAGCTTTAGGAAGTAACCTGGAAAATACCAAAGTATATATAGTTGCATTAGCGGTGTTACATAACATTGTAATACAGAGAAATAACTTGCTTGAAATATTGATAACTCAACAAACACACAATTTGAAAATACTGAAAGCGAAAACGTTAGTCATCTCTATAATCAAGTACATGGTAATGCTCTGCGGGCAGCATTCATCGATCAAAATTTTTAATTATAAATCGCTTAATATGATTTTCTTTTCACTACTGGGCTTTAGTTATAAAAATGCAGTTTTTCCTACTAAACACTTCATAATCTAATTTACTTCATGATTGTTATTCCTTTTTTAAAATTGGTTATTCGTCTTTTTATGGTTTGTTCCTTTATAGTTTTCTTCACGGTCCTGCTACTCGCACACGAAAGAACATTTTTATGCAAATTTTGCCAATTGATATGCTTTTTGCATCTTTTAATTTAATTTTTCTGTTTCCAAAATGCAGTTTAAATGCTAATAAACTGCTCTAAACATAACTGGCATTCATGAAAACATGTGCTTTTTACACCTAAATGTGCTTTTGCATTTTTATGTACTTTTACTTTTTCTGTTTCTCTTTTTTAATATTATCTCCATTATTTTGATTGCATTTCGTTTCCATTTATGTAATTTTAAAACCGTGAAATTGTTTTTTTAGTTATATTTTCTTACAAATATTACGTCATATATATGGATATATGTAGTGTACTTTAAATATCTTACAGTTTGGGAAGTAAAGTAACTGTTATATTGAAAATGGTATTATATTTTAAAGCCCATGTCTCTAATCAAATCATTTTATTTTCGTTATTTTATCTTATATATGACATGTACTGGTAATATAATAATGATAACTTGTTGTTTTTGTGAATTTTGTTATCACCTATAATAAAACTATTTTTTTAAATGAACTGTCCCTTTTCATAATCATTTTGTATTTATAAAGAAAAATTAAAATAATAGGCCTACATGAACAAATGATAATGACAACTAGTGTGTCCATCTTTTTAACAGTGTCGACAATGTTGTATCGAGTTTCCCATCTGTTTATATTATCTATTAATTTAACCACCTTAACACATTAAAAATATGCTTTATTTTTAGGGTTCCATACCCCCAAAAAAAACCACATAATATCACTCACTTGTCTCTCTGTTACAGCCTTTTATTTCAGAAACCTTTTAATGAAGAAACTACATTTAGCATAGTGCTAAGCATATCATAAATCTCAATAATTAACACGCAGAAATTATATGCAAGTTTTCTAAAACATTTTTAATGTATTAGCATTTCTAATAATTCTTCTTGAATATTTAGCATTTCTAAATGGCAAGCTAAATATTCGAAACAATTTCTTCTCTTTACCGGAACACGTGTTATCTCAAAAAAAATGAATTTAGTTTTTTACTTTTATCGAAACCGCCGTATTTTATTCTACATACTACAAAAATGTGATATCATTCCCTAAAAAAGGCGTGAATTTACGATCGAAAGAATCGACCCTATGGTGGTAACTTCAATTGTAACGTTGTCTCTTTCAATCAGTCAATCGGCCACGACAACGTGATCCGTCAGTTGTCCACTGACACAGCGGTAAAGACCCCCCGGTTTTCCGAAATAACGTGACGTCATGATTATACCACGTTTTTTCTGCGAAGGTTTCTTTTAGTTATTTTTTTTATTTTAATTCAATAATGTGACAAATATTGGTCATTCATTTTTTCGTTTAAATAGATATTCACCTAAAAAGTCTTGTGACTGATATTACGATATAGATAATGATGTGTTATTCGGAATATTTCAGATTACAACGTTGTTGATGATATATTTGTTTCTTATTTGAAAATTGTTTTGGAATTATTTATTGATGTCTAGTTTTTCCATATAAATAATATTATTTCATAGTAAAATAGAAACATAATAATTAGCCTTGTTTTTTCAGACGACACCGCGACCAAAAAGACTTGTTGACCTCACATTAAAAAAATATGAACATGTAAATTTTAATAGTAATGAAACTGAGGTTTGCGGTTCTGATATATTAAATGGAGTAGTTGGTTAGTGAGATTTGGATGTCTTAATTTATTATAAGATGTAGATATAATGATCTTATAAATGAGCCATATTTACAGTCTACAGAAAACGAATCTTCTACATTTGCATCTATAATTACCACTCAGCGTAGATCACCAATGGCGGATGGTGCGACAAATTGTGTTATTTCTAATACTATAAACGAAGGTACGAACAATTAACCTACTATTACTGAATCAGTACCTAACACGCAGCCTACTTCATCAATAGCGGAGGTTACAGCAAATTGTGTTATTTCTAATGCTATAAACGAAAGTACGAACAATCAACCTACTATTACTGAATCTGTACCTAACACGCAGCCTACTTCATTAATAGCGGATGTTACGGCAAATTGTGTTATTTCTAATGCTATAAACGAAAGTACGAACAATCAACCTACTATTACTGAATCTGTACCTAACACGCAGCCTACTTCATCAATAGCGGATGTTACAGCAAATTGTGTTATTTCTAATGCTATAAACGAAAGTACGAACAATCAACCTACTATTACTGAATCTATACCTAACACGCAGCCTACTTCATCAATAGCGGATGTTACAGCAAATTGTGTTATTTCTAATGCTATAAACGAAAGTACGAACAATCAACCTACTATTACTGAATCTGTACGTAACACGCAACCTACTTCATTATAGCGGATGGTGCAGCAAATTGTGTTATTTCTGATGCTATAATCATTTACAGCTTTCGTAAGTGCAAACAATCAATCTACTATGATTGAACCTGTAGTCGATTGAACCGCAGCGTACTTAGCCAATGGCGGATTGTAAATCGAATAAAAAAGGGAAGAAAAGGTCAAAACAAGAAAACGATTGGAAGAAAAATATTGCGAAACATTTAAGAAATAGTGGTAAGTCATACAAATCTCCAAAAATGAGTAAAATAATTGCAGAACGTCAATTAAAACCACCATACAAAGGAACGATAGATAGTCGAAAACGAAAACATCAAAAAAGGGGTTAAAGAATTCATAGAAGCAATACCTAAAATAGAGTCCCATTACATTAGAGTTAATTCTAAAAGACATTACATAGACGGAAGCAAAACAGTTGCAGATCTACACACGAACTACATTGAACGATGTATGACTCAAAATGATCCTTTCGCAAGTTACGTAACTTTCTACCGTATATTCACACAAGATTTTAATATATCTTTCTTTGTGCCCAAAAAAGACTTATGCGATATTTGTGAAGCTTTTAAATACAGTACAAATGAAGGCAAGAAGAGAAAACTATGAAAAACATATTAAATAAAAGTAGATATTGGAAAAAATAAGGATAAGAATAATGAAAATATTACTGTTGCCGTTTATGACCTTCGAGCTATCTTTCAATGTCCTAAAGGCGACATTTCCGTATTCTATTACAAGTCTAATTTAAATGTTTTCAACATCACAATATATAACATTCAAAATAATCTTATCGAAAGTTACGTATAGGATGAAAGGAATACCAGCAGAATTATGAATGAAATTAGAACCTGCGTTTTTAAATATATAGTAGAGATTTCAGAAACTGCCAAAGATATTGTTTTCTATTCGGATAATTGCGCTGGCCAACAAAAAATAAATTTATGTTTGCCTTATACTTGTATGGTATAGAGAACCTGCCTGATCTAAGATCTATAACATAAATATTTAATCAAAGGTCACACGCAGAACGAGGGAGATTCAGTATATTCTCAAATAGAAAGGGAAGTAAAGAAACAATTAAGGTCTGGACCCATATATACTCCAGATGCATTCATTGGTGCGGTTAAAGCTGCGAAAAAAGTATATATCTTAATGTCAACGAAATGTGTTATGAAGATTTTTATGATTGGAAAAGCGTGTGTGGCCAAATGAATTTCGCGTTCACCAAAGACGAAGCAAGTGATTCAATAAAAGTGACAGGAATAAAAGTAATCAGTGTACGTAAGTATAATCCCCACGCCATGTTTTTTAATGAATCTTATGCTGAAGAACAATTTCGAAAAGCTATTGTGATAAAAAAGAAGAAAAATATTAATATAGAATTAAAGAAAGCATTCAGTCAGAAACCTGGGCTTGCTAAAAGGAAAAAGTCTGATCTCATAGATTTAATTAACAAAAATTTAATTTCAAGATATGAGAAGTCTTTTTATGAAGCTTTTTTAGTTTTATATGCGTTTTCCATCTTTATTTTTATTAATTTTAAGGCACACAAAACTTTTTCCTTTTTACTATTTAAAAATTAATCTAATAGTTGTGATTCTTGCGATTGAATCTTTTATTAGATTGTTTCTCAATTAATGCTCAATTTTAAGACTGGTGAAAGTTCCTAATTACTAGGAAGGTTAACATTTAATTTTATTATAAATGAGTAGTTACAGAAATATATTTTGTAAGCGATTTGTTAAGTAAATTAATGAGTAGGAAAATAATGTTCAACTCTAATACTGTTTTAACTAATAGTATAATATGCCATAAAAATTAGTCATTTAATGACCAAAAATAATGTAAATTCTATTGATGTTACAAAAATTTATATTTTGTACTAGAAGTGTTTTAAAAGTGGCCTTTATAATAATGAGTACTTACACATAGTTAAGCACCTACTATGAAGCAATTATAAGTCTCCAGAAATAGCCAATTGCTACCGATTTTGGCTTTGTTTAGACTATTCATTCCTTTTTTTACCCAAAGTATTAAAATTATTACGGGGATTTATTTTTGTTATGATTATTTAGACCTGGTAACATCAAATAAACATAACTGCGCTATCTGATGTTTTCACCACCGGGTGGACCGCTTGTCCATTTCGAATTGATGACAGAATCTCGGCAGGAAATTGGCGGTAAATCAACAATTATGCAGCGACCTCTGGCAGCTGCGTGCCACAGAGGCAAGTAGCAACATAGATAATATACTAAATGTAATGGGACGTTCCCATACTAGATTACTAAGACTGATAGAAAGAGATATCATGCTCGACGACATTTTTGTCCCACTCATACAGGCCTATACTCACTTGTGTTTATACAATACAAGACAGAATTACAATGAACGGACGGTTTCATTGAAAAATCCTTTTGTCACTTGCAGTAATATACATAAAGTAAGGGATAAATATGACAATTACTTTATTATTTACTTCCCAAACTGTAATAAAAGAATTCTTAAAAATACACTTAATATTAATGAATGCTTTAATACCGCTCATTGTTAAATACACTTTTATTGAAAGTACACTACTCGTAACCCAGTACACCAATAAAAAGGGCCATTTATTTAATAATAACTGCAGTTTTTGGGTCTGAAAGTTTTAGTTTCTTGCTAATTACTTACTGTAATACATTTCAATTTTGAACCTGTCATTTGCTTAAAAGTAAATACTATTAAATTATTGGAATCTATACAGATGTATGACAATTCAAGTTTAAAAAACTACCCAATACTGACAATCTAAAAGTTTGTACTTATTAAAAGAATGATTTAAATCCACTAACTATGACAAAAAATAATTAAACAAAAAATAAAATATGCAAGTAAGAAAATAGCAAATTAACAAAAGCGAATATACTGCATATAAAATATACAATATAAAGAAATGTGAACATTGTAGAAATAATATTGAAGTATAGAAGCTTAGTAATAAATAATATTAAATAATTAGAATCTAAACAGACGTATCACAATTCAAGTTTTAAAAAATACCCAATACTGACGTAAAAGTATGCAATTATTAAAAGAATAATTTGAAACCATGACAAAAAGTAATATGTAAGTAAGAAAACAGCCAATTAACAAAAGCAAATATACTACATATAAAATACATAAAAAATTTAACATTGTAGAAATATGATTGAAGTATTTTGTAGTATGGTATACCATGCAAAAAAATGTGATAAAACTTATGCTGCGGATTATTTCTTTTTTTCTTCAAACTTTTTGTATATTTGGCAATAGCTAATTTTAAAAATTTCAAGTGTTATAATAATATCGATGAAATTAAATTCAACTAAATGTTTTTGTTCGTTACAATTAATCCAGTTTAAATCGAAATTGGCGTTCAAAAATATTTTTAAATGTTAAATTAAATCATTTTGGTGAGTACAGGTTCCTAAATAATCATTAATTTTATCGCATTACCAAAAGTTCGAATAAAAATGGTACTGTTATAAAATAATCGATTGTCCGAGTCCCTAGTTGAAACAAAGCGATGAACGTCTGACTGAACTTCACATTTAAATATATTTTCACATGTTTTACAGTTCACAGTTTTTTTTAGCAATTTTCTAATCTTTCAACACGAAATATAAGCATTATCGTAAATACAAAAATTTTCTCCAATAACATTTTGTTCAGTGAAAAAGGACCAGACAGACTATCAAAATGAAAACTCAACATTTTTGATTGATTTACCAACAGGCATGACGAAAGATTTTGAAATCCTCTTCCGTAATAGGGGTATACGTTTACTATTTATGAAAAAAACATATTTCGGTAATTAACTAGAGTTTAACGAAGTATAAAGCCATTTTTCTAATATTTTTTCGATGGCGCGCGAAAAAACACGCAGGTGTCATGGCGTCCGCTCTGACGTCACGTTTAGGTAAACAACATGTCAGTGTCTATGCGCATAGTGAAAAAGTAAACAAAATTCATGATAAAAATGAATTCCAAAGTGTATAAGTGGTGTGCAGTACCTCAATGTAAAAACACATCGATAGCTACACCCACCAAAGGTGTTTGTACATGTTCCAAACAAGAAAATAATAAGATAAGTGGTTAAAGCTCGCACGGCGAAACCCGAACGACATATCCACGAATTCGCCACTTTATTTCTGTGAAGACCACTTTGATGTGAGTATGTATTATATATTGATAGATTTAAAATGTTTGTTTGACGTGATACAGTTAAAATATTGAGGCTATGAAATAACTAATTTATGGAGGTTATGTTTGTTTTGATCTTGGTTTTCATTCTTATTATCAATTTTAATTGCTTACTTTTGTTTTTCTAGTTGCCAAATGACATGGAGAGAGGAAAATTATATGGAGTATCATATAATGGGGTCGGTGTCACAAGTACGTATGAAACCAGGATGTATGCCCAAAAAAATTATATGCCAACCAGACAGGAAAACACGAACATCTGACACAATGTGGTACATGTCTGAACATCTGACACAAACTGGTGATTATCATGTATTAGGTGTTTAATAAGAGGAAAAAATACTAGTAGGTGCTCTGTAGCTATAAAGATTTAGTAGTTTTATCGGGTACCTATTAACTCTTAACTATATAGTAACTTATACATCACTTACATGCTATTAAAGAGCTAACCTCAAAAGTAAACAATGAAAGTATACTTATTATAGAAACAACATATGAAAGTAAAATAAAAAAACTCCAATGAGTTCAAAACTATTTTAATCTTAGCTAAGTTGGTTGTATCTAGTGCCAAATATCTATAAACAAACAAAATGTACTTACAAGGAAGTTTTGACGTTTCTAAATTCAGACGAGCAAAATTCTTTATTAGTTGCGAGGAAATCTCCCAACATCAATACATCAATCCTGGGCAAATTTGAACTGTTTGCCTTGACAAAGCCTGATTCCATTGTGTTAGAGTCAAGTGAAGTCGATTTAATACACATAAACTATTAAAAAATCAATCCAAATGCGTAAGCGGTAGTACTGTCACAACAAAACACAGTGAAGTTTGTTTGTTTACCTAAACGTTACGTCATGCGCTGTGATTCGTGTTTCAGTCAAAATGGCCGATTGCAGTATTCTAATCTTTTAATTTATTGAAAATCTTATTAATCTCAAAATTTTAAATTAAACTAAATCCGTCTTCTAAATTCTTTTAATATGTATTTTCCCATAAAATCATTAAATTTTTGATTATTTGATACTGTCGTCATGCCTATTCTTGTTCTAAAATACTACTTGAATATTCTATGCTTTGGATATGTGTTCTGTGGAATGTGAAGAAGATATTTTTTTATAATCTCTTGGAAATAATCATAGAAGTCGAACTGTTATAACTTCGTTAAAAATGGTTCTATAATCATTATAATAAGTCATTTTTACGTTTAAATAAATTGATATAATAATAAAATTAAAAAAAACTGCTAATAATAAAAAAACAAATAAACTACTAAACAGACAAAAAGTCTTAAGACTGATATCAGAGGTAGCTAAGATTTTTATCTAAACTCGAAGCAATATTCCAATGAATGTTCTGATAAAACCAGTCCAGCATGCCGCTCTAAAGAAACGTAATATTCCAAAAATATTTGAACAATTTTATATGATGGAAAAACTTCAAAATGTTACATGTTCTAATATTAAAAAACAATTAATAAAAATGTAAAATGGACATCAAAATCAACTATAAAGGATAATCATTATAGGTGCAAAAGGTACAGCCTTATGGAACTATGGGACTGGGCCGGAAGGGTCCGGGTGGCACTCCACAAGCATGGGTTCGGGTAGATGGGATACTATTAGATAATAATGTAATAAACATATTATTAATTTTCAATTGTATATATTACTAGATAAATATAGTTCTTAAAAAGTACTTAAAAACCGAGTAGACCGAGAGGGTATTCACACCCTCAAAATCGGTTAATTAAGAAGGTATTGACATAAAAAGTTTTCAAAAAATGCCTTATCAAAACAACTTTGAAATATCTTGAAAGAGCAATATTTATTAATAGTCATTATTTCTTGCACAAAAAACAGCCTCTCGCCCTAGTCGCTCGGTAAATATTGATAAAATGAACAAAAAAGTCATGTTCTTGAGCTCAAAGAGGTAATTACGACCAGAAATATATTTAAGCGTTTTGTGCTCGAAAACAGCGGGAAGTTTCAAAGATGGATTTCTCTCTAAGTATCTGTGAACCATTTTACATGTAAATCGTAAGCCAGGGGGTAAGTAGAGTCGAGGGTCCGCGCAGGCTTGGCCCCGGTTGGCAAAAGCCACTTCGACTATATGACCGAAACTGGAATAATTTCATTCAGGGGCTTCACTTCATTCATTTTATCAGATTTATTTAGTGTAAAACTGACAATCGCAAATACAGAGTAGGTCTCAAAAGTCATAAATATTAACCCTTGGGTGAACCTAACGATATAAAAATTAGTCTTGAAATTTGAGGTGACGCATTATTATACTAAATATGACTAAAAATAACTGAAAAACTATTAGAGTTTCATACGCTATAACACTGGAGTTAAACCATTAGAATAGGCAAACTAAGGCAATCGAAAACTTAAAGCCATAATGGCTGTAATTTCACCTTCATCTTAAGCAACAAAACATAATTTTTGACAGATAATAGTGCGGTAGATCTATTATGATTTCTATAAAAACCGTACTAAGACTGCGAAAAAAATTATCGATTTTAAAAAGAATCTAAGCTTACTTTAAAATACTTATTTTATTATTCGTAACTTTACCGGCAAAATACTTATGGGCCGTGCAATCTTTAAAATTGAAGATTACATACTAGTTTTCTATTCTATTATTTTATGGAACAGCAAATCTTATCAAATGACAATCATACAGCCTCTCATTTTTCAAAATGGCACCATCAAACCTTTCAACTCGAAAAATTGCAATCTGGCTGGCTGGAGATTTTACCTTCCAAGTGTAATTATGTTATTTTGGCTTAGTGTAATGTCGATTATAATTTTATTTGTAGTTATGGTAACCTTGTCAATATGGCATCAAATGCCATACACATCACTACCGCTAACATTGTCATAGTTTTAGTATATTATCTATGGTCATAGTCAAGTTTTAAATAAATCCTATTGTGATAGTGTTTACATAAAATAGATATTAAAAAATAAACTTTTATGAATATTTAGCTAAGTACAAATTTATGATTATTCGTATTGATATACTGTCATAATTTGTCTCTGTTCCTTCTTCTGCGGAGTGTCATCTGCACTCTTGCAACAACTACTCACATAGATAATATACTAAAACTACTCATTTAGATCGCCATAGCACGTACTATTAAATTGCAATATTTGATATTAGCTTGTATTGAAATTGATAATTGATTTTTAGTGAATTGATATTAGCTTTTAGTCAAATTGATTTTTTATTCTTCATGGTATTGTTGATTGAAAAGTATCCTCAACCTGAACGTCAATTTCGTCAGCCACTTCTCTTGCATTAACATTTTCATTGAAGGACATATCCGACCGAAGAATTTTTTGCAGTTTTTTCAATGATCAAGTACAGATGCTAGATTGAAACGTTTCAACTGGTACGAAGCCCAAAAAGTTTTCTTTAATTTTTATTTTAACCTCATTGGAATGATATTTATTAATTAAAATATATCTGATTACAACAGTGTTTGCTCCACCTTATTACTACCATCTAGAGTACAATTTAAATTATGCAATAGGAGAAAGTCTAGTAGCAGAAGGGCTAGTTTATACACTTTCTTGTAATCATAAAATTACAAGAAACTAAATACCTCCTTCAATTTGTATTATTAGCTTAAAAACTGGTATGTCAAAATATAGAAATAATGTAACATTCAAAAGTTAAGTAGGATTTCCTTAAAAATGGAAACATACATGTATGCTACATCTATAGTGTATATATCTTATTAAATAAAATCAAAATAAAAAAGAAAAAATAGACAATGATATTATTAATCTACTGAATGTTACAAGCAGAAAAGTTTTTTCCAAAGTTCAAAATGTTGATGGTCTTTGCTATAGCAACAGATTTAGGCTTTGATAGTATTCAAACTATATCTAAAATAAAAACATCATCTTTTGTATTCGGATAAACAAAATTCCAAGCACCACTTTTTCCTAGTTTCTTTCTCAAAAATTTAAATTTGTTTTCTGTGATCTTAAATTTTTTAAAAAATTTGTCCACCATAATGTAAAACTGACTTTCTTTTCGAATTTTTAGTAAAACAGAGATTCTGTCCCTAACATAATGCGATAAAACGGGACTTTAATTTTCAGTATCAAATCCGTAAGATTTTTTGTTAGTTTATATAGAACTTTCTCTTAAATTTTTATCAGTCTCAATCTCATTATCAGTCTCCACAGTTTTCCCGCTTGATAACAATTTTAGTACATGTTTCATCTCTTTGACCCATTTTCTTCTCTCTTCATTTGCTATGCCGGTTCTATTTTCTCGAGTCTATTCTTTTCAGGTGTATCAGTGTAAAATCCTTAATCTTCCAAGTTGTATTTGTTTTAGGGGTTAAAGCTGTTTTTGTGTTTACTGTTGAATGAGGTTTGATCATCTGTGGTATAATTACTCCTAAAGATGTTGATAGTGGTGAACAAATGAGTGGTTGCTCAGAAGTTGATATTGGCGATTATATTGATGATGAGTTTTATATTGTAACATTATCAGGCAGAGTATGATCAAAGATAATATTTGGAGCCATGGTTAGACCATTTGTAGCCGTGGTCAGAACATATGGAGGCGTGGTTAGAGCTGATTGAGTAGGTGTAGTCTGTGTCTCGAAAAACAAGTTTATTAAATGGTCATATTTCGATTTTCTGAAAAGTACCTCTCATGTTTTTGGCTTTAAAAGATTCAAAATGCGCTATTTGAGTAAATTTTGATATGTTACAAATATTTAAGGTCCTTCTTAAATTATATACATGCCAATCATTGAAAGCTACCTTTAGCTTTGATTTAAAAGGTCCAAACTCTGATATCTAGCGGCTGAAGACGATACATGGTATAAAATGAGAATGAAACAATGAATTTAGTTATTGTGAGTATAACTGATTGCATCTAGCGAGACATGACTTTCGTGCAATTTGTAAATTTTTTAATGTTTCAAAACATCTAAAAATTTGTCAGAATTTATGCACTTTTAGTAATAATATCCAAACTACCTTCTGGTGCACCATCAATAAAATGATCTTTATAATGTACCCTAGGAGACACAAAAAGTGGAGGAATTCTTTTTCCATTAGCCAAAATGATACCTTTCTGCAAAAACGATTTGACCTATTTGTTTTTGAGTTTTGTCAAGCAAAAAAAACAAACAAAACGTTATTTCATGAAAAGCTGTTCAAGACACCACACAATTTAGAAAACTAGCAATAAATACATTGTCAATAAGTAAAATGAATTATTTACACACTCACACAAACATGAGCGCTACATACAAACAGTAGCTGTATTTAGCCAATCTAAGATATTAGATTGGCTAGATACAGCTACTCGTCAAAATTAGATTTAGAGAATTTATTCCAATTGTACTTCAATTAGGAAAATTCACTTTTGCTTTTCTTTACTTTCTTCAAATTTAATTTAATTTGAAAAAAAAGCAATATAGATTGACACAATAACAAAAGAGAAAAGAAAACCATAAGGCAACTCATCATCTGAAAAGAAGCAAAAAAGTACATAAATATAGATGTAATTGTAGAAATATTGTGTGATGTAAATGAGACATGTTCTCAAACATTTGTTATAACCCCACAGTTGACCAACTACATATGAAAGAAGAAGTGATTACATTAAGGACTTGGGATAAAATTTAGCACTTATATATATATATATATATATGTATATGTATGTATATATATATATGTATATATATATATGTATATATATATATATATATATATAAAATACGAATTTCAAATTATGTCATAAAATTAAAAATTTTTTTCATAATATTTTTTCTTTAATCGTGCGTTTATATCATACTTAAACATTTTTTAACAGTCTGTAAACTTGAATTAATTTGAACACATATTTTTTCTGGGAAGACCGTGCCCGGCGTTGCCCCACCAATGCATCCAAAACAAAAACTCTACATCAAAATTTAAACTTTTCTTATGTAATCATTCGAAAGTTACAAGTATAATTGATACAGGATATATTGTATTGTACTGTCAATTTCATCACACAAGTGCAATATCTTATGTAAGTTTAGTAAAATTTACCTTCAAATTGATGGTATATTTACATGATAAAAATAGATTTAGTTAAATTATAATTTTTTTGATTTTCTACTATGGTTGTAATAACTTAAAAGAAAACTAATTAACAACCTTGCAGAACAAATTTCAGTTGACGGCTGTATCAATAATTTCTAACAATAATAGTTTTATTCGAAATTTTAAAGTACCTGCACATGAGGGCTTTCCTTCATCTCCATGGCTCTGAGGCTGGTTGAATGTGACTCTTCATTCATAAAGCAGAATTTGAAGAATATGGAAAATTAAAAAATGTATTTCGACAACAGACATTAAGATCTAAAAAACATTTTTAAAAAGATGAGCAGAAATTATGCCCAAGTATTGTAATTTTTTATTTTATTTCCTGAACCATTTGCTCTCTTTATGTCGATTTTAATTTGTGAGGGCCCATCAATTTTAATCAAATTAAGATTAGATATAATGTCTAGTAAATAAAATTTGAATAAAATTATCAACGATATATATGCAATTTAGAATTATTTTGTTTAAAATTTTCAATAAAACGTTATTTCAATAATCAGATTTGTAAATCTGATTATTAAAACAAAGCTTTATAAATAAAGAAAAATTGTCAAAAAAGCAACTGTCTTTTAGTCTTACTTTAGCAATTTTCTTCTTTTCCTTTTTTATTTGCACGAATCGTTTTAGCTTTAACTTTAAGAACGTTAAGTAAAATTTTAGTATTCTATTGACCAACGTGATATGAATGCATAACTTTGAATTTTTATTTAAAATTAACAATTGCATAATTTGGAGTCCAGATTAGTTCTTGAAAAGATGTTTTTACAGTTAATATTCTAGAATTTTCTTCGAATTTTGATAAAAGAAGTTTCTCTTCCGAATCGAATATTTATTTCCTGCAGTTGTGGTATAGGTGTAGGTCGTTTTTGAAATAAGGAACCAAATTTTCTAGGTCTTTTGGCCCTAAAGGGTATAAATCTGGCACGATGTTCATAGAGTAATCCAGAAGGCGTATACGCATAAATCTCTTCGGAGTCGCCTGAAGACAAATATCTTCTCCTCCTCCACCGCGCTCCGTCTACTAGCGCCCATCCCTATGCACACAGTGTTACCAGCAAAATAATTTTACCCATCAATTCCGGGAAATCGACGCATGTACATATCTGCTTGCGGTAATACGATACACATTTTGTCGATTTATGTGGTGCATTGTTTCACTTATATGAAGTATTATTATAGCCATGTTAAATTTTGCAAAATTTTTATTCCAACTACAACCAATAGCCGAAGAATTTAGATTAAAATTACTAAAAACTTTACGTCACATTTTACCATTTTATTAATTGAAATGAGTATTAAAACACATTATCATTAAATATGTGTGCGTGCATGCATAGGAGTGCTTTTGCCAAGAATTTTTTTGTTGATATAAAAATAAAACAATTAGGTTATGTCCGAAATTAAAAAAAGTACTTAAAAAGACCGCTATAAAAATTTGAGAGTAATCGGTCCCGTACTAAATATATTCAAAAAGGGAAAAAAATGTTTATTTTTTTAATTTTCAGGAAATTAAAGACGGCGAAAATGAATGAATGTAACATTTTTTACACGATGGTTATAAATGCAATAGGTAGTATATTCTAAAATTGAATATGACAATGGAAATTTGAAATGTTACACCAAATTCTCCAACGACATCTACCAAATCCCAATTTTTTAAGAAGTTAAATTTTACATTTTTCAGTATCAAGCAATTAGACGTTTTAATTTGGGTAAATAATATTTTAAGAGGTGACAACACCAACGAAAATGGCGTCCTTCGGTTAATAATAATCTACTTCCATATTTTAAAATTGCATAGTTAATTGAAAATTAAATTGCGTTATAGTATTTTATTTACGTATGAAAAGTAATGTCCATTTGTTTCTTTTGGAATCTAGTGATCTTTGTGCAGGTGAGAATAGCATAAGCCAGCATTTTAAGCAATGTTGTCAAATACAAGCCACACGACCGTCCATAGCTGTGTCTTAGATTGCACTGACAGTCGCGTTTTGATACTATACATTTTATGCGTAGTTTTTGTGGACACACTATCGCGCGTATTCTCGCCTTCTGGAGTACTCTATATTCTAAGACCAAAGTGTTTATTCAACAGTCTTAATAAGGCCCGGGCTTTCTTATAATACGACAAGTGGGCTTTATCAGGACATTTCCACGTTACAGTAAAAACGCCGCTAAGAGACAAAAAAGAATAAAGTAGTGAAATTTGATCTTGATTGTTTTCATCGAAATTTTATGTTTATCGTTGATGTTATAAGAGAAGAATCGCATTACTTGGGGCACTGACAAATTGACGGTTGCTATTGTAATGGCGGCGCGCTAGGGTTGGAGTGCAGTTGCACTTTTTTATTAATATTTTTACATACGTACGCAAAATTTAAATTTATTTAGACTATGGCAAGTACGAATTTATAAGTTCACACTTATAAATTCGTAGACTAATTCTTATAAGGCTGTGAGCCTTCTTTGGAGCCAGGCCTTGTTGGGCAACAGTACCTTAGATACTTCTTGTAATGCTTGGAGTACACTCTCATTAGGAGCTCTCACTGAGTGTCTTGTTGAAATATATTTTTAGTCATATTTCAATTTACAGGCAAAATAATAGTAGACATTAATTAGCAATCACGAGTTATTGCTGCCTCGATAAAATCGCATGTGGAAAATATAGGGTAAATCATTGTATACAGACATTATAGGTACCTGATCTGGTCTATGGATGAAATCCTAATTAATTCTGTAAAAATACTAATATTTGTTGCTGTATTGACATGATTTTAAATAATACAAAATAATGAAACTGGTTACCAAACAAATATTAAACACATACACGATCAAAATAATGAGAATAGGCTATAAATTTTTTCCACACCACAAAGGATGTTGCTACATGTGGATTAGGAATTTGATGACTAGTAAATATATCAGTTCTCGAGTGGTGGGATTTTGTAAATAAATAACATCCTTAATTAAATAATAATTTAGCAATAATAATTCTTTGAGCAGTCCATATATAGTTCTTCATCTATAGTTTTATATTTTGACTCAGTTCTAGCCATGGTTTTGACATGATTTTTAGAAACTTCATGGTTTTTAACAACAATTGGTCACAGTCTGTAACAGAAAGTGAGTGGTAAGTGCAGCAGACATTAGTAAATGTAGTTTGTATTACACATAATTGATGCATTTGCAATGTTCAGCGAAAGTAAATTTGTGACATATCTGCCATAATACATTATTCTTTTGCTATGTTGACTACTTGAAAGAAAACATCTACTATGCTATCCAATGCAAGGTATGGTCGCTCGCTACTTGGTTGGTTCAATCTTGTCTTTCAAAATTGAAAAATATTCCCAAAAAGTCACTTGAAGTCCCAAAAACTTCTTTAAACATTGACACTGATCAATCCTGTAGCTATATCTCTCAAGTGAACATATATAAATTTAAGTCAGTCTGAATTATTTCAAATTGTTTGGCTTGCAAATTTCGGTGATAGGAAAAAATCCCTCCTAAATAGTATCTTTTCACACATTTTTGGCCATGAACCAAAAACTAATGGTGATAATCTAAAGATTAATACCAAATTAAAAGTTCTTTTGAAATGTGTAAATTAACCCTTTTCATAATTACCCTACTTTGTTGCCATTTTCAAGTTTCAACTCCTCTATGCCGATCCTCATTTTGAAAAAAATAAAAATATTTCTGAATAATGGATAAAAGCAGACAAACGAGTTCTACAATTGAGCCAAATTTCATGGTTTCTCAGAAACATATGTAGTTTCTGACCTGCAGAAGGATAGACAGACAGAAAGATTTATGTAGATTAGAGTTTAAAGAAAACATATTTAGCACTTTTGTTCAGTGTGATTTTAATATTTAGAATTACATATATAAATATCCAAAGCAGTTTAATTGTACATGGGTATGGTCTGCTGAATAAATTCCTTTGTCATCAATTGGTACTGCTCTAGTTTCAAGATGATTCCAGCTATTTTCTTATTTAGTGCTACCCAAGATAGGGAATACAAAAGGAGTGTTTTTAATTTTAACCTTGTATTTTTCATTTCCAAACCATTATCTCAAACATTAAAAACAATGACAAATTACGGTTGAAATGTTTGCCTTAGACTATCCTATCTCGTATTTTGATTAAAAAAAGTTAACAATTAAAATAACCTATAATATGGCCTTTTATTCATTTTAATCCATAGCTGTGATATTCTGCAACTGTGCATTAGCACTGATAATATTTTGTAACTACTATCAGTGCTAATGCACAGATTGCACTGATAGTATTTTGTAACTACTATCAGTGCTAATGTACAGATTGCACTGATAGTATTTTATAACCGTACAAAATACTATCAGTTCTATCTGGTGGTAAATAAATATGAACACTTGTTTATGGGATATAACTTTGTCATGTAAACTCAGTATACATACATATTAAAATCTACCAAATTACTTATAATGGCAAAAAATATCACGTAGATATTTTAGAAAAGTATTAAATAATTCATTAAAACAATATAATTTTTTAAAAAATCTGTTATGAAATTCTTCCATCACAAACATAATTTTACATTTCTATTTTCTGTCATATATATAGAAGCTACATATATCAAAACCTGTATTTTAATGTAAGTATTGCTGTTTTGTTTCACAATAAAAATTTTAATTAAATAACATTTTTATTGAAATCTGTAATGGCTTCATTTAGACATTGCTTTCAAAAGGGGTTTATTGCTGATTTTCGTAACTATTTCGACAAATATTTTTATTTCTATTCGAGAATTAAATTCTGTCACAATAACAATATCGCTGATTTTAAGTAGATTTTCATTTTACTTCTGTTTTTTCATATTTTATTTAAAAAATGTGTTATATACACACACATTTTGAAAAATAAAATATTATACTGATGTTTACAAATAACTTACCAAAAGTTTTTATTTTTATCACTTGCAGTGCTGTGAATGTTTTTAGTGAGCTCTACATACTTTCCACATTGGTGTATTTTGCACTTTGTCTAACCATATCCATTGGTAACAAAAAAATTGATATCTTGTCTCAAAATACTACGCTAATAATAAAAGCCTTTTAATATACATAATAATAAAAGAAAACCAAACCAAAACTTAGTGAATATTATTTTTATTGTCCATAAATATAATTATAAACTTTAATCAACATATATATATAGCATACTCATTTATACCATGAGCTGTCTTTAGGACTAGTTTAGTTTAGACTTTATTTCAAACTTATAAAACTAATAAAAACTAACAATAAATTATTTAGACACACAGGTATTATATATATATATATATATATATCAAAATTTAAAAAATTAAGCATTCTTACGGGAAAAAAGGTTTGACATAATTGTTCTTAATTTTAATTGAATAATAAAAACTGTCAAATGACTCCTAAAATACAACATAACGGTTTTAGTCTTCTTCAGTACCTTTATATGCTGCACTTGTTTAAAATTCTCTAAATTTTATTATTTTTGAAAATAGTCTACTAAATTATCTCATTCTTGTAAGTAGGCTATATTGCATAAATACTATTAAGTTTTAAAACTAAAAAAAATGAAAGTATAAAAATAGAGTAATTTATGGTTATCAGTCTAGTATATACAGGCCTGTTTAAATAAATGTATTTAATCTGTGCATTCTTTCAAGTTTGCAATATATGAGCCGTTTCAAATCTTGTTAATACATTCATGGAAATTTTCAAAATCATAAAACCGTCAAATCTATGATTTTCTTCGTCAAAATTTGACGATGCTAGCGAAATTATTTGTAAAAGACAAGACATTTAGATTAATCAAAGTCATTTTCTAAACAATACATTGAAATAACCCTAGATATAATCAATAAGTGATATGTAGATATGGTATATTAAACTATAAGATACATAACATAAAGTTATAAAAAAATATTTGTGTCAAGTTTCATTACTATTCAGCTCACTGATTTTTGTATCTATAATAAAAGGATACAGTTATTTTAAACATATTCACCCTTAAGATGGGAAATGGTAAAACTTTTTTCAAAGGTGTATACAGAATTTATTTGTGGCCCCTAAATATAATTGTATTTGTAAGTTATGATAATGTACTTTGTACAAAGCTCTAAAGGTATAAATTTAAAAATAATAAGTAGTTTCCGAAAATATAAGAATATTTCATAAATATTCTTCACAATAGCTGGCAGTTAAGTTTGGCATTTCAATTATTATTTTCAATGATTATTAAATTGTATACAAAAGCCTAAAATGTAATTCAACCATATGCATAATTAAGAGATACAGTTAGTAACAGTAACAACTTCCAATCCATTTTCACAAAACATCTTTTAACCAAATATATCAGTTCTATTAATACAATATTCATAGAAGTTTAAGTAACATTTAAAAGCGTTTCTTATTTCATCAACAAATTACAACATTCAAATATTTATCTAATTTAATGTACAATATCAAATAGACCTAAATTAACTCAGCGTCTCTAATTTCTACATCCCTATGCATTCTTACATTGTGTAATACTTTCTTGAATTGAATTTTGTAAGTTTCATTTTCAATGGCATAATTATTATTTAATCTACCTTAATAATGGTATGAATCAGTTTTCTTTCTGAGTTGATACCTTTTGAGATGGATCAGTGTCTGCAGGCTGACCACCGAGAATTATGATGATCTCATCTATACTCTTTCCTTTTGTTTCAGGTACTACGAAGAATACAAATATGAAACCTACAAGCGATACACCTGCGTAAAGCCAAAACACTTGAGCCATTCCCATTGAGTTACTAAGAGTAGTAAAGGTCATTGTTACAGTGAAAGACAATAGCCAGTTAAAAGTACCTCCAAATGAGCTAATGAAAGCTTTAATATCAAGGGTACAAATATCACCTGCAATCATCCAAGGAATCGGTCCATAACCAAGAGAGAAGGCAATGATAAAGAGAGCTAAGCTCAGGACAGGAAGCCAGCCTATGCTCTGTACAAGATCGCTTTCTGCAGTGTGAGCGTTAAGAAGGAAAAAGAAAACACCTAGAGCTAAACTGCAAAGCATCATCACAAATCCAGAAAACAGCAACAGAATCCTACGCCCAAGTCGATCGATAATCAAGCTTGATATGAATGTGGCAATGACTTGGACGACACCCACAATAATGGATGATACTTCAGCTGATAGAGCGACACCAGCACTATTAAAAATTGTGGCCAAATTAAATATTACGGCATTAATACCTGCCATTTGTTGGAAAAACATTAAGCACAGAACGATGATTACCGCTTTTATGGAAGATTTACGTGCTATTGCTTGCCTGAAGGGTACGGGGTTGGCTAATGCTTCTTCCTTTTTCTGTTTAAGACTTTGTAATTCATTCTCATAATCATATTCAACACCGCGTAGTCTTATAAGTGCAGATCTTGCTGCATCATATTTTTCTTTCACAACTAAATACTTAGGGCTTTCAGGCATAAAGAAAAATATTACCCCGAACACGAGTGGTATTATACCACACAGGATGTTAAATATAAAAACTGGGACATATGAACCAACTGCATATGAGAATAATATACCCACAGTTATCATTAATTGAAAATAACTTCCCAAAGTTCCTCTAATGGAATCTTGAGAAATTTCGCTAGTGTAGGCAGGTGCAGTAACGCAGAAGGCACCCCCAGCCATACCTATGATAATTCGACCTGCCATTAGCATTGCAACATTGTTTGCCCAGATAATCAATATCCAGCCGACTGTAAATGGAACAACCAGTGCCAACATAGTCAGCTTCCTGCCAATTAAATCCATTATCAAGCCGATAGGAAAACAAATAAAAGCAGCGCCAAGATTGATCAATGCAAAGGTCCAATCTGCTTGAGAGTCAGTTATGGGAAAGTCATAGACTTCATTAATTTGTGGACCAACGGGTGATGACCACCCAAGCATGCTTCCTGCAGCAAGAGCTCCAAGTGTAGCTGTGAAAGAAAAAAGTGTTATCTATAGAATTAGCTTGATTTCACAAATTATTTTACTTACAAAATTAATGGAATATAATGGAATGTGTAAACGATAACTGATGTGTGTGTGTGAGCGCGCACGCGTGTGTGTGTACATTTACATATATCTATACACTTAGTCTTTCTTCGACTATCTAAGTTAAAACATTTGAGCGGGTTGTGGGTATGTGACATATAAACTACACACACAACTGACTTACAATTTAAATTATTATATTTTGCAGCATATATAAAATATGCTGCTAAAAGTTAAAAACATAATTTACATTCAATATGGTGGACATCTCAGAAATGTATGAAATGCAATCGTACGAAAATTAGAAAAAAGTTTCTATAATGACATTAGGGGCAATGTCAAACTAGACAATGAAACAGTTAACTAAAACTCTATAATTCAGTGTGAAGGATCGGTATAGATCCAAACATAATTTTATACAAACAACATTTTTTATTTACAATAATATTTTATTTTCTTGTTATATATAGACCTGTAAGTGGAGGGAATTTTTATAGTAATGATAACACAACATGTGTTTGACTAATTAGGGTGACGGTGGGTATAATTGACCATGCATGGGTAATTGACCAATTTTTAATTTAAGCGCCAATATTAAGTTTTCTAATTGACGGGTCATTGTCTATGGTATTCTCAATTATGTTGGCACTATTGAGTGAACGACCAATCGCGTTCAAGGACAGCTGTCACTACATCGAACCTCCATTTTGTGAGTTTTGTGAGAGATACGCAATCAGTCGCCATTTTTTCCAGCCTGTAGTAAGGAGCTCGTGTCAAGTATGTTTTTTTAAATCCACTTAAATCTGTGTTCAATGTTTGTGCTATATGCAAAATTTATGTTTAAAATGTAGAGAGATGTGTGTAGATCGTGTTTGTGATGTAATTTTTCATAATTTAATTACTATTTCGTGACATTTCGTGCTGGTCAACTATTGACATACGAAATAGTGTATATTTTCAATAATTGACCAAAATGGTCAATTATTGAAAATATACACTTTTTCAAAAGTTTAACGGAAATAAGTTGTGTTTGATTAGTAATTTGATTGTGTATATTTATTTTTTTCTTTACTTAATTGTAGCCAATGGTTGACCAGATAGATGGTCAATTACTGGAGCACTTAACATTATTTCAGCTCTAGTGTTTGACTCAAATTTATTAACTTAAGAATGAAGGGTGTAATAAGTTTTCACATTAATTTTCTATAGCTTCAAAGCTTATCAGATGAAAAATCCTTTTTCAGGTACTGGGTGTGTAAAATGCCACCAAAAAAAATATTTTTCAAGTATAGCGAAGAAAGTTTAGATCTCGCACTTCGGGAAATTGGAGATGGGGCAAAGATAAGGGAAGCTGCACGAAAATATAGGATACCACATAGCACCATTATAAACAAAATAAAGTCTCGAACTCCGTTAATTCGAAAAATGGGGCCTCCAACAATTCTTACAACCGAAGAAGAAAATCTACTTGTTCGCTGGATTAAAGCAATGGCACATAAAGGCTTTCCTATTAACAAAAATAACTTAGCACAGACAGTTCATGATATTATTAGTAACGATAAAAGGCCAACGCCTTTTAAAGACAATTTGCCAGGAAGAGCTTGGATGGAAGGATTTCTTAAAATACATAAAGAGATAAGTCAACGAAATTCAGAAAACATAGATATTGCACGCAGCAGAGTTACGGAAAAGGACATCAGGAACTGGCATTCCGGATTGCATGATTACTTAGAATATGAAAATGCTTTAGACATTTTGGATGATCCTGACAGGATAATTAACTGTGACGAGGCCGGTTTTCAAACAAATCCTTCTAGTGGAACAGTCCTAGGTCCCACAGGCATGAAACACCTTTATGGTATATCAGAAAACTCAAAAGAGAGTATAACAGTTTTGGGGACATTTGCAGATTCAGGAAAAGTCTTGCCACAATCTATAGTTTATACATATGAAAGAATACCTCGGCATGTAGCAGCAAACATTAACAAAGACTGGTCAGTGGGTAAATCAAAAAATGGATAGATGACTTGCAAAGTGTTTCATGGATATGTAGCTAACACACTGCTTCCTGCTTTGCACAGAGACGGGACTAAGTTCCCTGTTTTGTTGCTAGTGGATGGTCACCGGTCCCATGTTAGCGCTGAGGTTTCAAAACTTTGCAACGAAAACGGTATAATATTGTACGCATTGTACCCTAACTCGACACACATTTTACAACCAGCTGATGTCTCCGTTTTCAGACCTTTAAAAAACAATTGGAGATCTGTAGTCCAACAATTCAAAACAGGCATAAGAGTATTAACACGAACTTTGTTTGCGCCTTTGCTGGAAGAAGCGTTCGAAGCAGCCACAGCTTCAACAATAAGCAATGGATTTCGTAAATGTGGTCTCTACCCATTTGACGCTAACGCGATTGACTACAGTCGATGCATTAACTACAAAACCAGGCATGAAGCTGCTAACAAGCCTGTGGAAGTGGGTCCTGAGCACCTTTTGTATGTGGAGTCATTAATGCGCAAAGGAAGGGCACTGGAGTTTCGAGCACAAGGAGATGAAGATTGGCAAGGAGATATATCTGCCAAAGAATTGTTTTACGTGTGGCGAAAACTTAAAAATCAAGTGCTTTCAGGACGACCAGCTGATATTGAGTGTGAATCTTCTACTTCTGTGGCAAATGCTCTCAACGAACATGAATCTGAAGAACCAGAAAGGGGAGAATTTGAAATGCATGATCTAGAAAATGTTGACCCAAGTCCATTTGTCAAGCCTATGGAGTGTCCCAATACAAATCAAGAAAAAAACGGTCAAATGGAAGGGCAAAACAATATCTCTAACCCAATCCTTAAGTCAGTTGAGAACCTAATTCCTGATGAAAATCAGCACGACTCCGAACCTTGTTTGATTGATCCAGTTACAAAAAACTCTCTGGAACAGCAACAGTCAGAGTCAACTGATGATATGCCTGGAATCATTGATTATGATCTAGAAAATATCCCTGTTGGTGCTGAACCTCTTGACGAGCAAAGTAAATCTGAAGATGAGGTTTCAGGGAATCAACCTTTAGAAAATGCTTCAGATCTTCAAATAAACATTCAGAGTGGTAATAAAACTCCACAAAAAACATCTACCAAGTCGAAAGCTCCAGTGAAAATTCATGTTGTCCCGATAAGTCCAGCTTTTGCTGATGCTATTGTGTGGCCTACTGAGTCCCCAATGAAATGCTGCAAAAAAAAGAGCAAAACAAAGTTTCCTGATGCTATATCGTCTCAAGAGTGGATAAAATACTGGGAAGCTAAAGACATATAAAAGCAAGATAAGGAAGAAAAGAAGTTAGCCCGGGCTGAAAAGAGGAAAATGAATCAAAAGCTGAAGATAAAAAAAAGTCAAAAACCTAAACAAAAATTAGCCAAAAAACGCAAAACTGTTATTTATTCTAGCGACTCCGAAGATGAAGAAGTACTTTCTAAAGTTGCTGAAGGTAGTAATAAATCTACTAAGAAGCGGAAGGATAAGTACGAAGTAGGAAAGTATGTAATCGTGAAATATGAAGGAGAATATTTTCCTGGAATCATAAAACGAAGCGAGAGTGATTATAAAAAGGTGAGTGTTATGGTGCTTTCCACGCCAAACACATTTAAATGGCCTGATAAACCGGATGCCATATGGTACAAGAATGAAGATATAATTGAGGTCATAGAGCCTCCTTGTATTGTGAATGCAAGAGGATTTTACAAAATTGAAGAAATGGCAAAATATTTGCCAAAACCTTGAATAGCTATATTGATAATTTAAAAGTATGATTACCTAAGACTCTCCAAAGATAATTAATAAAACTAAGTTGATTAGATACATAAAATATATACTTTAAGTTTAATTGAAATGAAGATTTTTATGAGACTGTTCTGATCTTATGATATACTTTTTATAATAATATAGGTAGGTATATGTTATTTAATGTTCATAAATATCCAAAGACTTATAAAGCTAAGTTCATGCTTTAATAGAAAACCTCTAAACTTTTACTTAAAATAAAAACTTATGAGACTGTTTTGATGTTACTATGTAATAATATGTTATATACATATATTGCTGCAATATAAACATAATTTTCTAAGTAATATGTAGTTTTATTTACATGGTCAACCACTGGAACATCAACTGATCAAACATTGAAATTTTCTGGTCAAACTTAGAAACATAGGGGTAATTTGACAAAAAAAAATTGTAACTAATTGTCTGTAAGAAAAAAATTAAAAGTTATTTCTTTATTACATTAAACATCTAAATGGGATGATACATCAAAATAATTAAGATTGTGTCTTATTTCATATTTGAGAAAAATAGTGATTTATAATATAATCCGCCTTAACTGGTCAATTATACCCACGGTCACCCTATGAAAGTAATGAGACATTTGATATTAAGTGTTGATTAAAATATAGAATATTCAGTGTTATGTCTCATAACTATACATGCTATTATTAATTAAATATTTTTGAGTCCTTCTCACTTTTAGATACAGTTGGACAACAATGTATGTGTAAAAATAATTATTATGAATTATAGACATAGTGAAGTGATTCTTGAATAAGATTCATGTACATAAACATCTAAAAAAACGACAAGCGCTCACTGCACTAATAAGATTGCTCAAATAAGGTTTTTGTTGATAAATTGCCACAATGTATTTCAATCAATCTCTTAAATTTAATGAACTCCAGTAAGGGACATGAATATTCAATGTCAAAGGCATAAAACAAAGAGATAAAATTATAATCTATAATATTATAATACCTGACAGAGCAGCAATATATTGTGGTAACTTGCGACCAGGATGTGCACCATTTCTTCCATCATCCACAAGTTGGTGTTGGGATACGCCTATTTCTGCCATGGCACCTTTATTTTCTGATTTCTGAAATAAAACATTTCTATTATTTGACATTTTATCAAACGAAAAAAGTAAAAAGTTCCTCAAATTTCATTTTCTATATTATTAACAATTTAAGGAAATATAAAAATTCAATTTAAGGCTTTAGTAGAACAGATTTTCTAGTTTATTTTAAAAACATACAAGTGGTCTAATCGATATATAACTAATATGAGGTTTCATTGATGTCAATATTTTTGGACAGGCTGTGGTCGGAAATTTTAAGCAATGACCGACACTAATATAACACTTTGTTAGATACAATGATCATCTAATGTGATAGCTGACAATTCATATGATGCAGTGAAGGGCCTTTGCTCGGAGGTCTCCCATTTCTTAGTCAAGCATAGTTATAACACAGCGACAACTGGTAACATCAATGATTTTTACCTGCTAACAAAACATGAGCATTTAAAATTATTTAACAAGTAAAAATAGCTGGCTCCTGGGTACGGTTACCAAAAAATAGGTGTATAAGTTCAGTTTAGCAAAAGATGCGAATTTCCCGGTTTTTTTGTTTAAATTAAAGAATATACATAAAAACAACATATTTCAAATTAATGCTCCAACTCAATTATTTTATTATAAAAAATTTATTTGAAATATGCTCTTTCTATGAAGAAATGGCCGTAAATTGGCTGTCAAACATAAATTTTACAACCTCTCTTTACGTGATCTTCTTTGTGTATTTTAATATTTTGGGGTTTATTTTTTTTTTATATCAATTCCTCTTTGTATTTGCAAATTCAGTATTTAATATTACCAAGAATGTTAGGTCGAAAAACTTATAACTTACACTTCTTTGAGAAAGTGCACTTTTGTACGTGAAATTTTTTCAAATCACATTTTTTATAAAATAATAGTGACGACCAAAGGGCCCCACCTTTGGTAAATACATACTTTTTTACCCATATTCTTTCATTTATAAAACTTGCATACTTTCATTTCCAAAATAAGTTTTATTATGCTAATTAACAATAAATTCATTACCAAAGTACATTTTTAATTAGAGTGTAATGAATTCTCACATTTGACAAGAAACGCTTTTAAATGCACATGATCATTAGGAAAAGAAACATTGTTAGTATATTTTATTGGTTTTCGAACACCGTATCAATAAATAAAATCTCATGTCAATACACTTTAATTCTACTGCGTTATCAACGCAAGTTTTATTATATTATCATATGCTTGTAATGCATTATATTGTAAAAAAAACAACAATAAGTAGTTAATACTATAGAAATAACGAAAAATTTTGCCTAAGAATCAATTATCGAATTCTTAATAAAATACCTGTGACGAGACATTCTGGCGACTTGGCTCAGCAACAGGTAAAAGTGGTGTAGTTTCATTATCCATTCTTTGCAACATGTTCAAGTATGCCAAACAATTCTTTATTAAATATATATTGACACAAATTACATAGTCTAAAAAGTGCGACACTGATTTAATAACAAACTCATTGTTTTTTAAACGACCTTCCCAATTTGAACGTTGTTTACAGGTGCGCGGCGCGTGTGTGATAATTATCTATTGAACGTAGATAACTGTAGACACAATAGAAATGCGAACTGTAGATATTTAGATGCTTATTTGATGATTTATTATATTATATGTGTTTAGATGTTTATGACATTGACATTTCGTAAATAAGTTAAATGACTGGCTTAAAATGAAAGTGTTGCTATTATAAAAAACATAATAAAGCTCAGTGAGTAAAGTTATCTAGAAAAATATGTATACGATACAATTCGAGGTTATATGGCCATGTCTTCAGGTGACCACTTTGGAGTTTAAAATTAAAGGAATATATTAATGATTTTATTTTTTTATTACAAGTACTATATATATATATATATATATATATATATATATGTGTGGATTGTAGAGATATAGAAATTAGAAATATCGAATATATATTAATAAGCTTATCCCAAATATTATTTGTAATATTTACGAACATTTTTATTAATTCCATATTACAAGTTATGTACACTTTTATGTCACTTCGCTTAAAATCACATTTAACCATTGTTCAGAAATATATGTTATCACCTAAATAACAAATTGACATTCTTACAAAGAATTACTGATGATATGGCCACATAATTAAACCTGTAGTAAATATAAACTTAATCCTTCATTATATGGCGTTCGCTATCTTCATTCAGAACCTTTGCGTATATCAAGTGTGGAAAAAAGGCTATGCCGATCAAACCAAATTTCGGATATCTGGCATTGTTGTTACTTGTTAACAAAGAAATAAATTATACAGGTGTTCCGTAAGGAGTGGATCAACTAAATGTCGGTGATAGAGGGGGCTATTACACATACAAAACAATACATTTTGTTATCCCAGGCCATATAGTTTTGGAAATATGGTTTTTTAACTTTTTTTAAAATGTTTGATACTGCTCATGAAAAAAATTAATAGGTATAATTAAAATGTTATTCATTTGTTATTATTGGCAACATAATAACAAATGAATAACATAAAAAATAACAGCAAATTAAACGCTGATACATGTTCATTTTTTTAAATCCAAAACATGAAAAGTGATTTTTTAACAATGCTAGTATAAAAAAATGTATACAACTTTGTGAAACTTTATTTTAAAAACATTTATAATTCACACAGCATTATCACACCGCGTTTATTGTTTTTTTTATTATAGTAAATACTCAAAATACCTTCCCCTAGCTCTTATGCATAACCAGTATCTTGTTACAAAATTTCTTTTTAAATTATACAAGGCCCTTTCGTTGTTTTTACTACATCAGACACATGGTGTAATTTTTGTCTCAATTGTTGTTTATTATCGTTGCTAGTCTCATATACCGCCTCCTTGAAATATTCCCATATAAAATGGTCTACTGGCGAACGTGATGGCCATGTAATTGTATCGCCATATACTATACATCGCTTTGGGTAACTTGGATTTAAGTATTCAATTACTTGTCACAAAAAGTGGGCCGCTGCACCATCGTGCTGTAGCCACATCCTGTCACGTACATCTTGTTGTATTTCATTTAATAGATTTTTTAAAAACCGTTGATAACGAATTCCACGAAGCCTCGGTGGGATTTCAAATTGACAGATAATTTTGCCATCCAGAGTTCCAACCCACAAATCGATTCCGATATTGATGTTGAAATCCATATTGCTTTACTATTCGGGGATTCTCGTCAACCTTTTGGTGTAAATTTTGCATATTAAATACTCCCATTCTTTTAAAACATGATTCATCGCTCCATAAGATTGAATTTAAAAAAAGCAGATCTTGCCTGCATCCACGCAGCATCGACCGATTTCTGTGGGCGTCGATAGTCAGCAGTATTCGTAGCAGTCATGGATAGTCAGCAGGTAGCAATGCTTGTACTCGTTGAACATGGTACGAGTGCAAATTATTTCTTCTTAAAATGTGGTGCACTGTGCTTCTTGCACACCAGTATGTCGAGAAATCTGCCGAACAATAGTAGAAGGAGCTTGTTCCACTTCGGCCTACATTTCCAGGAATAGATCGGCCCTCTAAACATGTGTTATTTACACGAAGAATGACTCTGTGATCGGGATAGAGTTCGTATTTAGGATAGCACTCGTGATACGTACGTGCTGTTTGCCGTGCATTCCCATCACATAACCCGTAAATGAAATACATTTCTGCATACTGCGAGCAGTGTAGGTCTGAGACATTTTGCAATGCAATGGGTTAAACAATATACAAATCACAAGCACATACAAGGTTCAATTCAAGCGTAGGTCAACAAATAAAAACAGTGGTAGGGGAAAAACAACAAAAAATAAGTTGTTAGTTCCGAGCGATAAGCAAGTCACTGAAGAAGCGAAGTTGTTCAGGAAAGGAGTAGAGGGCGTCGCTTGACGGCTGAGAATAACAAAAAGATCATACTAGTAGGAAAGCGATAGAGAAACAATTCTGATAAGCAGTTTTTTTTTATCGTAACCATTTCTGCGAATGCGAAGTTATTTCAATAAAGCAGTTATTTTTCGAATGTTTACAGAATTGGTTGCAACAATTTTACCTTTTTGGAATCTATATGAATTATAGATGTATTAGAAATAAAGTTTCACAAGGTTGCTATACATTTTTTTACACTAGCATTGTTCAAAAATCACTTTTGCCGAATGAGCGGTAGTTGGACAGTAAAATGACGCTCTCACATAGCCATCTCTCAGGGTTTTTGATGCATCTCTATATATTCGTGTCCAATCTATTCAAAAATAATTCAAGATAGAATTAAACAGCGTATTAGAATTTTTGGAGTCTTTACCAACTCCAAAACACAAATTTATATTTGACCTGTGAGTACCGAGTCAAACGGAAAACTATAGAGAGGGAGAGAAGAATTTTGATAAATGGGATTAGGGAGGAATCTTTGGAAGCTAACGATAAGAAGAGGTGGGATCTTAGAATACCAAAAAGGATAATGCTCAATAAGCCTAGAGAGAAGGGTGAGTTTTGGAAAAATAGGCTGAGTAGAAAACCTAGCTACCTTCAGCAGATAACGATCAGCCAGATATTGTCGCCGGAGGTTTAAAGGAGCACTTTTTTAAGTTAATAAGGGCAGAGTTCAAAGCATTTTTGGCAACCATACTTATCAAAAGAATATAAAAGCAGATCCTCAGCGTATTGTAAAACACGACAGAAGGAATTTACTGTTGAGTAGATCATATAGGAGTAAATATTGAAAAGTAAGTGACTTAAACAGAACCTTTGGGAAGACCCTTCCATTTAGTTCTTGTTAAAGGATGGGATCCGTGGGATCTAAGAATGATAGATATTTCTAAAAGAAAATTGAGGAGGAAATTTGTAATCTTGATCCGGATCCCAAGATTATAAATAATTTTCTTGAGGGTTGGAAGGTTTACGTTATCATAGGCTGAAGAAAGATCTAAATAGCAGCAACGAGGAATTCTTGTCGAGTGAAAGCAAGTCTGAATTCGGTAGTTGGGAAGCCAAAATTGTCAATGGAATTGAAAATCGATTGGGTTCTATAAATCATTCGAATCTATTCTTAATTAGGTGGTCCTTAATCTTTGATAAAACAGGAGAACGAGCTACGGGTCTGTAGGATGAACCTACATTGGGATCTTTATGAGGTTTAAGAATGAAAATTATTATTTGAGTTTTCCATGACTCGAATATAACCCGATTTGATCATACAGTTGATGAGGGATAGAAGATACCAACAGGTAGATGGTAAAGTATGTTTAATCATTGAATATGACGTTTCGTTAATGCCAGGGAAAAAGTTTTTAAGATGATGCAAGGTGCAATCGTATTCATTAATGGAGAAATCTTTCTCTAAAAATAGCGCTAGTAAAATTATATCTGAAAGGTAATTCATTTAAATTTGGGACGGATGCAAGCTTATTTAAAAATGTGCTTACCCAATTCCCGTGTACGGATTTGGGAAGATTAGGCTGAAAAATAGACCGAATTTTATATTAGATCAGACGATACAAGAGGAAGTAGAAGGAGAGAGAGAGTGACAGAATTTCTTCCAGCTTTCCCTCCTTTTTTTTTAAGGAGAATTCGTTTAGTCTGTGCTTGGATCTTTCGAAACAAGAGGAAGTTTGCTTTCAACATATTAGATTAAATATCGCTTCAGCCTCTTTGCGGATTTTAACCGCTGCAGGGCAGTCTCTATCCCGCCAGGGGGGAGAGGATCTGTAGTGGAGGTTAAGTCTCTTAAGTGGGGTAAAGTTCTGAGCGGTCATAGCAAGAGTTAATGCTTACAAATTGGTCGTAGTAAGAGTTAATGATTGAAGAATTATTCATGTTCACTGGAGGGATAGAATCCACTTTAACATTGAGGAAATTGCGGAATCCTACCCAATCTGCCCTATGTAGGTTGTATTTTTGAAGAGGTGGAGATTTTTCAATAGATGACAGATGGAGAATACTTGATAAGGTGGTGATGAAGACCTGCTTTGTTGGAAATAACACTGCGATTATTCCATAGCAAGACCACTCTTCCATAACAAGGCCACTTCCATATCAAAGTCACTGTTGACAGAACCATTAGACATAAGAAGAAGCTAGAGAGGGAAGAATTTGAGGGGTTGAGCTGCAATTGAGGCGTATGATTTTCTTGCAGAAGGAAACATTTTAGACGCTTCCGCATAGGATATGTCTCTTTCAGACATTTCGAATTTGATCTTTTTTGTCTTTCGAATTCCGAACAAACTATCAGTGGAATGTGTCAAAAGATACATTTTGCCGTATCAATAGGAAGAAGGCAATTTCTTCCGACGTGACCTTCACCACATCGAAGACAACGCTCGGAAGTCCGGCATTTTTCAGCAACATGTCCAAACCTACAACAATTCCACCAAAATCCTGTTTCTGTCAATTTGTTTAACTCCATCTCGAGTTATGTCATCGACGTGGTAATTTTTTAAAACGAAACCAAATTTAATTGCATGAATCGAAAATTCGGAATTGGACTCATTTTCTATTTTATTGGGGTTATTTTCTTCAAACATGGACAAATAAATTTTCCAACGTCTCCAGAGACATATAAGCGACCCTCAAAAAGATTCGGAGGGTGGGAGGAAGGAGATGAAGTCAGGGATGATGGTAGTAAATCAGAATTTTCTTGTGAAATATGAGTCTTGCGAGGAATTGTATCCTCTGTGTCAATGCAAAAGGAATCCGAAGGATGGAAAGAAGGAAGATTTTTAGATTTCTTTTTTTACTATTAGCTCTTTTATAATTTTTGGATTTGCGTTTTAGTCCATTATGGTAATATAACTACCTGGGGAAGTAGGAAAAGCAAATTCATTATTGGAAAGTGGAGATTTAGAAGGGTCTCGTGGTTTCGGCGGAATAGGTAAATCCGTCATGAAGCTGAAACAAATTCAATTTGGTAAAACTAAATAATGCAATAAAAAAAAACAAAAGAGAAAAACTCAATGGAAAGTAGATTTAAAACATAAATAACACAAACAATAGATAACTTCTTGCAATAAAATACCACGAAAATAATAACGAAATAATCAGGCAGCGAAAAACCTTTCCGCTTCGTTTGACAATTTCTATCATCCATTCTAACTTAATTTCGTAATATTTTATGTATACGGTTGCGAAAGCACGCTAAAATAATTCGATTGCCTATATTATCAGACTAGCCATGTTATGTTAGATCCCATTGCATAACTGAAATTGGAAATCTGTTAAATATAATTTATTTTGTACAATAGAAATTAGAAACCCAAAAAGGTTTAGTATCTTTAATTGCGTTATGGCGAGGTTTTTATTTTAACGATATATATATATATATATATATAAGTATTATATACACACACACACACACACACATATATATATATATATATATATATATATATATATATATATATATATATAATTTTGTAACAAGGAAAGATTATAATGCCTAAAATAAAGCGTGCAATACCAATTTAGCAGACTTGATTTTTTGCTTATTTTACTCATTCCACGAAACGCTTTGAAGCGGCCTGAAATATTAATCTCATAAGTATATGTGGGCAAGGCGGTGTTTATGACAGACATGATTGCATTCAATCTGTTCAACAAAATACTTTGTATATTTGATGTCTTTCACTGCATATTTTTCCTTTCATGAATAAAGTGCGGATGATATTTCATTTGTTTAGTTAGTCTAATATATTAAGATTAATTCATTTTAATTTAATTTCCTCAATAAAATTATTAACCTAAAAATGTGAAGTGGGTTTAATAACAATTTTATATAAGATAAAAAAATTTATTATATCTGATTGGATCTTAGGAAATATACTTATCTTTCGAGCGCATAAATTTTAATGACATTTTTTACTGTAATGTGTAAGATTAAATAAGATTGTAAGAGCATAATACGTAATAAACGTTATAAACCATCGCTTTAAATTCTTTTACAATTTCATGTCATTTAGATAGAACTTTTTTGAGGCGTCTATTCTACGCACATTCGTGAACCTTTCAAATGTTATATCTAATTATTGTATTCCTTTTTCGTATTCATACTTATTTCTTACTGTTCGGATATGCAAATCACCCGCTTTACAAGAATATTTTAAATATATATTTATCACTACGATTGGACTCATTTTGCCCTATTCCTCAACTAATTAAAAAAATTGATAGATCTTGCAAACATTCAAAGACCTGGTAACAACAAATAAATCAAGTCATTTTATAGGGTCAAGATCAAATTAAAAGTACTCTGGTATTACTCGACTAATTAAGAATCAGCCATTAGTTGCCAGTCAAGTTCTATTTTGCAGCAACAATAAATAATTAACAACAGGAAACAACTTTAGAAGCAGTGATTACTTTCATAATTTTACTCCTCATATTACATAACATGCATTAAAATAGTAACACAAAGAGTATAAGTTAGTAAGTATTTTTAATACCGGTACTGTTTAGATTCTGCAAAATTTTCGATCCCAATCTCTAAACCAATAGCGCTCCAGCACTCTGGAATAAAAAAGGATAACTGAAGTTCTTCTCATAAACTTTAATCCAAACCAAATCAATCGATGTAAATGAAGGTCTAACATTAAAATAAATGTAATAATAGACTTAGATCTCCCTATTCTCTAATAAACAGATATTAAAACAAATCGAACTAGAACGGTAAATCAATGTACTTATGTGTACGAAATAAGAAATATTAAAAAAAATTAAACAGCACTAAAACGTAAAACAAAATAAAATACCTCAATGAAAGAGAGAAAATTTGAATTTTAAAGTAATATAAATTATACGAAAGCGTTATGTCTTATGAGATCGCCTTTATTTTTATTGACCTTTGTCGAAATATTAGTATTATTATGAGGTTGAATTAAAAATAGTTAAACCTAAACGGTTTTTAAAAATGACCTAATCCGACTCTTTGACTTGATTACTAAGCAGACTAACATTATTTTAATTCACATGGGATTAATTCCATAGATACCATTAGTCACATGGTTTTAATAATAAACGGAAGTAATTCTGTTAATAAACTACAACATACATTTCTTCCAGAAAATATAAACTTATCTCTCCTAATCGCTACAAAAGCTAAAAGCGAAGAATTAGGTGAATTAACCTATGAGCGGTATTAGATGAAAAAAACTATGGATAATTTAAGCCTCAACTGATAAGATAAATTAATATGATGTAATAAACGCGAACGATATTTTTGTTTACCGGTACATATTACCGATAGAAGTGTAATCGTTATATCTGCCTTTCTAGACCACAAGCAAAGTGGTTATATTTCAAATAAATGAGAAAAATGTTTCATGATATATTAAGCGTAATGCATTAGCAAACATTAAGAAAATTTTGTATTCGTGGTGAGCTATCTATTTTGGTTAGATCAATCGTATTATTCTGTTTAGATAATGTCCTATGACTAAGAAGATGACTTCTGATGAGTAAGAAGTGTTCAAGATCCTTTGAAAACTATTCTTATTCGTATTTCACTTTTAATTTAATCCGAATCTTTTCCATACTCTTAACAAACATCAACCCAAACAGACCTGCTTTGGATGGCTACAGCTTCCTCTTTTTTAAAGTTTTCCAACCAAAGCCTGTTTTAGGAATACGATCAGATTTTCTTCAAAGATTCAAATCCACAGTCCAATCTTATACATTATTTTACTACTGTGTGACTGGAGAGATTATTTAAAAATTATAATTGAACTCAAAACTAATTTGTTTTAACTAATTGATGTCTGGCTTACTTCGAAGTAAGCCCTTCGAAAATTTGTCAAATATTTCATCAATCAACTTTAGTTTTTGTAATCATTATTATAATATAAATTTGTATTATACAATTTAAATCTAAATTAGATTTTGTCATTCGACAATAAAAATACTGAAGATTCTTACAAAATTGCACATACATACCGCAATGGATCAACATGCATAATATTAATTCACATAGATTTTATATGTATATAATTCACTTTTTGCGATTTTACAAGAGAACGTGATAAAGTTTCAATATATCATATTAATTTAAGTACCGAATTTTACTTACTGAAATATATAATGCATAAATTTCATTAGAAAAATACTGAATTTTCAAATATCTTTAGTAATTTGACATTACTAAAAAGCGATTTAAGATATAATGATAAACCAGAATTGCGAAGAAAGAAATGAATAACAAATCTATAATTGTAACTCCAAATTAACAAAAAATTAGTAACGTCCTTTGGGATAAATATGTGAAGTACTTATCAACTGTTCAAGTGTTTTCATTTTTAGTCGTAGAGTTATGTCTGTGCACAAGTGACACCTCCGAGTTTAAATGTATTCGGCAACAATACTCGATTAGTCAGGCGAGTTCAACAGCATATAATTTGATAAAAATTACTAATTTTGACGTAGAATTAACAAACAAATTCAAAGGTGCCCATTGGTTTAATTACGACAACCACGTAAAAGGAAAAAAAGTTTGTGGCTTGAATATGAAAATAAATACAAATGTGTACCAAATTATTTTCCGTTCTCAACATACTTACTACTAGCTCAATGCACTTCTTGGATCTGATTTCTAAAGCCTTTACACCACTTTTAAAAAAATACACCACTTTTATAAAGTCCTCAAAATGCACGTCATCTCGATCTTTAGTTTCTTCATTTGATGTAAATTTCTATCGCCTAAATATTTTTTTTAATTAGCAATGAGATGAAAGTTGAACGGTGCAAGTTCAGCTGACTAAAAGGGGCGTGGCAGAAATTCGAAATCACAAAGATGGATTTTGTACATTATTTCTGAGGATGTGTACAACGTGCGTACCCACGCACGTTGTTCTGATGAAACAACACTTTTTTTGTTAACATTTGTGACCGTTTATTTCTTATTTCGTCATGATGTAAAAGTCTGCAATAGTAAATGGAGTTTATTGCAATATCCTTTAGTAGTAATCTACCATAACGAATCCCTGCGCGTTCAAAAAAACTGATGCCGTTGCTTTATTTGCCGACAAAATCACTTTTTCTTCTTTTGGGGCTAATGGCCCAGTATTTTTTACTCTTTTGGCTGGTGTTTTGTCTCGGGAGTATAGAGACGGAGCCAAGTTTCGTCACTAGTCATAACACTGTCCAAAAAATTTCGCAAATCTGCTGCAAACAACTTCAAGAAATTGTGAGTCGTTTGCATTCTCGTTTGACTGAATCTCCCAGTTTATTGTGAATGATGTTTCGAGTATCAAACCATATTCAAGAAATTCGTTACTTGTAAATAATTAAATATTGGTATATACTTGGTATAATCTCGGAAGTAAAGCAACACATTATAGTAAAACTAAAGAATTGGTGAACGTAATGAGAGTAGTGCGACTAAAATATTATAATTATTTCTGTGTGAGACTGCGAGCTTTTCAATCTCGTAATTATAGTAAATAAGAACAACAATCTGTGAAGCACATGTAGAACTCTCACTACGAGGATTATTGGACACTTAAAAACATTTAAGAATACATAGTATGTCTATTAAAATATTTACAAATGTTAATTATTCACAGCGTAAACATTTCAAAAATTATAAGATCTGGGATAATCGCTATAGTTTCCATATTATTATTTTACCGGAGTATTTCTAGTCAGATTTAACAACCCAGTTTTTCCGTGATTTTGGTTACAGTTGTTGTGGACCTAAGGATTATAATAGAAAGAGAAAAGAAAATAATAAGCGATTGTACTATTTTGACATATTTGTTGAAATATCTTTTCAAGTAAGCGATTTCAAGTTATGAATTACACATGATATACGAATATTTTATAAAAGTTAGCGCTATATACGTGGGTTAAAAGATGTAATATGTGCCAAATCTCAGGTTTTTACGTCGCATATTCGTTTAGGAAAATCGGCTATGAATATAGAAAAACGTGTTTATGTTGCCTACTTTTATAGGGTTTTAGGTTGAGTGCTTTCGGAAATAAGGGGGGCGGGGGAAATAATTTTTGCCTGTTTTTCAATAATAATAATTATGAAAAAATGTTTGTGAAAACCGTAGTTCTATCAAGCAATACTCCATGCTATATGTGGAATTAAAAAAAATCGAGAACTTATTTGCCTTCCTAAAAATTTTGAACTGAATGAATGTCTGTTTTATCTATTAAGAAATTTACAGGTTAATATGTTTTATTATATGCAAAATGCCAAGTTTCTACGTCAAGTGGTTTCTGAGAAATACGGCTGTGACGGACCAACGGACAAACATGCCAGTGATCTTATTAATCGAATGAATACAGTGAATTGAAACTAATAATAATAAGACTGAACGATAATTAATTTAATTATCAATATAACACTAGAAGGACTATGACAGAAACAGTAAAATTATAACATTTACACGCATTTACATAAAATACATAAGAGGTAGTAAAGAATAAACTTTGCATTTTTTTTGACCGAGCTAAAATAATTTTTGCAACTTCCAACTTAACGGGACTTTTAAAATAAATAGGAATAATTAGTTAATATTTAAATCCTCCAATGTAATTAAATAATCATGTGTGTAAATTTATATATATATATATATATATATATATATATATATATATATATGTATATATATATAACACATACATACGTCCCAGAGGGCTGTATTAAGGTTGACATATATGTGCTTCCTAATTGAAGAATTTGAACTACGAGCGAAATTCCTGATGAAGCCGTCATTAAACAGGCTAATTGTTGATACAAGTGAAATATTTTACTATTGTAATGCACATTAGGCACAGAGGAAACAATCGGTTCGTGGATATTAAATTACTTTGTTAAGATAGGTTGCGATTAGTGTCCTAAATAGTAATTCTTTATCAATCCTGTTGACAAGTATTTTAAAATGTATTTTACAAGTATCGTGTGTAGTGAGTAAAATTCTCTACTAAAAAAACTTATCAGTGTAGGTTTGGATGATCAATTTCTTAGTCAGTTTTTTCGTGAAAACGAGAGTTTAAAAATTATATATATATAATGTAGATTGCATTTAAATAAAAACAAGTCCCCCAATGGAATCCATATAATAAAAATATTAGTTAAATTATAACTAGTTTGCTGGATACCTAATAATATTGATTCAAAAGATTCCTTCGAGAGTAGAACTCATACTCTACCTAATCATTTTATTTTTTTATATTTTTTCATTATCAAACAACTCGGAAAATTCTTATCGTATCTACCATGCTAGTCAAATCCACTTCTCTCGTTATTGCTTATTATGTAAGATATGATGCCATTATCACAGCATAATCCTTATATAACCACCAAACGACGATGAAATAAAACTATGACATAATTTCTAAGAAATAAAATGCGTAGAAAAATTTAATCTACCTATCTCCATATTAATTCCTATCGATGCAAATAGGCAATAGCGCGACTATGTCACGAGTATTTGTCATCTTGTAAAAGTATTTGTCATCTCGTAAAAAAGTTTCAGTCTCTTTATTTGTCTGTGGGTTTTGATTGAAATATTTTTTGGCCTCGTTATTTTTCTGACTTTCATTGTTTTCGCTTTGACATTTGCATATATATTATTTTATTACGTAAGGTAGGAATTTTATATAAACTGTTTGTAAAACGGATATAGTGTCACAGTTTTCATAGTGTAAGCTGTGAAATATTAACAGGATATAATCTGTAAGAAAAATAAAAGTATGTTAAACTTTGTAACAAGTGCGGACACCACCCACAAGGACATAATAATTAACGCAGTTACCAAGAAAAATTTTGACCATAGCGGTAAAATGCAAATACCAGAATAAGCAATGAATATCGTAGCAATGTGTTAATAAAGAGGATATACACTTATTAAAATTTACCCAGTAAGCAATCGAATCGCGGTGCTAAAATCTACGTCAATATGACATGTTTAATCAATTTTTGTAAATAAAGGATATTCTACTAAATATTTACTACACACGTGATGAATCACTTTTTCGTGAAAATTACGTCAATCCTTCCACTTGAATTTTCCTTTATGTATAATACTTCGCTTTTTATATTCCATAATTTTTCCTAAAACGATATGACTTGTTATTAGAAATAAGTAATATAGCAAATGAAACATGCAATAAATAAATTTGCCAAGTGAGAGTAGAACTGGCAGTAAGAACGTACATTTAGATACATATAAATGTTTAACATTTAAGGTTAAGTAGTATTTATATTAAACTAGTTACCAAAATTAATATTATTGCTCAATATAATAAACATGTTGCTCAGTACATCTTTCACGGGCATAAAGTTATCGTAAATTTCTTAAAAATGATAATATTTAGAATCATTAATATAGTTTCATTAAACTTTAAATCAACTTCCGAAAACTATATTATTTGGATAATTTCAGGTTTAGTAGTTTTGGAAATGGATGTAGATTCAGAATGGGTGGAAATGATGTAATTTTTTTTGGACATTTTCAGCATATTTCTGAAGATATGCCATTTATAATTTGGAAAAAAATTTAAGATTAGGCTTATCTGATGATGTAATACGTTAAATTAAAAAAAGGAACTCTATTTATTCTTCCCAAAATTTCCATGTAATCATAAAATAAAACAATATTCTTTAGAACATATTATTATTTGTAAAAAAATACAAATTTGCTTATAATTGGCTGTAGAAGTCTAATGACTGGCCAACTTTAATCTAGTAACTGGGCATAGACATTTAAAGATATTTAAACACACAAGAGTTGGAGATAAATCACAGAAATGGTAAAATAACTTAATTTTTTTTAATGAATATAAAAAGGGATTAATTAGCTGCCATAAAATTAGCTCGAATTAGTAACAAGACATAATTACATTATTAAATTACTTCACAAGTCTGTTACAAATAGTATTCGTGATTGTTATCACAAATTCTCTGTAGAGCGAATGTCAGATTCGACTAAAATCTGTGTTCAGAAACTGAGCTTCTTCCATCAGCATCGCCATCAGACGAGTCAGTATCGCTCATAGCAATTTTGGTACAAGAATCCATCTCGTGCCTCAGCAATATGACTTCTGTGGACTTGCAAAATACAGTAATTATGAAATTTTTTTATCGCGTCGTAAAGAGATTTACACAAGAATCGCAACTTCATTTTCAGAATCTTTGTGCATCGTAATTGTGTTTGTTTTTTACACTTCTCATTTTTTTAAATTGTTCTTTCTCGATTTTTCGAGCAATCTCCTCTTTTTGCCTTTTTTCTTCTCTTAATTGCTTTTTATTCTGTTTCGCAACTTCTTTTTTTTAATTGCCTTGTTTTTTTAGATTGTTTTTCTATTTCTCGTTTTCCTTTTCGCTTTGGAAAGTAGGACATTTTTTTTAAATATTCTGACAGAGATTTATTTGAATTTTGGACTAAGCACTTTTGGATTTTGGACTAGACTTTTGATGGACTATTATTAATATTAATGAAAGATGTAAATTTTCACGAGACAAAATTTAATTCTTTTTCTTTTTCCTAATTAGGTTTCTTTATTACGTTTAGGCTTGATGATGTGTAACTATTTTGCTTTCCTTCGTCTATTTCTTTTATATTTTGTTTCAGTTCTTTCAATTCACCAAGTAATTCGTTGAGAAATAGGCATTCGAGAATCGATCAGTTTTCATCTTTTTCCATTATAAGTACAGCTCGGTCTTCTAAGTACTCTTCAATAACATTTTCTGTAGTCGACATATTTTTCTCAGCTATTTCGATGTATAGCTTGTCCTCACTATTATTATAATCCTCCACTCCATAAAATCCATCAGAATTCATTAAATTTTTGCTGAATTCTATAAATGAATTTACGGTTTTCATCACATTTTTGCAGATTAAGATGTGTCGTTGTTTCACATTGATTAATTAATCGATTTACCAACAAGTTGGTAAAAATTTGAGTAGGAAGTAGCTTAAATGATTAACCCACACTGTTTGTCGTTGTTTTAGGAAAATTATCATTTTGTTTAACAACTTTTGTTGAAACTATACATTTACTTTAACCCATATTATCCGGATTAAATGAGAAAAGACCATATATACGAAATTCGATTATCAAAGTTTCGACTTTCGCAGAAGAGTCTGTGACGTAATTAAGTGAAAGAGCAAAATTTGTTTGTGGAAAAAATTGCATTGTAATCTTGAAAGACCGCAACAAAACGATTGCTCGAAAACTTTATCACAACTTGACTAGATGTTATTTGTTTGTAATGAGTGAGAATACATTTCCTACAGTGTATTATCATTATGTGTTGTAGTGTCAACGAATATATTAATTGTCCTGTTTTCATTATTGAAACGTATAGGTGTATACATGTAATGTTTCTGCAACTGTATGTGAATAAATAACAATAAATTAATAAAACGTATTAAGTGGACATTCTTATGTATAGCCAGTGTTACTAATTTTATTTAATTCTTTAATTGTATTAAATATTTCACAACGATTTGTGACTCCCTTTTCCTACATAAAATATTGTGGCTCAATAACATTCTGTCTCTTTTGTGTGTGGCATGAATTCCGGAATTTCGCATTGATTTTTCGAATATTAACAGTCCTGCAGTTAAAAAGTCCATCATCGTTATGCCGGAAAACTTGGTTTCATGTAGAAAATTAGTTTTTTAGTCCAATAAATGTATAATTTTACGCTATAATATCTCATTTGGAGAATTTGAAGTTTACTGTTAGACAGAATGTTGGAATCGTTATTATTTCGCTAAGAAAAGGTTACTTTTTAACAAATAGGTGTTCTCGTTTATTTATTTACTTGTTTAAGGCTAAAAAGTTGTGTTTTATAAGCCTTACAGTATTTGAACGATTATTAGTAAGAGCTTATAGTTATACTTGAATGATTGTTTAAAATATTACTTGCTAAAAACTATGTTACTATATTATTTGTTAAAACTACGTTTTATAGTTTCCAGATCCCATATTTGTTCCTTAATATAAAGAATATTTGGATTTGTAAGGTGTTAGATGGACCTGATGCTTAAAAAGACTGTTGAGAATGTTGATCAAATATTGTATTTTTCTCTTAATTTTTCGCATACGTACTCAATAACAAGAGTTCTTTTGTATCGTTGATTTCGTTTAATTATTTTCAAGCACACTATTGTCTTTCTGTTGATTTTAGACAAAATTAAATTATTCAGTTCTAAATTTTTTTTTATCTTGAAAAAGACAACGCTTAAACTGGAACCAACGCTGGAAATGAAAATCATCCGATATTGCATATTCCACTTTTATACATACTATCAGTTTATTTTCTGGCTCCCTGCATTATGTGTTGAGTTCGTAGTAATTCTGTTGTTCATTACGTTAATAACTTTTATAATTATGGTATTCATATTTTCTAGGCCAAAAGCCATAAATTATTCATAACATAAATGTATATATATATATATATATATATATATATATATATAGATATATATATATTTACACGATTTGATTCCATCAAATATTTAATACAATAGATACTAGAAAGTTTATATTTTTCGGGTGCTACCATGAAGAATAGAATATTTTATTATATAAAATATTTATATCTGCTGACGCTAATTAATTATTAAAGCAAAAAAATTATTTAAATGTTTATTAAGAAGTAAATCAAAATCAACAAAAAAAATTCAAAGTATCTGCCTTGTTTTACAATGCACATACATAGGTATTCCATTAAGTGGAGTGTCATTTGAGAGATATTTTTTAACGTCATCTTTACTACTTTTCGTTTTTAGATGTGATTATTGTGAAAAATCAAGCTTCAAAATGACGTGCAATGTTCATCCCGTCCCTCTAATTTTTTAACCGCGGATTGGAACATTTTCTGTTAGGTTCGGCGATTAAAACTTTTAAATTAAATTAATTCGATTAACTTGCGTCAACTATTGTAGGGGATGTCGCCAACTAAGTAGTCCTTTTTAAAAGTTTTTTTTTATGTTTAATACTTATTTAATATCGTGAAGTTTTTTAAATATTGCAAAAGTTCATGTTACCATTTTAGGCTAACGAAGTCGATTAACTTGTGTCAGTTATTGTAGGGGATGTCGCCAACTAAGTGCTCCTACTTAAAAAGTTTTTTTTTATGTTTAATACTTATTTAATATCGTGAAGTTTTGAAATATTGCAAAAGTTCATGTTAACATTTTAGGCGAACGAAGTCGCTGAACGAGGCGAACGAAGGCGAACGAAGGCGAACGAAGTCAGAATAATTTTAAATAATGATAGTGTTCAGATGTTTTAAATTATTCTGAGTCAGTCGTACAGCTAGATTAAAAAAACATTATTTTTTATTTTTTTCCCTCCTCAACAAGATTATTCTGATTTGGAAGATATGATGAATGAAACTGAAAATTCAAATGAGACTGGCAGATGGAACCGTCATGTGCCAGATAAATCTGTCTATTGGAGTTAGTCGTACAGCTAGATTAAAAAAATATAATTTTTCTATTTTTTTCCCTCCTCAAAAAGATTATTCTGATTTGGAAAATATGATGAAGAAACTGAAAATACAAATGAAACTGGCAGATGGAACAGTCATGTGTCAGATAAATCTGTCGATTGGAGTTAGTCGTACAGCTAGATTAAAAAAATATAATTTTTCTATTTTTTTCCCTCCTCAAAAAGATTATTCTGATTTGGAAGATATGATGAATGAAATTGAAAATTCAAATGAGACTGGCAAATAGAACCGTCATGTGCCAGATAAATCTGTCGATTGGAGTTAGTCGTACAGCTAGATTAAAAAAATATAATTTTTCTATTTTTTTCCCTCCTCAAAAAGATTATTCTGATTTGGAAGATATGATGAATGAAACTGAAAATTCAAATGAAACTTGTAGATGGAACCGTCATGTGCCAGATAAATCTGTCGGGCCAATAAAGCGATGGCTTGTAAATAATCTTAGAGGTGTCATTGTTTGTCTGTAGATATCTAATAATGAGATAACGTCGATGACAACCTACTTTTATATCCCTTCACTGTATAATGATAAGATACGAAACGTTGGCTACACTTAACTGATAATTTTGGGTCTTCAAAATATTTATAAAATATTATGTCGATTAAGATTAGGAAGTGAAACTCGAATAGTTTATTAAGGATTATTGAATTTACAGCATTTTGCAGTAATTTAACACTAAACATTTAAAGCACGAATATAACTTGGAAAACAAATATTTTCTGCAATTTAACATTTTAAAACTATTTACCAGATGAATATTATGCGTAACCCCTTCACAATTTAATTTCCTGTTCAAGAAATCTTCTTGAAATATTGTTTAAGAAGATTTGTAATGACAAAGTTATTTTCCTGCACCTAACTTTCCTACTAAGTCTACGGTAATATAGTAATTCGACTAGTCTTTAAAGAATTGCACAGGAGTTGATGTCTGTGTACCATTTCAGTGATTTTACTTAGACATCCACTTGAGTACTGCTCCAATATATGGGTCATTACTAATTTAGTTGTATTAATCGAATCAAAGACACGAAGTAACCCCATGTAATCTTGTAATATTATTAACTGGGACTAAACAACAGATTAACAAAAAAAATACAGTCTCTGCACGCAACAACGTTATTTACAAATTCAATAACTCGAACGAATTCTTTCAGCGATTATGTAAGTCTGTACGTGCTCATTGTTCAACAATAATAAAATTAAAGCAAATGTACCCAATTCACGCGTTTCATTATGCTCAGGTTTTGAATTATTTTGTATTCCAAAATACCGCGCACTGTCGTTAAGCATATATGTGATCATTTATATAATTTTTTAAGTAATTGTGAACAGTTTTAAAGACTGTTTTAATTATTTAAATATGTTCTACGGAAAGATACTTATTGTCTGCTTCACTAAAATGAGGCCCCTGAAGACGATTTTGGTCAGTTGCCTCTAATTGAAACAAATTACTTAAACAACAAACTAAGTAAAAGAGTTCTTACCGTACTTGTTTCCGCAGTTGAGGCAAAAAATAAGTTTATACGAAACACTTTCGCGTAAATGAACAATTTATATTTCAAGGGAACTATGTACGAATAGCTCATCTCAAAATCAAGAAAAATGGCAACATCAATATTTACATTGATAAAGAACGCGTACGAGGAATATAACTTGGATTATTCAGAAATATAACTTTGAGATCACATATTGAATCGTCGGGGTGTGTGTTGCACAAATGTTATACTCAATTACAGTTTCTAAATTCATTTGAAAGTTACAACTTATTAAGTAAATTATTAGTAATTTCACTTCATATTGTTTATAAGGTATGCAAATATTAATTTATAAAACATATTTGACATGCGACAATTTTTTTTGTAATTTCACTTCATATTGTTTATAAGGTATGCAAATATTAATTTATAAAACATATTTGACATGCGACAACTTTTTTTTGTATTTTCACTTCATATTGTTTATAAGGTATGCAAATATTAATTTATAAAACATATTTGACATGCGTCAATTTTTTTTGTAATTTCACTTCATATTGTTTATAAGGTATGCAAATATTAATTTATGAAACATATTTCACATGCGTCAATTTTTTTTGTAATTTCACTTCATAGTGTTTATAAGGTATGCAAATATTAATTTATAAAACATATTTGACATGCGTCTTCATGCGTCTGCATAGGCGGTATTTGAAAATGGACTTTTATTAACTCAATAACGCTAATTTCAATGTATTTAAACCACCCCCATAAAGATATGATTGAGGCAAATATAATACATATCTATATAAGATAAATATAATCTAGATTTTTTAACCTCAACTATGCCAAATACGTTTTAGTACGTCGTAATATATTGATTTATTTTTTTTCCACCTTGAATTAAATTTTCAATTTGTTGTTGTTATTAAATCTTGTTAAATATATTTTGAAAAGGATTTTTTTTTCTATTTACAAGACAACTGTACGAGTAACTGGCTGGTACTTGCAATATTTTTCCGTTAGTACAATCACGAATGTATAAAAAACAAAGACTTGCGTAAATGTTGAACGTTTCGAAAGTTCAGATCCTAGTTATTTAAAATTCCTTCGAAATGTATGTCAGACTTCTATATAAGCATCACGACAAAGAATCGGTCATTTCATCAACAATTATGAAACCGTTATGATACTTGTGCGTTCAAGTTAATTGTTAAATTCTCTTGCTTACCTGTTAGTCATGATAACACGAGAACAGTTAGTGTCGTTGACACTGAATTTAACGCAGTCGACTCCTCCTACACATTGGATTTTATTGCTACTAATCTTGTTGCGAATAAACGAACTGGCAAGCTGATCAAACAGAAATTACCCATTTTGACTTTTAAATTTTTATTCTACTTCAACTTATTCTTTTTTTTTATCAACGTGGAAATGCATTTTTCGGCTACTTGACGATGTTACTCAACTTAAGCATTTATTCATAAATATCAACTTATCAACTTAAGCATTTATTTTAACACTGGTACAATTAACTGTTGGCAAAAAAGGAATAATTTAATTCCAACTGTTAATATATAGCGAAATTTATAAAACATAATTTAATTCCAAGTGTTAATTTATAGCGAAATTTAATAATTTAATTCCAACTGTTAATATACAGCGAAATTTATAAAACATAATTTAATTCCAACTGTTAATATATAGCGAAATTTAATAATTTAATTCCAACTGTTAATATATAGCGTAATTTATAAAACAGTGTTTAATTATACGATACTTAAATATAATATACAGTATAAATTTACAATACTTCAATAGATAGCAAATCAAGAAATATTTTCTTTTGCTTATTGCAGTAACTATATTTTTTTCTTTACATTTGTAAATACTATTTGTAATACATAGTTCAGTTATGATTGTAAAATACTGAAGGTTACCAGTGATCGTAAACATAATCGTGCGGTAACAAAATCGGAAAAATTTCTAAGTAGTCAGCTCATATATTTATTAATAAAAATTTAGATCCTCAAACTTACTTCACTCAAATTACTGTTACAGAATATAATGGATATTGATGATACTCTAGTTATTAAAATGCAAATATATTAGCGTTACTAAAATAAAAACATGTATTAAACATAAAAAAAACAGTGAGCCGTTACAGGACGCCTGGCAGATGTGAAACATCGTGTTCGTACAAGAAATATGCATAAAAGACAAGATTATTACAGGAACTAAAAATAGCATAATGAAAAAATAAAGTATTACGAATTTCTTACAGAAAATGGTGACTTTATGTAATAAACATTTATTTACAATTAATACAAAAATAATAAAGCACAGGTTATGTGTACCGTAGTAAACAACAGCGTCGAACTGAGTGAGGAGGAGGTCGCGTAGTCGGTTGCGCATGGCGACACGTCGCCATACCGTACACTCTACTACATATAGACTATATATATATATATATATATATATATATATATATATATATATATACCTATACCTTAGTATAGCGTGCCGACCTGTCGCCACGCCAACGATCCGATTTATACCTGCGCCTATAAATGTTTCACATCAATATAAATACTGCAATCTAGTAGAGACTAATGAAACTACACATTTATTATGATTGCTTATAAATCAAACAGATGTCGTTGTTAATTAATAAAGAAGTAGTAGAGTTGAGCATTAATCTCTCGATTAAGATATTGTTGAGGCAGATGTCGATCAAGTGTCTAAGGAATAAAAGTAGTTTTATTAAAAGCCACCTAATTGTTTCTGCATAGTGGGTGATCAGACAGGGCTCTTTTCTATTTTACTGTATTTATAGTTTTCATTTTTTGTGAATTTTTCAATTATGAATATTGGTCTTTATTAATATTCTGGTAGATCTAGACATCGTAATATTTTTTTTAGTTTATTATAGAACAAAGTATGTATATCGATAGGGCATCCAAACGTACGAAACAGTAGCTGAATAAAATATTTTTTTTTTGAGATTCGAATATAATTGTCGACTGTCGACTGTCTAACCTTAATGTACATATAGACGATCTTTATTTAACGTAGGCTACCGTCCGTTTTCAGGTTTGTATGGATTATAGTCTTGAATAAGTTATTCTGACCATTATGGTATAGTTTCAAAAAATAGTAAATCTCATTGTTTGTAATCAGTCAACGATGTATAAAATCTTCCATTTATTACAAACTTATCGTAAAACGTTATCATGTCCAAACAACAATGGCGGCGCTTGTTCGCTCACAAGATTTATTTTATTCGACTAAAGATCTCTAGATTTATTCCATTGAAGTTTTGATAATTCATATTAACAAATAAATAGTCATGTGACTTTGGTATTAGTGAAGCATGAAATACTTTTCCTTCAAGACTACACCGGTGTCCGTATAGTGATAACAAATGCACTGTGGCCGTCTTTCGCCGATGCGAATGTTACGAGTTGAAACGCGCTAACGAAAAAAAACATACAAATGAAGACGCGCTAAAGGCAACGGCAGGCGGCGCGTGCATCTCGACTTGTGCGGTAGGTCGTTGTAACGTTATCGCCATTGAACGGGCTGAAAATTCATAAAATATGTGAACACCGTCCAGAACAAACCGTTTGATATTAAAATTATTTTATTAAAAACGCAAAGTTTGAAAATTCGTCAAAATTCTATATTAAAATTAATGTTTAATGAGCTTAAATTAAATAATGTAAAATACTATAATTGTAAGAAAATATATTTGCGGTTTCTTATTGTTATTGAATTAATTTGATTGTTAATATTTATTTCAATCATTTTAGTATGAAAAAGCACTATTGAAGGTATTCTTAGGTTATTGCATTTTTAGATATTTCATTACTGTCACGTTACTATTAAGCGTGAGCGATTTCGGTTATTAAAAGACATTTTTTAAATTGTTTATCTATCGTAATTAATTAATTAACTGTTATCAGTAAATATTAATAATACATTAGAAAAAAAACAGATTCAACTTTAAAACAACAATGAAATACTAATAGAGGGCCGGCGAAGGTTAAGTAATTAATAAATGAATATTATTTTGAGTACAATTTCATTCCGTTCTTAAATTACAATTAATGTAATTTCTTTTTGAACCGAAAATGGTATTTTATATTGCTATCGTATATTTGTTTACTTCATAATATTTACAACAAATTACGTTTTGTCAAATATTTTAAAAATCTTTTTTCACCACCATACACGTTGTCATAAAGAATTAATTCCTTTCTAGATTCCCTAGAAAACCTGGAATAACTATAACTTATTTTGATATATAAAAATATAGATGATAGAATATAGATAATAGATTAATAAAGATATTCATATGCAAACGAATTTTAATAAACTTAAGTAATTAATGTTATTCTAAATAAGTAAAAGTATTGAAATGCGGCAGTTTTAAAAAATATGCATATTTAGGATTATAATCGCACAATTTCTAATTGTTGAATGTGAAGCCTTCTTCTGCCTCAAGTGCTAGAAAAATCCTATTCATTCTTTTACGATACCAAGAGTTTTCCAGTCTATGAACAAAACTTTAATATTGAAAATACTAACAAATATTTATCCTAATTAATAAAAGTATACAATATTTTGTTTAATTCATTTGTTTGTTATTTAATAATTCTGCATATAAACAGCGAACTATAACATTTGGCATGTCTTTAGTTTGTATGATGGCCCGTATCGTCGGTGGGTTGTGTTGAGAACAACCCACGCCATGAAAACGATTTGAATGCTAGTTTCACACGGCTAAACGGCTGGACAGACTTTCTTGAGACTTTACACGAGACGTAGACAAAGTTCATGATTAGAATATAAACAATTGTATTAATCCTACAAAAACATAACTCCTGTATAATGAATGTGATTTTATTCATAATAGACAATTAGTACTATAAATTGTCAACATAGGGCGCCATGTAGGTAATAGATGGATAATACATTTATTGCCTAATATAGAAAATGATAACAAATATTTATCCTAACTGCTAAACTGTTAATTAGAAATTCACACAGTTTTATTATATGATTTTGTTTTAATCTATATATTTGTGATAATTGTTTGCACACAACGCGTCTTTACTCAACGATACTAAAAATTATTTAATGTTTCTAATGTTCCTTATAACGTTTCTTATTGGAGCGCATTTCCGGGCGGTCCTGTGTTCAATTTCCAGATCGCGTTAGTAGAGGCCTTCCCCGTGCTCGCGCCGACCGTGCATGTTTTCCTTATCTGCTCACATATAAGAACTTGTGTGACGTCTGCACTTTCGCAACGGACTTACCCAACGCACTATGGTGTAATAAGTTTGATTTCACAAGATTGACAAATATTAAAACTGGTAATATATACAAATAAGTCCAATAAAAGGACGAGAAATGCTGTAATAAATATCACATATATATATATATATATATATATATATATATATATATATTTTTTTTTTTATATGAATTTCAAATACAATTTATTTTCTAAATATTTACACTTGCACAATGCAAAAAATTTCAACACGAAGGAAGAATGAATCAATCAAGAAAATTGAATATAATTAAAAAATTAAAAGTTCCGGAAGTTCTTTGTCCAGCTGGGTGTCTGAAGCAGATGTTACAACTTAAAAAAATTAGGAAATTTTACAAATGAAATAAATTTTTTTAAATATTTCTAAAGGAAATAGACAATACGCCTTTTTATTAAAACAGCTCAATCTGTAATGTAATTTTTACATGTCCCAATTTCGCATTTAGTTTTAGGGGTAGGAGGAATTGATGACGACATCACTTCACGGATTACTAAGGTTAAGGCGACCTTTGCGCAATTCCGATCTCTATGGCAGTCGTAAAACATGACAAAGAGGGTAAAACACACTTTTTTTTCGTTTCAACGCCAAAACTGTGCTCTTAAATGAATGTGAATGGATTTGATTGGTCATAAGCTCAAAAGAGAACGCGTATGCATCCCCAAATAGGCCCTAGTTAGGAACCCTCAAGGGAAAAGAACGTGGCCAAAAGAAGCAGACATAGCGCCGGATTGTGAATTCTTGTGAAAGTTAAGAGCACCGGAGCAATAGAATTTCGCATATAAAACGCACACATGGTCACTGAAGGTGTGTCCTCTTTGCATTCTTTGTCTGTTATCGATAGATTAATTACGCGTGACCTATAAAATATTGCATACCGAGTTTACCTTTGCTGATATAAAAATATACTGATATTATTCAAAGACTAATGCAAAAACAAATATATTTTATTCATCATCGAGAAACATTAGCGAGAAACTTTTCAATTAAATGCTGTAGTTAAAGATAATTTAAGAAACATAAAAAAAAAATAAACCGAAAAAGTACTCTGAAGAGCAATTGCATTAAATGAACGTAACCTCATACCAAAATAATTTGACCACACTCATAAGTTGTACGTATTTTACCAATTTAGAATTCTATTTATGGAGAGTTTGAAGGAACCCTTCAGATATAATAGGATATCAGTATTCTTACTTGTGTAACGTTTGTACGTTTTTTGCAGAGCATTTTGGCGGCTAAAGGTAAAAGCTTCAAAATTTGCATTTTGCTTATTATGATCACCCATATTTGACTTTTTTAGCTGCGAACAAATCAGTATCTTTAATCTATACTCGCATTTCTAAGAGACCTTTGCAAATTTGACCTTGGACAATATTTTGTATACTTGCGAAAGAAGACTTATTGGTGTACAGTTATTTAGATCGCTTTTACATCCTTTCTTGTATAGCAAGTTCTATAGCTACTTCCTTAAGAGTATGTTTACTCTTAGGTGGGGTTATTGAACAAGCTGACCAAATTATCTAACAATACTCCACTTCCCTCTTTTAGCATTTCAGGCAGGATTTCATCTTTCTCTCTCTCTCTCTCTCTATATATATATATATATATATATATATATATATATATATATATATATGTATATATAATATTTTCATATAAAGAGCGTGCCTTCATTTTCATCTTCTTCAGCGGCTATTTTGGCTATTGACGAGTCAGCATAAAAAATAGGAATGACATTAAAATCCAGGAGCGTTACTGCTTGCTTTACGGATTTTAATATGTTGATATCGTACCAGGAGACGCATTTCGCATATGGTAGAGAGTAAATCCGGGTTCTATCTCTAAAGCTACTGTAAGATGATATTTCGAGCGATTTTGGAATGGCGATTACATGTTAAGAAACCAACCCAGGTTTAGCCAACGGTTGATTGACCACGGTAACAATACAGATAAATGTATAGTGTTTAGATAAGTCATGATTTGTTCAGTATCAGGGTGAGTACCTTCGACTAGTTGAACCACCTTATCACTGGGTATAAGAAGCGGGTTCTATACATGATTCATACCCGTAATCACCAATGGTGAAAGAGAAAGGAATTGCGCAAACTGATACCAAAAAATGAACCCCATCACAAAAAGATAAAGCTGTGACATTTCCATGAATATCCGTTCGTAAAATTATATGTTAGGAAACACTCCCTAAAAGTACTTACCAAGAGTTTACTGCGGTCACTTTACAAGAGTGTACTGCGGTCAGCTTCAAAATTTGGGACTTGGAAGCTTTCGTTCTGCGTCAAGAATTGTGCGCTTAAAATTGTTAAAGTTAGAATGGGAAATTATTCAATCCCATATTCACTAAACTTGGCGCTATCTAATCTTTTTCTATTTAAGTCATTAAGTTTTGCATGAAAAAAAATTGATGATCACCTGGAATTCCAATATTTTTATAATTTAAAACCTGCGAGTTTCTATTTTCGTACTATTTACTCTATGCCAAATAGGTGAACATGGGTAGTCGTAATGGCGGTGCGCTTATTATTAGTTACAATAAATTTAGATTCAAAATTATTTCAATATATTCATATCAACTTAAATATGAATGTACCATTTTTTTCTATACATTTATTATTTATTAGCCAACCTAGTATTTTAAATGTAATAATTTCTCACTTGGCTTAGAAAATAGCTTCTCCGGGAGTTTATATTAGAAAAATTACAATGTATCAGATTGTCTTCCCAAAGTAAAGGAAATTATTGAAGCATTATAATGGTCGGCAGTTAAAAAAATGTTAATAAATTAATAGGTAAATTGTGACAAAAATATAATTATAATATATTAAATAAAATAAAATTATTATTATCACAGTTTATTAGTGATTTTATACCACAAATATTACACAACTAATTATAGAACCCGCAACAATCACGCTTCTTAGTTGTACTCGCTATTAGCAAGTTTTTAAGACACTAACTAACGACCGCGAATAGCGATGGGTTACTGAACTTTTATCGATACTCTAGTTTTAAATAAGCTTCTGAAACTTTCGTTAAGACGTTAGCCACTAGCGTCATTAATTCAAAATTTGTCCATTAGATGTCAATATTTATAATTTTTCATTTAATCATTGAATTCCACAAATTGATCTACATAAAATGCAATTTTCTCATTTTGACAAAATTTGTAGAATAGATTTTGTCTGGATAATAATACCATAATATGAGTTAAATTAAAACAAATAATTATATTTCTTTCAGGTAGTAAGGTTTTAAAAGGTATTTTTTGAAAAGTAATTTTTTAAGGTATTTTATAAAATGTGTATAAATAATAAAAAGCAAAGATAATAGGCGACGCAGCAATAAGCAAAATATCTAATCGGCCATTTATGGAGGCATCTCAGGTTTAAACCGTTGGCTGGGAATATATTTATACTGAGAAAAGAGAATTCGCAAGTGTGCGCTTTGCTGATTATTTCCTAATCATTAAAATATATTAAAAATCGGAAAAATTATCGTAGTTTCATGCATATTTGGAAATAATCTTATATCATTCAAATGCCCAGTTTTATAAGAAAGTTAAATCAAAACATTTCACGAAACGAATGTAGTAACAGAGCTGCGCGGGCTTAATACCATAATTGTGTATACCTTTAATCACCGTAATATTTAATTGGGAGTTAATTAAATGGAAATTAGCATAGATAAAATATAATTCAAAACGTATATGTATTTAGTCCGATAGTTCTGAAAGTCATCTCTAACAAAGAGCACGTCGCTAATATTTTAGGTAATTGTGTTCATCCGCCAATTGTACTTATGCCAATTATTGCCAATTGCATGACTTCTTTCGGCGTGAGACTCGGTTGACAAAAACGGTAAAATATTAGTAATTATTAAATTTAATTCACACGTTTTTTTTAGATTATAACAAGTCCATATTCTTTAGAATGCAACGCAGAATTGCTTCTCGATAATAGGTTGGCATTTAAAATGTGAACAAAAACTTGTTCTTCATTTTAAATTGTAGCTAATAAATAAGTATATATTCAAAACATGATTCACAACAATTTTATTTTCATCTCCAGTGGAAAAATATTATGGAATTTGTCACGTACAATACAACGCACTCATTAATAATATCTGGTGAATCATCAGAAATAGTATTAATTCAATTCAGATCGCGTCACACTCTTAGAAGTATTTTCTTAATTTAACTGTTTGCCATTGCACTTTGTGACGATATTAGAAAAATATACACATTAGGAAAAACCAGTTCTTTAAATTTATTTCAAAACCACCACCACAATCGTTTCTTGTATGTGCCATACAATAGGATCAGGTTTATTATAAATATGTAAGTCGGCAGTGCTAATATCTTCAGCAGAATATCTTGTGCTATTACAAAAATATGTCTTACCTCTGGAGTATAAGCAGCGTGAAATTTTTAACAGTATTGTCCGAGAGCACATATATATGTCATTCGTCGAAAAACACTGACGAGTATATACACATTCGTACTGGCGGCAAAAATTTAAAACATTAATTAGGAAACTCTTAAACGGACGTCGAAAAGCAGGAAAGTTCCCCGTCAGTCCTACTACTTTTCTTAAATCGTAAGCGGCGTGCGTCTTTCGCGTTCGCGTTCGAACTGGCCAGTGGTGTCGCGGCACGCAACGCGACCGTAGCGGCGGCTCAATGATAATAAAATTGACGTTTGTAGACTAACAACATAATGCGAAACGTAAGCTGTTTTCAGTTTTTCCGCCATAACTATGCGGCCTCGCAAGTTTATTCCGTAACAATATCGACTGATGTATTGCGATGTTTTTTTAAGTTTATTTTTCATTTTTGGGATTTCTTAGTGAAACAAAGACAATTTGCAAATTCAAACAGAGACAACGCTATTTCATCATGTTCGTCTATCTGTCTGTCAGAACCTCATAATTTATACAATTCTAGACCCTATATGGATAAAATTTTGCAAATAGGGTCATGGTTAATATGGACATCCCAATTTACACTTAAACAGAAACGCCAAGTGGGATATCACTGAATGGGTATTTTAAAATAATAATGAGTTTTGATTTACCATTATTTTTAACTTTCTTTTCTTTATGGTCTTAGAATAAAAAATCCCCTTCTTTACAGTATGTCACACCTCCTCTGTAACTTTTAAACCATGTATTTGAAAAATCTTTACATTAGAGTTTGTTTAAAACTTTATAATAAATTCCGGTGTTCCAATACGTGTTTGCCCGGTTTTTATTTACTTTTTTCACATCTGTAAGTATTTCTAAATAAATTTAATAATTTACTTAATTATTACCAAGTAATTAAGTTATTTTAAGTTGAATAATTAAATGGTAAATGTTATATAGTTATAATAGATATATAATTAGCTGGGACCAGTATTTTTTTAAGCAACAATGAGTTTAAGATAAAATTTTCTTTAAAACGTCTGAAAACTAAATTTGTTTACTACTCACTGTGGGACGCAAATTATACACTATTTTTCGAAACATTCACTTCTTCTTTTAAACATGGTAGCTACGAAGTCTCAACCAAACCAAATATAAACCGTACCAAAGAAATACAGTTTGATGAGAAGTATACCAAGAATATAAATATTTGTTTCATTAGTAGGACAAAAATGTTGAAACTTAAAAATAGGTATGGCATCAGAGCGTCACCTTAAAACGTTAGTCATAGCAGACAGTGGACATTATGATACACCGCAAAAAAGTACAATAATTCTATTTAAATCACAAAACACACATCGCAGTAAAATGGAACATTCTACACAAATCATAAATCAGTTAGTTTCGAATGGCGTAAATTAATGAAATTTAACAAGTAGATTAATGTTTAAATAGAAATAACATTAAACAAATAACAAGTAGATTAATGTTTAAATAGAAATAACATTAAAACATCGTTAAACTGCAATAACGAAATTGGATGAATTTAAAAACAAACATGATTTCTAAAAACGACCCAAGTTATATTTTTATAACTGTTAATTTTGACTTAAATTTTGCAATTTGTTTGCGGAATAATTTGAAGGTACCACATTTTTCTAAAAATACTGACTAAAAACGTCTAGTTTTGTTAATTCATAATCTGAATAAAGTAAAACTAGTCAGTTGATAGAAGCATATGGAGACGAATTCAGAAAAATAGCATCTGGCGTACAATTTTTAATTACACAGGAATTTCTGACCACGACATTGTAATGTAATGGAATATTATTCATATGATTTAAACTACTGTTAACAATCAATGTTCATTATTTACAAGAAGGCACAATGTAATTAACATTATTTCGTTAAGTCTACTCTAATTGTAACTATGCGAATAGCGACCAATAAGCAATTAATAATGTAGAGATAATTAATACAGCAAATAGGTAATTAGCATCTCAAAATTTTATCGTTAAAATATTTTCTTTAGATCTTAATAATTAAATGTAGGTCTAAGCCGAATTGTTTCCTTTTAAGTGCAGTTCAGTTCAAATCCGTTCTCTGTGTTGAATTGGTGTTAACACACGGTATGAAGAGTATGTATTTCAAAATATAATAAGCTCCGACTTAACTATAAATTCTGTGATTCGTTCAAATAAATAGTTACATCAAGGTAGTGTTTCAATTCGATCCAAATCCCACAAGTGCCACTGCTGCCCAACCGCTCGAGCCCTTACAAATAGGTGACAGAAGTGGAAAGACTAGTGATAACGAGTAGATTTTTTGAATAGCTTGATTGACTAACCCCATTGATACTCGATAGATAAATCGATTTGATTGATCTATATAATTTTCTTCTACTGAAATTAGAAGACTGCACCATACTCTGAAGTCTACATGACCATCCGACCATAGGCTAACTGTTCGTTTGACTCCGAGTCAGTTACCACGGTTCCTTGCAACTGACGTTTTCTATTTCCTGGAAATCACCGTCACACCGATGACATCTACAATATCACTGACCAGAACCAGCTGGCCCTCCCAACGTATCGTCGAGAATGCTCCAACTCCTCAATTTGTGAGTAAATGAACATTTATACAATTGTGTTTTTAAAAAACAATGTTATTATATTGTATAATAGATAAATTGAAAGATTGTTACTACATATCAAAATGCCCGCCGATAAGATAGCAAGTAATGAAAAATCTGTTTCTTTTGATATTGTTTACTGTTTTTTATGTTAAACGAATGCTAACTCATAAATTTTTGAGATAAATGATGTCATAAATTTTTAGATAATTGCGGTATGGTTATTAATTTCATTAATCCCTTGCATAAACAAATACCTATTATCGCAAATAATTGTAAAAAAAAATAACAGACAATGTTAGAGTAATGATTCGAAATAGAGAGTTTATTATTATGAAAATTTAAAAGAATATTTACTATAGACATATATGGAAAATCGAACAATATCTTTGCTAATAGCCCACCTGAAGATGTTGTAATACAACGAAACCTAGGTCGCGGTAAAGAACTTAAAGATAGTAGAAATAATATTACATCACGTAGTTTAATTTAATTGTGAACAAAATTATAGTAAAATGTTCTAACATACGCGAATAAAATAGAAAATTGTTGTATCAAATTAAAAAACTAGTTAAATTTAAATAACCAATCACGAGAAGCATATAAAGCTGGGGTTAATTTATTAAAAAACAAGCACTCAGTGTTTCTATAAAGATCTTATTTTCATTATAAAAGATTTTCGATCTAAAACCTTAGGGAAAACTGTATCTATAATTTTAGTTGAAGAACAAAAGCAAAAAGTTGTTGGAAAAATCCAAATTTCAAAATCTAAATATTTCAACGACCAAACATTGCTATACCGGCAATAGATCTAGTAATACGTTAGTTAATTATAAGATCAGAATTTTTTCTAATATTCTAAAAACCAACAGTTTAAATTGTCTAATTATTGCAAAAAGAAAGAACATTTAAAAGATGAATGCTTCTCGTTAAAGAATAAAAATTCCAGTTATAATAAATATTCTGATAGCAATAGGTTTCCGAATTATACTAAACGAAGTTTAATTAATAGTAGGAAATCGAATGGTTAAGTGTGTAAGAATAGCATAGACTTAAATAAAAACGCGAATACAGATAATTTAAACTAAATCAACCTGATACAGATAGTACGAACCGACCTTAGGGTAAGATAGTTAAAGAAGAGCTCATAAGCTCAATTAATAATTATTATTATGGTAAATTTGCATTAAAAATAACTAACACAATTTAAACTTCCTTATGGGTGCAGCCGTTAATTTAATAAAAAAAATTATTTACCAGAAAATCCAGTAATTAATGGCATTATTAAATTAAGAGGTTTAGACACAGTACATAACCAAACTAAAACGTTAGATTTTGTAGTATTAACATATACGAAGCGTTCATACCTAGTTGGGGTAGCTTTTGTAATGAAAATACTTTTCTATATGCTATATACACGAAGAAGATGCTAAACGATATTATCACGCTATAAAAAAACATTGTACGTGTCAGCTCCGATGCGCCACTGAAGTTTACTCCTTAATTACGATTGTCTTAGAATATATAAAATAGGTAACACTGAATATAGAAATAAATAGGTAACACTGATATAAACATAAATATCATTATATTTCTTACCCTTAAGGCAGTGTTCATTAGAAACGCATTCACTTCACTGTTTTTTCCTTGACTTACGTTACAAAACTGGTCTCCTTGAATTTTTTTAACAGGATAATATACAACCTATGTCCAACCTCAAGGTTCTATCTAAATATTGGTGAAAGAATTTTTGAAATCGAATGAGCAGTTTCCGAGATTATCTCCTACATCCAAACTTACAAAATTTAACTATTTTATAATAATTTAATTTTTTTAACGGAATAATACACAACCTATGTCCAAGATGAAAGTCCTCTTTAAACATTGGGTAAATAATTTTTGAAATCGAATGAGTCGTTTTGGAGATTACCTCCCACATCCAAACATACAAAATTGAACTTTTTATAATATATGATTTTTTGTGACGGGATAATATACAAGATATGTTCATCCTGAAGGTCCTTTCTAAATATTGGTGAAAGAATTTTTGAAATCGGATGAGTAGTTTCTGAGATTACCTCCTACATCCAAACTTACAAAATTTAACTTTTTTATAATATATGTATTTTTTACCGGGATAATACACAACCTATGTTCATCCTGAAGGTCCTTTCTAAAATACTTGACTCATGGGAATCAAATTATATTTGGTACATGGGAAATCTAGTTGCGGACTGAAATTTTGCTTACAAATTTAAATAAAATTCCCAATATATACATGTATTACACACGTATAAGCTACTTTGAAGGAAAACAATGTTATCAATTATATAAAAAAAATATTTGGTTGCCTGTAACTTCTAATACAATAATTGCAACTCTTAATTGTAAAAATGAGGAACCTAAAGATTTAAATTTGTATGAAACATTTAGAATCTGAACATTTATTTCTATTACAAATTCTTAGTACCGTAAATGATGATTGCTGTAAAAATTTGAAAAGTTTGGAAAATTGAATTAAATTTATACCGTCAAAAAGAATGAACTTAAATTCAAAAGATTTAAATATGGCAGGTCATAAGATCGATAAGATAAATCTACTATTACACGAAAATATTTTTGCAAAAGTAATTAACAATACGTATTTCATACATTTATATATATTTATGTATTTTTATTATTTAAGTAAAGTAGGTAAATCTATACATATTATAAAATTGTAACAGAGTAAATTCGAAAATATTTTATAAATAGTGATTGATTTAGCATATAGAATGATAACAGGAGCCAGAAAAACTTTTTTATAATTTTTGTCTCTCTGTATGTAGGTTAATTTGAGCGCGTATCACGCAAAATCGGATTGATTTTGATGAAATTTGGTATGGTAATAGTACTAAACGCGAACGAAACACAGTATTTAATAATACGAAGATTTTTCCGTACACCTCAAGGTAGGTTACTAGAAATTGAAAATTTTCGTAACTGTTATAGTAGAATAAGAAACTGTATAACTATAAATTTACATTCGAATAATGATAGAATTATAAGAAATTAGATAATGTTCGAACGTATATAATGTTAGGAATCCGTCTGAAGCGGAAAGAACACCATTTAGATGTTCTTCTCGTTTGGTTAAAATGAAAACAAAAGTATTCTGATAACAAGTAATAAAAACAAATTTGAAGTATGTATTTACGATTAGTTTATAATATATTAAAATTGTATTGTATAATTATAGCATTAGTTAAATTGTGTAACTGAGAATTTATATTACAATTATATAATTGGTGATATGGAAGGAGAACGATTTTAGTTATTTTCCTTTCTTTAAGAAGGGCAGTGTGATGTAATGGAATATTACTCATACGATTTAAAATATTGTCAGCAATGTTCATTTTGAATACACAGTGTAAATTAACATTATTTATTTAAGTCTACATTAATTGTAACTATGCGAATGGTGGCCAATAAGCAATTAATAACCTAGAGATAATTAATACAATACAAATTGTAAGGAGCATCTGGAACTTTTAATGGCAAATTATTTACTTTAAATTATGATAATATATAATATATATAGGCCGGATTGCTCCTTTTCAAGTTCAGTTCATTTCAATTCAGTTCTCTGTCTTCAATTGATATTAATACACGGTGTGAAAAGTATTTTAAAATATAATACCTCGACTTAATTGTAAATTCTATGATTCCTTCCAATAAATAGTTATTTCAAGTCGTAGTGTGTTACAAATTCTAAATGCGCGAACACCGTTCAACTGTTCGAGCCATTACAACTTAATGAAATGCATCAAAGTAAGTCGAATGATGTAGGCAGGCCGTATAATAAGGATGGGCGAGGCGCGAGTTACAAGGGAATCGTTTGTAAGTACGCGCGTGACCAAAAAGGCCAGTGTATAATGAGTAGATAGAGAAACATGATTCAGAGTAACTTTGGGACTAAAAATTATCGCAATGGAAAAATTATTTCATCTTTTGCGATAGCTTGAAAGAAGCTTCTAAAGAAAGAAAAGGCTAACAAAAGGCTGTTGAACCAGTGATAAAGATGACGAATTATTTATAATAACCGTCACATCATCATACCCCTAACGCAATCATCTTTCCTTGTCGTTGTAAATTAAAGTAGAAAATGAAGCTGAACATGTATTTTTATTTGAAAGGAGGCCATGAAAATATACCTATTTTTAGTCGTGCAGTGTATGTAAATCTTGAGATCAAACTAAATCCATGAGCATAGGCTAAGTACACGAGTCCAATAATTGCACTACTATTACATAGACAATAGCAAGAGCGACAAATGTCAAGTGATTCGTAATTTTGAATTGTATTGCATGGTATATTTGTATTTAGGGCGTCCAATGGCCGGAACCGATACGATGTCTGTGAAGGCGCGGGTCGCTCGCCCATGGAATTCAAGTGACTTATTATGCCTCACGTCTGGCAGTATACTCCGTCGGTCTCACTATGAAAACTATGCAGCCATACGATGTATAAAATACGGTACTGAATAAAAGTATAACATAACATAGATATAACATAATACAGTAGTAGCTGTAGTATCTAGTCCTTTCTATTTATATCTTTCTTTATAATTAAATATATAGGCCGGATTAGTACCGGTTTAGTATTAGGCCGGATTAGTATAGGTAGGATTAGATAGTCTTTTCTTTAATGTTTCTTTACTACGCCAAAAAAAAAGATTGCGAAAGAAGTAGTGCACAGTTATAGAAGTGTGATATGCGAACTCTTCATATCCTATCGTTGGTAATATCATATAAAATACAGGTAGGTCGGTAAATAGCCGGTAGGTATTTATCGTAAGCGATTACTACATGTAATAATCGTCGAACAGTCTTTATGCTGTGATAAAAGTTATTTTTAGCCAAAGTTAAGTCGTATTTGACTTTTATTCCGATACAGTCATTTATTTTATACTATAAAAGTTAAATAATTATAAAACATATTAGATAATCGCGAAATTCAACCTCATTATCTTTCACATTTTATTATTTTACAACAATGTTAGAGCATAACGGCCCGATTTGCACAGAATAATAGATACCTACATATTAACGACAGTTCTAGTTTGTTCGTTTTGCACGAGGTAATAAACAGCTAACCGAGTATTACTCAGATTTATTTTATGGTAGAGAAACAAAAAAATATAACAAGATCGTAAAATTCGAAAATAGCAATGCTTTTTTCAAATTTTATAACCTTTTTCAAGTTGTTGTTTCTATACCATAAAAGAATGCAATGCTTTCAGCATTTTTCAACTTATTCTTCATACTATTATGTGATGTTAAAAATACTAGTAGTGTAGTATTTTTGTCCAGTAAAAACTTCTCAACTAAAACAAAACTAAAAACGTTGAAATTCAGCATCGGTTAAAGCAGACAAATTTAAAATACGACTTCCGTAAATTATCTATTACGTTTTTAAAGGAGCCTAGACATTTTAACATATAATTGTTATATTTAATCGTTAGTGTTTTATAATACCCGATTTTAATCTTAATTTAAACTAAACCAGTTTGTAATTATCGAAATTTCTCCGCCAATCTTATAAAACACATTCAGATAATCAATATCTGTAGTTTGACACGTTAAGCATTTTATCTTAAGCAGCATATCTTTGCTGATATGTAATTCGATAAAATACGAGAGTGCTACACAAACTTATCGCTATGCTTTCGCCCGTAATTTTGAACAGGAAAATGTCTGTTGCGACATAACGAAAACAAAGGTCGTAGAAACAAAGTGTTTGTGAAATATTTCGGCAAAATAATTTACGCGATAACATTAAAACTGTGACAGGATTTATCTATGAATGAAGTTAAGGGAAAACGATAAAGAACAACGTATGAGATTACATTATATTTAGGAGGTGTTTTAATGAAATTATACACATATACCTCTCACAAATAGAGAGAAGTGTATAAAAATGAATGTGAAAAAAATATGGAATATATTTGGCGTTAATTTTTTAGAAATTCATTATTCACAATTAAATGAAACTACGTGATGTAGTATTATTTCTACTTTCTTTAAGTTCTCTACCACGACCTAGGTTTCGTTGTATTACAACATCTTCAGGTGGGATAATAGTAAAGATTCTTGTCTTCCGTGTCGTGGGCTATTAGCAAAGATTGATGCAAAGATCTTTGCTAATAGCCCACCTGAAGATGTTGTAATACAACGAAACCTAGGTCGTGGTAAAGAACTTAAAGAAAGTAGAAATAATACTACATCACGCAGTTTCATTTAATTGTGAAAAAATATAATAGAAATTTGTGGCGTAGACAGGAAAGAAGCTGAGATACATTTCAGAAAGTATTATTTATTCTGGTTTAGCAAAGTAGACAAGGATTTTTGTGTAAATTGTTATGTACATTATTATAATGTTGTCATTGTCCACCCACAGGTAGTTGAATTGTAACATGATTTTGTTAATTTTTCAGAAAGAAGCTATTAAATATTGTTCAAACGACATAAATTATATTTAATTATTAGTTTTTAAAATAACACTTTAACTCCTATGTACGACCCACAAGAGCGTAACGAAGAATTTTAGGTAATAACGGTTACACAGGATTCTAAATACAAGGGATGATAATCACTACGAATGTACAACGAATACAAATAACATATCTACATAAAAATATGTTAAAGTAAAATTGATTTTGGTAAATATGATCTCTATTTTTTTTGTTTCATATTTTTAAACTCCCTTAACAATTCCAAGTTCAAAAAAAGAACAGTGCGCGGTCATGCGCAGTAGAAATGAATGTATGCAAGTGTAACAAAGGCAGTTCTATACAATATTAATAAAGAATATAACCATTGTTACTACATGTGCTTAAATATATCAAAGTGAGTAGAAAATGTCAAGATAGGACAATTTTCAACTGTTTCTGAAAAAATCGCTGTCGAAGTTGTAATATCAACGAAAATAATTTATTGTTTTTCAAAACAGCCTTCGAGACGAGCAGTCGGTCCATTCTTGCTTGGACGGTCCTTCCGCTGCCTTTTCGAAAGGAGTCGCCACTTATACGGCACGGGAATCATATTTCTTACAATTTATCTTTTATTTTTGGAATAAAATCGAAGTTGCACGGGTGAGGTTGGGGCTGCACGACGGATGATCCGTTAATCTACATCCGACGTAGTCAAATATTCGGTTGTCTAGCTGAATGTGCAAAGGTGCCGTCGTAATGAAGGAGGATTTCACTGTTAGGGTGATGATATAAAACTTTTTCCTAAACATCAGATAAATAATTTCCGGTATTCTGGTCTGTGGTAACAATCCTTTTATCTTCCAGAATAATCGTTCCATAGTAACCCTCCCCCCCCCTGCCGAAGAACGAGGTGACCATCTTTTTTCTAGAACTCCGTCTTTTTTCATCTTTGCAAGCAACTGCATAGAAAGAAGTATCCACTGTGCAGACTGCCTTTTAATTTCGGGTTCGTTACAGCATAACCAGTTACGTCACCCGTGACGATGTCGAATACAGTAATTGGGTAATCTCTGTCGAATTTTTCTAATATTTCGCAACACCAATCAACGCAACGGTGTTTTTGAGCTTTGTTCAAATCATGGGGGTATTCGCCTAGTAGAAAATGTTGTGATGCCAAAATGTTCATAAAGAATTTTCGGAACGCCATTTTTTTATTTTTATATTTATAACGGAACGAAGTAACGAGCGTTTAAGGGAAAGTATTCTTAATTATATATACCATGTATACCAATATTATAAACAGCAAAGATTAAATTTTCTGTTTTTTGTTAGTTTGTAATGGCTAAACTCAAAAAGTGCTGGACCAATTTTAAAAATTCTTTCACCAATATAAAGCTACATTATCCTGAAGTAACATAGGCTATATTTTATTTTGAATAATTGATTTACCTATACTAATATTATAAAGAGGATAGATTTATTTTTTTTTCTATTTTTGTTAGTTTGTAATGGATAAACTCAAAAATTACTGGACCGATTTTAAAAATTCTTTCATCAGTATAAAGTTACTTTATCAGCTAGTAACATAAGTTATATTTTATTTTGAAGAATTTATTTGTTCCTCATAAAATGTCGATAGTTGACTGTAATGTCGAATTGCCTAAAATATGTTTTCTTCGCGTGCCCTGCAAAAATTATTGCTACTACATAAAAAATGGGATACATATTAAACGTTCCAACTAATATAAACAAAAAAGTTTGAAAGACACTATATGTAATTGTTATAGTTATGTTACAATAAACGGTTTTTGGTCGAATTGCGGAAGAACAAAAAAAACGTTATTATATCCAAAAAAAAAAGTTAAAAAACAAAAACGTTATTATATCCGTATTATGATATAAATATTTATCCAAATAAATTGTTTAATCATTTAGGCTGTTTACGTAGAAGTAAATTACTTTTTGAATTATTCAAATCGGTACATTCATTTTAATGTTATGTTGAATATAACAAAATAAAAATTGTCTCGAATATCGCAAACCGCTGTATGTTAGCTAGGTAAACAGAAATGTTACTATCTAAACTAATATTATAAACTGTATTAATTTAATATTCATGAAAATTGCGATAAGGTAACCCAAGGTATATAATGACATTCGTATCATGTTATTAATCATTTTGCAACTAGATAGTTTAATTATCCAGGTTGATTATGTTCGCGTAAATTCCTCATTAAATTGATCAAATCAATTCTAATATCGAAAATTTACACGAAAAGACTTTCTTTGGCTTTTTATAAAATAGTGTCACCTAGAAATGACACAGTCGATGAAATAAACAATTTGATCACACAAAAAGTCCCCGCCGATTTGTAATGTTTGAACATTATAAATCGATAGACACCGTTACTAATATCGAAGACGCAGGAATTTTTAAATTCACTTCACTCCGCTGGCTTACTATCTCACAAATTATCATTAAAAATCGGAAAGTCAATCATGTTTCTGAGAAGTTAAAGCCCTCCCAATATGTGTAATGGGACGAGGCTATTTATAAAGGAATTGAAAGACAACTTAATTGTAGCGATTATTATCACTGGCCCTGCAGTTGGTGAATTAGCTCATATTCCTGGGATACCGATGATCCCCATTGATTTGCCAATTTCGTTTAAACGACTTCAATTTCCAGTGAATACTTCTTTTGCTTTAACAATTAACAAGTTCTAGGGTCAAACTTTCAATTTGGTAGAGATTGACCTACAAAAAGAATGCTTTACTCATGGGCAACTGTATGTTGGCCTATCACGAGTCGGAGCTCCCGAACATCAATTTATTTTGCTCTCACTAAATAAAACTACATCAAATATTGTTTATACGGAAGCTCTAAGACACTAAATTTTGGAAATAAATTTTAATAAAAAAAATTCATTGTTAGCAAATAAACTTATCTTAAAATAACAACAGAATCGTCAATGACGTGACTGCTGAAAATTGTAATTGCTATATTATTATAAGAAATTATTGTTTTGTTGTATTTATACAAGCTTAACACTGTTTTTTTCCCATTTGTGCTATGTGAAAGCGGACCATGTTAGCATACAATATTATGGGTACTATACCTACTAATATTACAAATGCGAAATTTGGCAGAGATGGATTACGGTTTGATAGATTGTATATGTGTGTAAGTAGTTTAGGAGTATCACATAAGCTACTTTTTATGCTGATATTTGGGACTTATGCGGGTGAAACCGCGGATGCAGTTTTCTGTACTAATATTATAAAGAGGTATGTAAGAGCCAAAATCGCGTAGTCCACGCGAGCGAAGTCGCGGGCTGAAGGCTAGTATACATATATATATATATATATATATATATATATATATATATATATATATAAATATATTTATATATATATATATATGTGTGTGTGTGTGTGTTTGTGTGTGTGTGTCTACATGACAGATATAGCCTTTGAAGGCTATTATTGTACATGCACGAATAGACGTTGCACTAATGGGAGCTTTGCACACAATCTTAGCATTTTATTTACTTGCCATACGCGAGGCAGGAAAATGTATAAGATGCACTGGCGACATTTAACGACGTAAATACTGATTATGAACATGATTTCAAAATAAGCAATTCATTACAAAACACTGTTTTTTATTTAATACTTTTATTTTTGTCCATAAAAACAGGTCGCACGTTTAAACATTGTAAAATGTGCACCTTTTTTCTAGACCATATTCTTAGTTCAAGCCATAATAGCAATATTAGACAGAAGTACATAGCCAATAGCGATGATAATATTAGTATACATTAAAAGTTTTATTATTAGCGCAAAATGACTAATGAGGATCCATTTCTTCTATCATACAATAAATAAATGTACAATAAATGTCTATAGGTTAAGGTACGTTTGTCCAATGTCTTTGGTCATGTTTCTTTAAATACTAATACTTAATTGAAACTAAAAGGAATTAAGTGCATATCAGTATTATATTAACATTTTATTAGCCCGTATACGGACTTTGAACAAATTTCATTTTGTAAAATCACAATATAATGCGAAATAAATAACACAGATACATTATAATGAAGAGTCGACAATGACGTAGTAATTATAGTTATTATTTTGAATGGCCATGTTTATATGATGTTGACATTGTTCGTCAAGTAAAATAATTGTAATTATATATGGGAAAACAGCCACGACCGTACGTGTCGCGGAAAATTAAATACATCTTTGTCATGGCTGATAATGGACTGTTGTCAAGGTTTCTGCGTACTTTACTCACCAGTTCTGTATATAAATGTAATACTCGAGAATCATGTTTGTAAAGTTTAATACACTCTATACTTCCAGATTTCGTTCTCGAAATATAATTTCGTGAAAGGCCAACAACGATTATGAGATACTAGAACGGAACCTTGGCAATTTTACGAAATCCGGAAGCGAATGTTAACAAAGGGTTGGCCAGGACCATAATATTCTTAAAACATCAACGAAAAGATATGCGTAGTTGAGATCTTAGCTTCCATCTCAATCAAACACCGTGTAAATTGAAGCATACTTATCATTTGATTTCCTGAAGTGCACTCTGAAAGTTAAAAGAACAAAAAATAATAACAGCGCCAATCGTAAATTTTGAACAATTTATGTGATAGCGACCGATAATACATTTCATTTAATATAATTGAAACGGAAGTGAAGGAATGTATTCAAATAATTCGTGTCGGTACGGTCCACTAAGTGGAAACAGTTTAATGTTTATACGATTCTCCTGCATTTCTTCTAATACTTTTAACATTTTGGAATTTTTCCCATAATTATAAACTATTTCTTAGGACGATATTATAAATAAGGCAAATCAAGTATTTAGTTTACCACATGGAATATTTACTTAAATAAATATAAGCGATATATTTCCAAATCATTCAGTTCATACATTATCAAATTGGAAAATCTCATTCAAGGATTGTCTATCAATAATATATAAACAAAATAGCGTTTGGATAGTACGACCTTCGTATTCCCGAGATCAAGGTGGAGATTCCACTTTTCTTCAGCATTTTAATATTAGCGATATAGAAGTAGTTTTAATTACTTTTTCTTGTTTTTAAACGTATCATTTTATTCTACGTAAATTAATTGTCTGTCTAACTATTAAACAATTCAATCTTACTACCAGGCGCTGAATGATTTCCAAAGTTGTATGTCTCTAATAATTTCTAGTTATGTCTACGCGTCCAAACTTCTCTCCATCTCGACATCATTCTACCTAATATGTGAGATTCTAATTGATGAAATTCAGTTATTTACTTAAATTTACGTCGGAATTATCGACCTGGAGTTAATATTTAATATCATTTATTTTGTTAGATCTTCGTCATCCACAAAACAAATAAACTCTAATAAGTGGAAAGTTATTGCTCTTACAGCAATAAATAATTGCTTTTAGTAAATAATTACTTTCTTGATATACACCTACTAATTTTTAAAGGTAATAAGTAAATTTTGGTTACTACAAAAGATTTGTGTTCAAAATGATATAGTTAGCATTTTACGTAATAACGATAATTCGAAATGATCCATATGTTATTAGTTTTTCATATAATATTTTGGTATTTTATAAGAAAATAATGGTTATTATGAACAATACGTTCAGTTTCCGACGTCGATCAATTTCGCTGTTTTCAAATTCCATTGTTTCCTTATTTAAAATATTTTTTAGGCTTACAGACACAAACATTGCTGTTTAGTTTAACATACGTCAACTTATTAATCTTAATTAATAAATTCATGTACGAATTATTATTTAGTCTTGCATAATTTGTATGGGTTTTATTTCCTACCTTCACATTATATTGTTTGAAGGCTGACTCTTCGCTTTCACTGTACATGTAATTTAAGTCAAATAAGTTTTATATCCCAGTGTAACATTAATTGGTACATGGTATCATGACATATAAGGATGCTATTAATTTCTTTCTGGCATGTGGAAACCTAGATGAGGTTGTAATTCCCCGTTCTGTAATTGTGTTTCCGCATCTTTAAACGATACGTCCTTAATAATGTGACATGTGACTTGGTTGGGAATGGACCGATCTTTGAGTCATTCGGAGCGTTCGTTAAAAGCTAGCTCGTTCTAGAAAAAATGGAGGAACTGAATGACTCATTGAGGAAGGACAGACTCTAACCCTGTTGGGTGGAAGCGCTGCAACTGTAGATACGGGACACTATTAGGGGACCTTCGATGGTCTCCTTTTTTGTACGAGGTGGGTCGTTACGGGTCCCAGGCGGGGCTCTGAGACAACCCGGGTGGTTATGGTGGGAATAGTCCTTTATGATGAAGCCTTTATGGTATTACACTCGTTTGTTATAAATATCTCGTAGCGACTGCTCATGAAGTACTGAGTCACTTTTTCCCTCACAAAAATTAGAAAAAAATTCAATCTTTAACGAATTAACAAATGAGTGTACAATACATAATACGCACTATACATTGATTTTTTTTTATTTACTTGCTTTAATTATTCAAATTAAATCATAAATGATTTTCTGTCGTATTGTTACCATCATTTTCTATAAGTGTTTTTTCTTCTCTATATAATGGTATAAGTTGGTCGGAACTGTAAGATGGTATTTTACATCTTTTAATAAAATGTTGTATTATTATAACAATAAACATATTCAATACCTTGTCCGGTATACTGTCAGCATACAAAAATGTACAGGTGAGAATTTCTAGAAATAAATTTAATTCTAAAAATCAACCTAGCTCTTGACAGCTACAAGAACGCAATATTTCGTAATCACTGATTAGATCATTTTTTTATCGATACCCGTAAATTGTATAGAGTATGCCTGTCTATTTGCCTTGTCTCACGATGACTGCCTTTTATCCCTCAATACGATGACTATATTTTGTCCCCTTTATAGGGATAAACATGGGCCTAATAATCCCTTCCTTACGAACGTTTCTAAGTTGCATACCTGTCGCGTAGCCGTTCGTTGCGGTCGTCTGGTGTCTTACCCCCTTTTCTTCAGATATTACTCTTATATTTTTGTGTAATTGAGTGTAATCGGATATGAATTTTGGATTCATTGTTTATAGAGCAAATTACTCCATAGTATCAGGGTTTTGGCAGCTAGATATAAAATGTTACGCTTGTTATTACAAAAGGAGAAATTTCACAAGCTGGACATAACTAGGTAAATGGATAAAAAGAGTAAAAGGGAAGAGAAAATGTATTAGAAGATATAAAAAATGCATACATATTGTATTCTCAGATGACTTCTACAAAGGTTCACAAATAAATTCGCAAATAATTCGCTTTTGCGGTTCAGATTATTGAAAGGATAATAGGTTGTAGCGGAACTAGTATTAGAACATGTAATTAAATTGAAAGATAAGATGCTAACAGATATTCTTCTTACTTTTAAACTCTAACTTAAATTAAAATACATCTTTATGTATTCACAGTTCCAATTAGCGTGCACGGATTTAATTAGCATCTTTAAAATATTCAATAAAACTGGAACTCAAATGTTCTGTAGCAGCCGGTACTAAGAAAGAACAATGGGAGAACAAGATACTTTTAAAAGACCCTTCAAATTATTAATATCGGGAAATTGTTACACTGATTTTGGAAAATAGAGAAAAATCACCTGGCTCCACATTACAATTTTTGTCGACGTTCATCCTTTTGATGGCCTATATTCAGTTTGAAGACATATCAATTTTAAATCGTCTCTAATAATGATACGTATGATCTAAAGTGATTTTAAGTCTAAGTCATTCCACATTAAAGTTAGATTTAACCAAAACACGATAGACGTTTGCTTATAAGTGGAGTGTAAAAGGTAGTTTATTATAACTTATTTCCATTTAATATAAAAAAAACAAGCTGGAATGAGTAAAACAAAATAATGCAACACGTGTATTTAATACACTGTTCTTTATTTAAGAAACTTGCTTAAGAAAAATAAAATCAAGAAAATAAAAAATTGCAATATTCTTATAAGACATATTACTTTAATAGCCATGGTTTCTGACGGATATGAATTATATCACAACGATTATTGAAATATATAAATGTAGCGTCATTTATAAATAGTATGTTTCATATTTCAAATGACGGTGATATAAATTTAATAAAATGCCGACTCATTTTTCAGGAATCAGCCAGATCCTTTATGAATGCGATAGATAGAGAAGGTTATTATAAGACATATTACTTTAATAGCCATGGTTTCTGATAAATATGAACTATATCACAACGCTTATTCAAATATATAAATGTAGCGTCATTCATAAATAGTATGTTTCATATTTCAAATGACGGTGACATAAATTTCATAAAATGCCGACTCACGTTTCAAGAATCAGCCAGATCCTTTATGAATGAGATAGATGAGAAGGTTCTCATTCAAATCATTACACAATACAAAATATCGAGTATTTAGTTATATTAATATTAAGCCTACGAAAAGTTTAAAGAAATCTATGGAATTAATTATACATTTATTATAAAGTCAATCAGCGAAAATTAATTCTATATGTACAAAACTTTGTCTCCTACTGTCTGTTTGAATATGATTATCTTAGAAAGTAATTCATTTTCATAGATCAATTGGAATAAAAGGTAATATTTTGAACAGATTTCAAAGTATTATAGATACCGGTATGATTTAAAAGATACAGACAACTTAGCAAATTCAGTGTACTAGTATGATTACTTCTTTTGGCGTACCATTCCTATAAGTCAAGACACTTGAATTACATGATACCGAACACTAAACAAATTAGTACATTTCTTGTTGTCAGCAGAATTTAAAATGCATCCGCAAACAACCCGGTAATAGCAAGCTAGGGACATATTTTGGATGCATTTAGAGATTTTACTTAAACGAGTATGGTATTTTTATGAGTGCGGTGTTGTCAAAAAAAAGTTTTACCGATATTTCGACAATTTCTCCCGGCTTCTTCTATTACAACAAGCGGATGAAGCCGAAAAATAAATATTATTCCCTACTTTTTGCTGAAACTGCAACATTTTTCTTTATTAAAACCTTCCGGTTTGAATGTCGAAATGCAACAATCTTACAGCCTCATCACGGAGCCAGAGACATTGAGACTCTTATTGAGGATGTACCGGGCGCGAAGGCGGCGCGTGCTCGCTCTCTCGCCGCCCGTTCACGGTCGAGGTTGCGCGTGCGAGACACTGCGCTGAATGTCAGTGCGGCAGCTCGCTATGTGCTCTGGCCGCTGTGACCCGGTTCGTTCCGCGGACCCGACGAGGTGATAATGATGATGTCGATGGTAATAAAAGTTTGCGGTTTTTTTTGTAGCGATACCGGACAATTTAGACCAGTTTTGATTATTATTACAATGACTAAAACTAACTACTGCTCCCTAAGTGGTCGATCTGGTTGTCATATAAATAGAAATATTATCAAACTAGTTGCCACATAGCATAAGAATCTAGATATTTCATGAAAGTTCCAAAAACTGTATCGAGACGAAAGCAAAGCAGTTATGAAAGGGTATCGTCTTCATTATTAAGAAGAAATAAATTAGATTCTTTATATTACTACTCGCGTGGTAATGTTACTTTGAGGATAAAGGAAAATGAGAAACATATCAGCTGAATATTTAATTGCATTTTATATACATAGCAGCGAAATTAAATTTTTAAAGGTATTAACGTGTTGGTAAATAACAAAATATCCTTAGTGTAATCAATTACCCTCAAGATTCAACATAAGATATTCTATATGATAATTAAAAATTGAATAACTATAAAAAACAATGAAAATTAAAGAATTTTTTTGAACTCACTGAGAGAACCCATAGGTCTAATTTTCTCAATTAAACGAAACTACGTGATGTAGTATTATTTCTACTTTCTTAATGTTCTTTACCACGACCTAGGTTTCGTTGTATTACAACATCTTCAGGTGGGCTATTAGAAAAGATCCTTCTCTTTCTTTGCTAATAGTATATCTTCAAAGATTCTTCTCTTTCTTTGCTAGTAGAGATCTTTGAATAGCCCATCTGAAGATGTTGTAATACAACGAAACGTAGGTCGTGGTAAGGAATATAAAGAAAGTGGAAATAATACTATATCACGTAGTTTCGTTTAATTTTGAATAATGAATTTCTACAAAATTAACGCCAAATATATTCAATCAATGTCTAATTTTCTAATATATTTAGTTAACTTTACAATATGCTTAGTTTCATAATTGTTAATAGAATATACCTTTTGTTAATACGATATGATAATTAATACGATATGGTTAATTAAGAATTCATCATCACCATATTGCATTAAAAGTAGGTGCTAAGAACTAACATTTCATAGACATTTTTAAGGGGTTCAAATTTCGAAAACATGATAGAAAAATTGCAAAAAATGTAAACAAAAATGTTAGAAGTAAAAAAAACAAAAAACATGCATTTGAAATATGAGGTTTTTTCATTTTATGGCAACGAATAGTATAAGTATTATGTAAACAATGGTTATTTAGTGATTGTAAAACTTTAGATGTATGTAACATATTTAGTTTACCGAATAAAACAAAATAGTCGATTTGCATTTCTCTCAGACGACTAAATAAACATTTTTTAGAAAACATATAGTAAATGAAGCAAATGGTATAAATATAAAAAAATGTATAGCTTACTGTTTGGATTCCGTAGTGAAATATTTCGACACGTCCATCCGCCCGCCATGATGTTTCTCAAGTAGATACTTTATATCAAGATCTCATTTAATATGTATTGTATGTATCAAAAAACAAAATGGTCATTGGAAATTAGTGAAGTATTTCGTCATGTCCCCCGTCTTGAAGTTTTTCAAGTAGATACTTTATATCAAGATCTCATTTAATATGTAATGTATGTATCAGAAAACGAAGTGGTCATTGGAAGTTAGTGAAGTATTTCGTCATGTCCGCCGTCTTGAAGTTTCTCAAGTAGATACTTTATATCAAGATCTCATTTAATATGTAATGTATGTATTAGAAAACGAAGTGGTCATTGGAAGTTAGTGAAGTATTTCGTCATGTCCGCCGTCTTGAAGTTTCTCAAGTAGATACTTTATATCAAGATCTCATTTAATATGTAATGTATGTATCAGAAAACGAAGTGGTCATTGGAAGTTAGTGAAGTATTTCGTCATGTCCTCCGTCTTGAAGTTTTTCAAGTAGATACTTTATATTAAGATCTCATTTAATATGTAATGTATGTATCAGAAAACGAAGTGGTCATTGGAAATTTGTGAAGTATTTCGTCATGTCCGCCGTCTTGAAGTTTCTCATGTAGATACTTTATATCAAGATCTCATTTAATATGTTATGTATGTATCAGAAAACGAAGTAGTCATTGGAAATTAGTGAAATAAAAATCCGTCCACCTGTCATGAAGTTTCTCAAATAGATACTTCATATGAAGATCTCAATTAATATGTGTATCCGAAAAAAGAAGTGGTCATTGGAAATGAAGGTAGATTTCACCTACGAGAAACTACCCATTATAGGGATTTAATTTTATTTCCGCTAGGGTAGTTCTTCACCAGAAAATCACTTGCAGTTCCTAACTAAAGAAATTAAAGGCAAAAAGTAAATTGACTGATTCCTTTTTAAATTAAACTAATAAAACTACTACCGAAAATATAAAATATTTTTTAAAGACATGACAGACTCGTAAAATTAAAAAAAAGGTAATATTTTTTTTCGTTGTTCCATAATATACCCATTAAATAGATATTTTTTATTCTTCATTTTAAAACTAAGTTATTCTATTTATTTATTAAAAATGTTTATTCATATTTTGAATTTTTTGAAAACTAACATACAAAACTGGTCTATCCCCGGTAACGCGAAAATAATGGAGATCGAGCAATATGTGAAAAGAGCATCGGTAATAGAACTATGTAAACATTGTACTAATTTGAAGTACAGGCTGCGTTTCCAAAAAGAACCTTTTTGCAGATACATAGTAGTTTTCAAAATATAAAACGCGTTTTGACTGAAAGAATTGTTGAAATTAGAGAAGATTAAGGAAGACTGAGCATTTATGAAGCTACAGGGATTGATGACAATGTTTTGCTAATCTAGGCTTAAGTGTGCGATGTTTGGCGTGATATTCTCGGATCCATGAAATGGGAGATTTTAGAATGGTGTACATACCTACCTTTATAGATGCACAAAAGAGACCAAGACCAACATTGCATATTTTCAAAATTAATTTTGCTTAAGATAAAATATTATATGAGGTTTCCGAAATGTATTCGCGTAGAAAATAAATAAATATAAATTCATATACATGATAGTCACATGCTGTGAAACCAACGGATTTCGGGGCCGAGGCTTCCTCGATCGCAAAGCGTCAGATGCGGATGCAACAATGGCTTTCTAACTTATTTCGCAGGGTAAGTGTAAGAGTTCTAAAAATTCAGTATCCCCGGTGGATAGGGCATGGTGGTACATACAGTGGCCTAAGTTATACGCTTACCGGAAGTGACTATAATGGATTATCTTTGGAGCCTCATGAAGCAAACATTTTATAATATGTCGATGAACACGAGAGTAGAATTAGCGACAAGAATTACGGGAGAGCACAAGAAGTAAAAGGCGGTCCTCTCATATTTGAATAAGTTTTTTTTAAAGAAATAATTTGTTAAAATTAAATATTGGTAGCGCTAGATAATAGAACCGTTATTTTTTATTTTATTCTCTATTAGAGGTATACTTTGACAAGTACGCTATACGGACGTGTTACTTTTGCTGCACGAAAAAAAAATATTTTTGCAACTAAAAATAACAGTACAACAGTACAATTTGCATTAATAATAGTGAAACAAAATTATAAACATTTCACTTATAACAAAAACTCTTAATTTTATTTACTTGATTGCCGCCATCGAAGGAACGCATCGTCTCGTTTCGTCGTATAAGTAAATACGAGTTGTAGTGCGAAAAGTTTGAACTTGTTCCGCTACTCAAGTAGCGCGGTTTCGATCCTTGGCAAAGCCTTGTAATTTTTTTTTTGGATTCTTTTTTTGTTTTTTTTATCTCGAATAAAATTAAAATATAAAGATTTTTTATAATGGCTTCAAAAAAAACGACTCGTGCTACAAAGGTAGACGAAGCAGCGCCGCGCATCGCAACACCCGCATCAACCACTGTCACGATGTCTACGGGTGACATATGAACCATCATGTCTGAACTGGCGGCTATGCGTACCGAAATGTCGGCTATGCGGACCGATTTCCAAGTTTCATTAAACTTCCTAGCCGCAAAATTTGACGACTTCGAAAAACGTCTAAGTAAATTAGAAACAAAATAAAATAAAGTTGAGGCGATCGAAACAGAGGTAACTAGGCTTCGTGGAACTGTTGCAGCCTTGCAGACGCAAAATCGGGAACTAGAGCAGCACGAGCGCCGCTATAATAATGAAATCTTCGGTATCCCCGAACGACCGGATGAAGACTGCGGTGAGCTGGCGCTGGGCATCGCGCGCACAGCGGCTGTTGCGCTGCCGCCGCACGACATCGAGTCGGCGCGTCGAGTGGGAGCACCGCGCGAGGATCGTCCGCGCCCTCTGCTGCTGCGACTGCGGTTACAATTCATGCGCGATAGCTTACTTGAAGCCGTTCACAAGCGCCGGGAGTGAACACCATCGAGCTCGGATTCCCTGCACCGTCGCGTCGATTGTTCCTTGTAGAACACCTCTCTCCTTTCTACAAGGACCTCCTGCGTCGAGCCAAGGAGAAAGCCCGACAAAACTCGTACGCCGTGTGTGGACACGCAATGCACAAGTGCGTGTACGAAAAGAACATGGACAGCCGTATATAAAAATAAAAACGATCGCCGACCTAGATCTTATTGTTTAATATTTAATGTTCTCAATTATTTCCATTCGTGCCATTTTTTTGACCTTTATACCTATTTATTCTGTTATAGCTTTATGTATCTTTTATTGTGCATATATATGTATGTATATATGTATATATTTATTTCAACCATTATATTTAGTTGGATTTTACATACACTTGTTGTTAGGGAGGTATTCATCATATATGTATGTATATATGTTTGTATGTGTGTACGTATATGTATATGTGTGCATATATGTGTATATATTTGTATGCGTATGTATATGTATTTGTATCCTGTATATATGTATATGTACATCTTATATTTCTTTCTTTTCTCTAAATTGTTGCTCTCTAAATTGGAATACTTCGGAAAAATATTCCCTATCAATTATAACGGATTTTCCACTCATTTTATGATAAATGAAATATTTCCTGTGGTGGTAGTAATAAGACTTACACATCTGTTGGACCAATGGCTACAGTAGTCTGTTTTAGAAAAAGTTGTCTTACCCTGGGTCATTTAAATGCTCGGTGTTTGTGGACGGGTCATGATGAGTTATACGCAGCGATAATAGAGCATGATCTAGACATACTGCCTATAAATGAAACGTGGATTGCACGCTGTTCGAACACGTGCACCCTCGCCGTGCCTGGCTACTCGTTTGCGCACCGCGATCGCACTGTCGGCCGCGGAGGAGGTGTAGCTTTTTATTTACGCCAAGGCATACGGTACCGCGAGATAACCATCCCCAACACAGAGCTTGAGCAACTTTGGATTCGCTTGGAGATGGGTCGCGTCAGCGTGATTGTGGGTACTGCATACCGACCGCCAACTATGTCTCTAGATTTAGCGCTCGATTGCTTGAGCGAGGCGATGACCAGCCTTAACTGCACCGCTGAATACTTTTTCTTCACCGGTGACCTTAATACAGATTTACTGAAACAGGCCGATTCAAGCACCTCCAAGACCATTAACTGGCTGGAGATGTTTGGTTTCAACAACTCGTATCTAAGGCGACCAGGATAACTGAACACTCGGAAACGTTGATAGTTTTATTTTGTTGCAATCCGTGTGATATTAATTTTAATATACTGATTCATCACAATCAAGATTTAAGTGATCACGCTCTCTTGGTCGGTAGACTCAATATCATAAAACCTCCAATACCTGATCGCAAATTCCGTTCCCGTTGTCTTAATAAAATGGATATGGAGTTGTTCGTTTCAGCGGTATCAAAATTTCGGTGGAACAATGTGGCAGTGGGCGACGATATCGACAAAATTGTTAATAATTTTAATACTAGCGTGTTGTCGATTTTCGACGCCTATGCACCATTAAGGGAGCGAACAACGCGCATCCATTCATCCGAACCGTGGATACGGACACGATCCGTCTCATGATGCGTCTGCGTGATCGAGCCCGCTCTAAAGCTATTAAATCAAAGAAAGATACACATTTAGATTATTATAAATCGCTGAGAAATCTAGTCACCACAGCTTTGAGACGGGAGAGAAAAGCATATTTTACTTTTTATGTAAACGCACATCGTGGACATAGCAAACATCTGTGGAAAGGCTTGCAAACAATATATCCCATCGGTAAAAGTAGAGAAAATAGCCTGCCACGCCATCTCTGCGATCCAGATCAGATTATCGATCACTTTGCAACGTTACCTTGCGCCGAAAATGCGGACGCTGATCTTATTTCTTTTTATGATACCCATTGTTTTGCTGAGACAAAAATGCGTTTTCAGACGGTGAGTGAAGATATTGTGGCGAAGATTGTGTATTCTTTAAAGCCCGAAGCTATCGGTGTGGATGGTATCTCTGCACGGATGCTGAAACTAACACTACCGTACACCCTTACCGTGATTACCAAAATTGTGAATCTGTCGCTCACTTCTTCTACCTATCCGGAGATATGGAAAAAAGCTATTGTTATCCCAATAGGCAAGAAAAGTAGCGTTCAATCATTAAGCGATCTTCGCCCCATAAGTATTCTACCGCAATGTCTAAAATCATAGAAAAAATTGTCTGCAATCAGCTTAAAAGATTTTTAGAATCCATCAAAGCGCTCCCCCTTACTCAATCAGGTTTCCGTGGTCAACACAGTACATCCACAGCACTTCTATCCAATACTAATGATATCCTATCCTCAGCTGATAAAGGGGAGGCTACTGCTGTCGTTCTTTTGGATTATTCACGTGCTTTTGATTCCCTAAGTTTGCCAATTTTAATGGCTATTACGGCTATTTAATGGCTATTACAATATTACGGCAATTTTAATGGCAATTTATACGGCAATTTTCCCGCGGCGATCCCGTGTATCACCGTATTTAAATGAGCATGGAATGCTCCGAATTCACATTCGTCACAGTTATCACACTCTTTGTTTTTTGCGTAGACTTTTCACAGCAAAAGAGCCGAAATATCTCTACGACATATTAAATTGGTCCGGCAGTGCTCATAGCCACGTGATGCGCGCCAGAGACCGACTTCTCTTAGTCCCGGAACATCGGTTATCGGGGTAGTTTCAAATTTGCCGCAATTAAAATTTGGAATGACCTCCCTCCGCCACTGAAAACTGCTGTATCCATGACTACTTTTAAAAGGTCAATCCGTAAGTGGCTTTTGACCCAGCAAATGCAAACGGAATAAACGGAAAATATCGGCTTCTATCTTCGAAATAATTTCATCTAAATTATATTTTCTTTGTGTTATATTTTCTCTTTGGGTAATAATGTGTATGTAGTTATATGTCTGTATATAATACCTGTATTAAAAATAATTATTAATATTATTATTATTATATATTGTGTATCTGTGCGTGTATGCGTGTAAACGGTATATGTATATGTGTGTATATGTATATATGAGTATTTGTTTGTATATGTATGTATATCAAAAGGTGCTAGCTGTAAACCGGTCGTGTCGGTTTTGCTTATAGCATAACTGCACAAGCCGAGCTAGTAACCTTTTTGTGGATAAAATATTGAATAAAATTTAGGTTAAGGCGTGTAACTTAATTTTTAACTTTAATTTTGTCATTAGCCCTAAGAAAATTTCTATACATGTCTATTTCTTTACCTGTTGCATTTTATATCCACAAATAAACTATATTATTATTATTATTATACACCAGTAGAATTCCTTTTCCCCAAAAGACTAATAATTTCCACTTAATGAAACTTAATCAATATGGGTGCACGAAAACTGTTAATATGGTGTTTATATGTAAGATATTAGCAGAGAATTTCCAATTAATATACGTTTATATACTTACTAGTGATCGTCCAGTAGTCGAATTTTTAAGTTTGAACGTTATTAAGGTTCTGTTTTCAAAGAGTATAACCTCTATAATCATTGCATATATATTCTTTTCATTTTGTTCTGTTACGTCGCGTACAAATATATCATTAGCGTGTGTTATTTACCTTAATTCTCTGGAATACCTATGAAATTTAAAATTTAACGTTAGTCAATCTGATATTTTAAATATCTTTGACGATAATCTTTACTCTGCACGACTGTTCGACCACAGACTATTATATATTTAACATTGATAGTACGAAAACAAATAATGAATCTTTTAATGTATTTTATTTCGCTTTCTGCACTCTTCTCCATATAAACTTTAAGTATTCTCACATCCTTCCGTGCACGCAATATCCATAAAAAGGGGTACAAAGTTTTCTCTTCCCATATTAATACATGATAACTATCACACACTTAAAGAGTGCAATGACTGACTATAGACCGAAAGGTGAATTTCGTTTTGGGCAGACGGAAAGAGGAGGGGCTTAGTGGTCAGATTTATAGTGTTTAAAAGTCCTTTTCAATTATATATCACTTGTGTACTTATTGTGATACAAAATATATTTTTTTTAAAAAAATATGACATGTTAGTAGAAACGTTTAGAAATAGCCAGAAAAAAATCCTACCTTAGTTTTAACAGTCTTAGAGTTTCAATTGTTTCCAAATTTTGGTTCATATTTTCCATCTTTCTTTTTAGGAATTCGTTAACGAAGGGGTCAATCTTCCTCATCTTTCTTTTTCTTTCAATCACCCGTTCGTTTATTTATCATTTCTTTCAAAGTCCAAATCGGCCTGCATAACATTTACATAGGTTATGTGATATTATAACCCATCACCATTTTAATGTCTCGAATAGTAAACTTAAAAATTAAATAAATTTATACCTAATGCTACTCATTTCACCTAGGCGAAGAGAATATTTCGAAACGAAAAAAACAGTACGCTCTAAGGTTTCCGTATACCTTAGGTGGGAATTCACTTCGTTGTTTTTACTTTAACGAATAATCTTTTTGACGCATCACTGGACAGTAAAAACACTGTTTAAATGACTTTCCTTATTCATCGAACGAATTCTCGGTAAGGCAGGTATCCCCCGTTACCTGTCTGTGAGAGTCGCAGAAAGACAATGATGAAACTTCTCTATGGCTAATAATCTTTCTCGAACATACATACAAGTTTATACTTTTCTGCTTGTCTATCTAGTTAATATAATAAGATAGTTCAATATCCATGCAATGTTTAAAAGTTATATAAATATAAGCAAAAGATTGACGTTACTTCTATTTATTAAAATAATATAAAAGGGGATAAAATACAATTTCCTCACGTTACCATCAAATGGAAAATGAATTCCATTTTTTATTTCATTTATTTTTATAGATATATAGAGTAATTTTTAGTATTATTAATACGTATTTTTAAATATCTATATATAAGTACAAATTTATCACATGCAGAAACTCCTTTTTAATCTTTAGTCGTTCATCTAAAGATTTCGAGGTATTTTGGATGTTACTAAAACATAAAAACGTTAATTAATTTCTATCTGTTTTCATAAAGGTAAAAAACATAAAATCAATACTTGACAGAAGTTAAGGATATCTTGAAGATAAAGGCAAAGTAAATGAATCAGTAAATTTTCAATAAGTCTGCGTGAGTCACGGTGACTTTTTTATTTTTGAGACAAGGAATTTGTTCAAGTTTATTAATAAAAATAGGTTAATATTATTTTTTTGCTATTATGGATACTAACGAAGAAAGAAATTATAAAGTTAAAGAACCTTTCTTTAACTTTATAATTGTTTTTCTTCTTTAGTGTCCATAATAGCAAAAAAATAATATCCACCAATGGCAAATATATATATATATATATATATATATATATATATATATATATATATAACAGTACACGTTATCTAACACTACACAGTTATATAACAGTACACGTTATCGATACATAATAAATCATTGTGCATAACAAAAACTGACCGACGCTTACCGAATATGACTGTACGAGGTAGAAATATCAGAAAGGTTTAATATTTTATGATTCACCGAACTGTATGTGCGGTTTTCGACATATATAAAAGCAACCACCAACGCGAATCGGAAATTGCCCATTTGCGTCTCCTGTAATCATACGTGCACGACGTACTTTGAAGTGTAAATAGTTCGAGTGGAAATTTTTATTACTTACAATGATAAAAAGCTTTGTTGAAATTAAAATTCAATACGTAATTGTTATATTCTAAACTTTTAACTCGCATTAAAATAAATAATGCGAAACTATATTTTTTGACGAATGAATGTACAGTTGGAGAATAGTTGGATAACTTCGCGCGAGTCATAATACCACGCTGTCACACATTCGAATATCTATCAACGTTATGAGAAAAAATAATGTGCAATATAATACCCAGACTTGTACTGGCCACCTACCAGGATGGTGACATGAAGCTTGCACTGGATGAGAGCTCTGATATATTTGTTATAATTGCTTGTCGAACTAGATTTCGGATTGAACTTGATTTTATTTCAGCTGATCAAACACATATGTCATATTTTGTTGCTATTCTAAGATAATTAATTCTTTATCTGTCGATAATTGGTTTAAGTTACATTAATTGTTACGGGAAGCCATAATCGGGGCCGGATTAACCAGGTCGGGGCCACTAGGCTATGCACGTCCCGGGGCCCCTTTACCCTTTTCTAACTTTCAAAAATATATTTTTTCTACCACAACCAAATTTTATTCATAATTCATCTGTTTTTTTTACTACATTACGAAGGTGGGCCATCACCATGTTCAATAAAAAATATAAAACGAATATAATACAATAACTCTTCATTGCACACAAAAAGACACATACATAGAAACAAAAATATATAAAAACCGGTACAATAGGTGGTCTTTACACTAAACTGACCTCTTCCAGATAACCATGGTATGAAAAAAAACAAATAATTTTTGCAAACAGGTAGTGCGCGCTAAAGCTTGTGCAAGATTTATGTTTGAAACATATATTTAGAAATAAAAGCGAAAAAGAAAAGAACAAAAACAAATTTTTTGTTTTTGTTTTAAAAGAAAAAAACAAAAACAAAACAAATGCCAATAAAAACCACACACGGCACCTACAATCACACCGCTACCGTCACTAAATTATGCTGCTTGACGAATAAAAGGTAAATAAAGTACGATTATGTGTAACTATTAACTTTTTTAGACACAAAATCGTTTAAAAACTTTCGAAAGTTGATATTTTCCAAAATATAATTTTCAATTGACATTATCGCCAATGAATTTAAACTCTTTATCTTTATCTTTGATTATATAGCGTTCGTTCTCTCCAGAGAGAACCTTTGCCAATGTAAAGTGTGGAAAAAAAGGCTAAGCAACACTAATTAAGTCATATTTCGGATATTTGTCATTGTTGCTTGTTAACAAAATAATACACTATACAATAAAACAAAAATTAAATAAGAAGTGGGTTACAATTAAATAAAAAGAAGAAAATGACACTATAATATACAGAGAGTACAAAATAAGTATATACAAATATACAAACATAAAAACAAAAATAAACATGAATATAAATATGAAAAATTCTATATTTTGATGTCGTTCTTTCTTATGAACTGAATGATTAATCCTAAAATGGGTTTGTTGGCAATAATAAAAGTGATCTTATGTTGATAGGTAATTCAATGTTATATTTTAATAATTTGGAAATAAACGAAGGGAGTCTATTATTCAATGGACATGAAAAAGATCGCCTTCTCCAAGCCCACAATCGCAAATTGGAGATTATCTGACCCGCAGTCCTGCCAAATGGGTAGGAATAGAACAATGACCCAAACGCATGCGAGATACCACGGAGGATTCGTTTCGAGAGAAAGTAAATATTGATAACCAAGGTTCTGGTATCAAGGGTATAAAAGGTTGGATCTGGAAATATCCCGTACCCGTAATCTGGAATGATCTTTCCCATGCCCTCTGCCAGTCAGATGTTATCCAGAAACGACTCATGGGAAGGAGATCCTCGATGAAATTAATAGTGAAACATGGATCCCCGTTCACGGCGGCAAACCGAGCTTTTGCGTCGAGTATTTCATTACCTACTATGCCACAATGTGACTAGGGATCCATGCAAGAACGACATCGGATCCCGATCTCTCCAAATCAAGCGTAAGTTGCTTGATCCGGAGAATCAGGAAGCCACAAAATGGATTAGCGAGAAGGGACTGCAAACAACTTAAGGAGTCAGAGAAGATAAGGAGCCTGCAATTTTTTTTGAGTATGGCATAATTCAAGGCCACCACAATAGCACGACATTCCCCGAAGAATACCGAACACTCCTTAGGAAGGCAAAAGTATGCTGAAGGAGCGGTGGATGGAGAGTAAAATGACGCTCCGACATAGCCATCTATAAGGGTTTTTGATGCATCTGTGTATATTCGCGCCCAATCCATCCAAAAAGAGTTCAAGATAGAATTGAACAACGAATTAGCATTTTCGGACCCCTTATCAACTCCAAAACACAAATTTATATTTGGCCTGTGAAATACCGAGTCAAATGGGAAACTATAGAGAGGGAGAGAAGAATTTTGATAAACGGGGTTAGTGAAGAATTTGAATCTTTGGGAGCTAACGATAAGAAGAGGTCGGGATTTAGAACGCCAAAAAGGAGCATGCTCAATAAACCTAGAGAGGAGGGCAAGTTTTGGAAAAATAAGGTGAGTAGAAAACCTAGCTGCCTTCAGTAAATAACGCTAGGTATTATCAGCTAGGTATTATCGCTGGAGATTTAAAGGAGGATCAACACATTCTACTTGTAGGGCATTTATGGGCCTGGATTTCATAGTATCCGCTATGATCCTCAGAGTTTGAGGCTGAATGCAAGTCAATTTAGCGGCAATTCAGCCTCTTTACGGGTTTTAACCGCTGCGGAACAGTCTCCAGCTCACCAGGAAGAAGAGGACCTGAAGTGGTGGTTAAATTTTTTAAGTGGGATAAAGTTCCGAACGGATAGGTCTACAGCCCTTACAAATTGGTCATAGCAAGAGTCAATGCTATACAAGTCTACTGGAGGAAGGGGATCCACTTCGAGACTGAGGAAAGTACGAAATCCCACCCAATCTGCCCTATGTAGGTTGCATGTTTGAAGAGGGGGAATTTTTTCAATAAGTCAAATTAAACGAGGGAAAAAATGAAAATGGGGAAATGGTCGCTTCCAAAAGACTCAGATAGAATATTCCAGGAAACTAAGGATGCCAGGGATGAGGAGCAAAGAGAGATATCTACTGAGCTCGGGTTTTGAAATGGGACAGGAACTCGTGTTGGAGAACCATCATTTAATAAACACAGGCCAAAATCGTCCTGGATTCAACCAAGGAGACCCCAATAGGGTTGCTTCGGGTGGAACCCCAAGACGGGTGATGAGCATTAAAATCTCCCAGAGTAATATATGGGCCAGTAATTGAAGTTAAAATATCCCGTAGTTCTAATGCTACGGAACATGTTGGAAGGGGGACATATATAGAGAGGATATTGATATCTTTAACTCTCGCAGCAACAATATTGAATTGACAACTGCCGGAGCCAAGAGAAATCTGGGAGAAGGGAAGGGATTTGTCAAGTAATAGGGCGGATCCACCCTTGCCGTCCGTTCTATCATCCCGGAGACATACATAGCCTTGGATCTTAAAATGGAATCCAGGCTTCAGCCAAGTCTCCGAGATGGCAGCGACGGATAGAGAATATTTGACAAGGAGGTGACGAAGATCTGCTTTGTTGGAAATAATACTGCGACTATTTCATTGCAAGACCCTCGCCACTATTGGCGAAGCCATTAGAAAGAAAGGATTGAAGAGAAGTAAAAATAGAGGAGGCAACGTTGGACGGTATTTGATTGAGGGAACTCAGAATTTTGACCAAGATGGTCAAAAGAAATTGAATAATACTCGTAGAAGAAGGAGTACAAGCTGAAGTTTGATGACTAAAACCGCAACCATTTTCAGGTTGAGGAATTCGGAAGTTTGCCCAGGCTTGTTCTAGAGCCGAGCGGTCATAACCCTGGTTGGAACTAGTCGAAGAGTGAGATCGGGGTTTCTGAGTAATAATTTTTTTGTGAGAATAGTTGGTAGCACGAGACGGAGAAAGCAAACTTTGGGAATCAATTGGAAAAGGAAGAGTTAAAGGGAGATGAGCTGCAACTGAGGCGTATGATTTTTTCGCAGAAGGGACCATTTTGGACGCTTCCGCATAGGAAATATCTCTTTCAGACATTTCAAACTTGATTTTTTTTGTCTTTCGAATTCTGGAGAAATTCTATCAGGGGAATTATGATTTCCACTGCCAAAGATACATTTTGCTTTATCAAGAGGAAGTGGGCAGTTTCTCCCAACGTGACCTTGACCACATCAAAAACAATGCTCGGAAGATCGGCATTTGTCAGCAACATGTCCAAACCTACAACACTTGAAGCACTGTATTGTATGGAATTTATATTTTGGAACTGGAAGCGATGAGTAAGCCATTTATATACATTGGGAACGAACTTGGTCATCAAATATAATGAACATCGTCTCAAATGGAAAATATTTAGGCTGGCCATTAATTATTTTTTTAAAGTTTAAGCGGCGGAATTTAATTACCTTACCGCACCCTTCTGGGACTTCTAAGTTGTGTAAAACCTCCTCGTCAGACCAATCGACTGGAACATTGCGAACAATGCCCATACGACTGATGTTAAAGGAGGGTATGAACAATTTGTTCTGTCCCGTGAAGGCTGAGTGGTTAACGAAGCGGTTAGCGGCATCAGCAGATGAAAATTCCGCCGAAATCCTGTTCCTGCCAATTTGTTTTATTCCATCACGAATAATGCCATCAACATGATAATTGTTTAAAGCGGAACCAAATTTAACAGCATGAAATGACAATCTGGAATTAGGCTGGGGTTCTTTTCTCTGAACGTGGAAAATAAATGGTCCAACGTCATCAGAGACGTATAAACGGCCCGCAAAAGAATTCGGAGGGTGGGAGGGAGGAGATGAGGTCGGGGTTGCAGGAAGTAATTTCGAATTTGCTTCTGAAAGAGGAATGTGCGGGGTCTTACGAGGGATTGTATCCTCTGTTTTGGTGCAGGAAGAATCAGACGGATGGAAAGAGGGAGCATTTTTAGACTTATTTTTTTACAATTTGTTCTTTGACAATGTTTGATTTTTCGTTTTGATTACTATTAAAAGTCCGTTACGGTAACAAAGCTAGTAGAGGAGGTAGGAGAAGCAAATTCATTATTAGAAATAGGTAATTTAGAAGAGTCTGGAGGTTTAGGAGGAATACCTAAATCCATTTTCACAAAGCTCTAGATTCTATTTCACAAAAATGAATAATTCAAAAAATAAACAAAAGAACAAACTTACCGAAGAAAACACTGATTATAACAATAGATGGAATATAGCTACTATTGATAATTAAATGAAAATATATTTAAAATAAAAATAACACAAAAACTAAATAACTTATTGCAACAAATTTGACTAAATAACACGAAAATAATAATTAAATAATCGGGTTGCAAAAAACCTTTCCACTTCGTTTGACGGATTCTATGGCAATCCCAATTTAAACTATTCTGAGATATCGATTAACGAAGACAATTTTTGATTAGTTTTAATTTTTCACCCATGGCGTCTGTAATCATCAATCTTCTATATATTTGCAATGCTGCTATTACATTTGGGAAAGTCGATTGTGCCATATTAGCAAAAATGAGTTTATACGAGTCCTCGGCAGTATAATTTGATCTTTTGAGGCATTCTCTAATTGTAAGATAAAGTACTTGAATTGCACCATCTCGTCTATAAACTCAGGCTCTATGTCCTCGGAATGTTCTCTAAACTTTGCACAAGCCTTTCTAATTTCATCGTTGGACTTTGTCAAGAAATCCAAACAGGGAATTAATTTCCCGGTCTATTTTGCTGCGACAAATCTATACATAACATGTCTAGTACCAGCAAATAAGTTTCAATTTTTAATTTCTCTTTTTCTCTATCGACAAGATCTGCTGCAGATACGCCATCGTGATGTCTTTTTCTTTTTCGCACACGCTGATTTTCATCACTGTATCAGGTTTCAATTTTCCCATTTGCCTTCATCTCGTAATCGTCAAATAATTCGTCAATAATCGAGACTACCAGACATCTAGTATGGTAGTTCATAATACTGCCATTAGGCATATTCTTTTTTTTCCAAGTTTTTTAACAGACATCTGACCTTGTGAATCACTTGTGATGTCTAAGTCTCATCTTCAGCAATAGATTGCAAAGCTTTCTGGAAACAGTTGTAACCGTTTGACAAAGCCTTAATCCCATCGGGCCTTGCAAACTACATTATGTCGGACACTCTTTTCAGAACGAATGACGAGTATTGCTTATGTTCATTACCTTTTTCAAGATGTTTGACCATAATTGCTCAGTGATGAGTTGACGCCGAAAATATTTATTTTCTTAATATGCATCTGTAGACCATTGTAACAACCAGACGTATTAGACGCATTATCGTAAGACTGGCCTCTCAAATTTGACAAACAGTTGCCGTTATGTTGAGAACCAAGAATTTCATTATCACCACGAAATGCTAATCTACGGGATGATAAAAATTTAATCATAGTGACCACTCTTTGTATAACTTTCATCCATTCTCTTTCTTTGTTACATACATTCTCTTTCTTTGTTGAATGTTATTTCCAAAGAGGTGTCGATTCGTTCGTGAATAAGCAAACGGAGAGAAAATAAAGAACGGTGCGAGATGAAATAGTAACAATTTCTTTAATTTATAATATCTACACAAGAAAAACTTCACACTCGTCAAACTCTATAATATTAGGTGAAATAAATATGTAAAATACAATCTCGTAATCAAATTTACGTCGTGTCGTAATGTAACTTCGGTTTATATCTATGAAAACCTATCGTATGTTAAAAAGAATTTAAATTCCGTTGTTAAAGGGTCTGATATCCATACTCTTTATAAAAGAAATAAAAATAAAATTCATAATCTTAAATATAGATTACAAAGGGGTTTCCCCCAATGGTCTTTCTCAGGCCAAACTGTATTGCCAACGTTATGAAAGTGAAGTGGACATAGAATAATTTAATATATGTACCGGTAAGTGTGCATTCATAATGCATTCAGATTTGGACCAAAATTGACGATATCTATATTTTCTTTGATATATCTAACTATTACCATGTGTCTGAAGAATTAATTACTCTATTATACTTTAACCAGTGTTTTCATACCTAGCGAGATCGTTTCGAAACCAATCAAAACTCCGGCACCCAGTTGCTTACTCATTGAGAGTCAAACCATTGAGGCAAATCTCGGGGTGCGGGGCCCCTAGCCGATGCGGGGCCCTTAGACAGTTGCCTACACTACCTTATGGATAACCCGGTACTGGCCGTAACGATGTGTAAAGGATGATTAAAGCAGTCTAATTAGTATTAAAGTACCTAAACAATTATTGTTGATTATAATTATATGCCAAAGATTGATTAAGAAAATAAAGTTTAAGTAAAGTTATTTTTTTAACAATAGTAGCGTTTTAATTAAAATTATTTCCTTATAATACATAGCTGTCACAACTTGCCTAGTTTCTAGAATTTTCTTATGGACCCTGATTAGTTTTATTTATTTTTATATTTGCTTTATATAGTGTGTAGAACTAGCTACGTTGAGTTATAAAGGTCATATGCGTAAGACTTTTTTGGACTAAGATACGCATTTCAAGTGAAAATTGTCGCAACCGTGCGTTTTTAATTCTTTTTTATATGAAAGTAGAATTTTCCTAGTCATAGGACTTATTAGTTTTAAATAATGTGACGTCATTTTATGATTTGTGATTCAAATTCTCTAAAAATTATCCGATTGAAATGAAATTTAAATCATGCAGACAATTATAAAAATTCTATACTATTTAGAACCGTTACAATTTCATCGTATACTTTTTATAGAATGTGTCAATTATGCAATGAAGTGAAATTATTTCTACAGATTCAATATTTTAAATGATAATAGAAAACAAATTTAATGTATTCTGGCAGACCTCGCGTAATTTTTCGAACTATACGAATTTACATAAACTTTTTTTGATTTTCATATGTTTCATGTATGAGTAAAATCATAAGTTCATAGCGTTAAAAAAGTGTAACCGTTGGGAGGCCTCTCCACGCAACATTTCTGCGCATTTTAAAGTGAGATATCCACATGGTTATTTGGCATTTTCTTATGGCGTAATCGTAATGACGGAGTGTGACACACATACATTGCTATCGTTTGCTTATATCAATATGTAATCATACATGTTATTATGTGTGAATATTTGATGTAGTCTATTCTACAAAATTAAGAAGTCTCTTTTAATCTTAACTTCTTAGTCTGACGTTACTAAATATTTTTAATTTTGATCTCGATCATTTGTGTTTTACTTGAAAATAATTATATCGTCAGCATTTTTTATTAAAGAATTTTCCATTTACATTTAATGATATTTATATTTATATATAATGTTACCTATTATATACATTCCAAGACAATCGTACTTAAGGAATAAACTCCAGTCGCGCATCGGAGCTGACATGCACAAGTTTTTAATGAAACTGATAAATGCTTTATCAATTTCACTAAAAAAAATCTTAACGATATTTTACAATTTCTTTGATTCCTTTCTTTTCTATGTCGGAAAATAATAGCACGCAACGAAATAGAGTTTAATAAAAATTTATTCAGATTGGTTAAAATAATTCGCGATTAAAAAAACGGAAAGCTTTTCTCTTGTAATAATAGTATTTAATTCAAAATATCGTTACGGACATTTTTGCTTCTAAAATTACATGTAAATATGTAACTCGAGAGTGTGATCATTCTGCTATAGTAGCATTCGAATGATAAACAATATGTTACTTAAACAAATTTGCTGCCGTTTAAAACCATAATCCAAAGTTTTAAAATTATAATAAATCAACAACAATAATCATACCATATCTATTAATTAATGATGCTGATTAAATAACTCACCTTTATTTATATGTCTCACAAATTTACTGCTTATCCACTTCAATATACTCCCCGTTTACACTAATACATAGCTGTAGTCTCGTTTTCCAACGGTCGAGTGCGAAACAAATCAATGGCACAAATAGAATCAATTTCTCTGAACTGTTTTCTTTACAGCAATAACTGACCTAGGAAGTGTTCCTTTAAGCAGCGATTTATCTTTTGGGAAAAGATAAAAGTCACAAGGTGCTAAGCTGAGGAGGATGTTCGAGTGAGACAATATGCTTATTGGTGAAAAACTGGTTTATGGAAAGTCCTGTATGAGAGTAGGCGTATTGTCCTGGTGAAGAATGAAACCATTTTTTCACAGTTACGGCCGTTTTTTTCTAAATTTTTCTCTGGACTCTATGAAAACTTCGTAATAATTATGCTGGTTAACTGTTATAATTTCCAGAATCCATTTTTTGCAACCTTCAAGTAGAAAAATACAATGAGCATGGCTTTGAATTTCGACTTGCTTTGACGAGCTTTTTAATTCTTGGTTTTCGATGCAATCGACTGTCTTTTAATTTCAGAATCACAGTGGAAGATTCGTTGCAATTCATTACGGGATTAAACAACGTTTACAATGACACACAGTTCAACTTTTAAACTTAGCATTATAAGCCCACTGCAGAAAATACAATGAAACTAAGTGGTGATTCACAATTAACTGAACATTATAAAGTATCACTGCTTGTCATGTAGGATCAGATATGTTGAATACCGACACTTATGCAGTTATAACCGGTTCTGAATTCTTTGTTTATTCGGTGGATTCGCAGTTTCTTTATTTGGTAGTACCATACCTCATAAACTGGTCTAATTTACACGACATTCAGTTGCGTTATATTTCTTGTAATTACTTGTTTCTTTATGGAAATGTGATGTAATAAAATCTTCCTGATTTAAGGAATATCCTATGTTAATATTAAAGGTGATACGAAGTCACCCGTATTATTAACAACGGATACTGATTTAGATTAGCCAATGAAGGACCTTTATCAGTTGTGAAATATTCGATCAAAATAAATGGCAGCTTGTCAATGGTGTGTTGGAGATCGGTTACGATTTGGTCATACCAATGTCCATACCTGAAAACTGTTTCTTTTTTAATCACTAAATATGCCGCGGGTCGTGTTCTACGAGTACAGATATTATATATCGTGTCGTGTATAGATATTATATTTTGTGTCGGGTATAGATATTATATTTCGTGTATCTGACATAACTTGTTTTAGTAAAACCAATTTTATTTTTCGCCTTCGTCAATGGTTGAACAATATCAATGTATGTATATGTTAGGTTGACAACCAATAAAACCGCCACCTCAGTTCTTCAATGTTAGCTCATGTTTTAGCCGGACATAATACTTCCCTTTCTTCTCAAAGCAGAAAGGTATTTTTCTGTTGTAATATGCGAGCACGAGAGTAACTGTAACAACTAAAGCAAACTTACAGTGGTATTTCTTTTAATAAGACTTTTTAATTTTTCCAAATTTAGTGTAGAAGTTCTTAGTTTTTTTTTTCGTGGATATTAAAGTTCTAACTTGTTGAAATGTTCACATGTAATTATAATGGAGAAAATATTCATAAAAGAAAATATTTTTATTTAAAAATAAATTATACTCCGTAATAAAGGTTTAAATAAAAAATGTTATAGATTATTTTCGGCTAATACTTTCAAAAAGGAATTCAAAAAAATCTTGCTATACTAGTTAACCAAAATCTTAGGTAACTGTAAATTCAAACGTCAAATGACACCTTTAATTAATTCACAAACGCATAGAATGTCAAAATGAGTTTATTTTTTTACATTATGTATGAAATTAACTAATGAACATTTTCGGTCATCCGAAAAATATCACGTAAACAATGGTTGGATATAGTACATTACCTACTTTCCATAAACAAACAATAAGGATAAAATAAGATATATAAATAAATATTAAAATTATAAATTCGTTCTAAAATTAGTTACCAAACGAAATGTCAAGACTATCGCACTGTTCTATCGTTCAGTAACACTACAAGCGCGCCGGTGACACTACGTTAGTGTCACCTAAAAGCTATCATAAAAATGCAGGTGGTATTAGGTTATCATAACAAAACCCTTTATATTTATCTAGAAATTTAGCGAAAATAGAATCTGAATCAAAAAATGTTAAGATATTCATGTTTTTACGATCTCTTGAAAATCGCCAGCGATAAGCGGTAGGACTTACGTGGGACCTAACGGCGCCAGTAAAAAGAATCTTGGTCTCACATGCGGACGTCAAAGTGCTACAAAATAATTATCGATACCCATACAAAATCCTCAACACGAGTTAAATACATTGACAAACATGTAAACGTAAAGACACGCAGAAATGGCGGAAGAACGGCTAGCCGAATAAAAATAATAATAGAATTAACACATAAGCAGGTATGTAACAACACGTAAATTACAATAATACAAATTTTTAATATGCATATGTACTTGTTACCTGCAAAACATGCAGAAAGTTAAAGAAATTCCAATCACAAAAAGCTTGTCAATTTGAGAAAAAAAATTGAAAATTTAGGATGACAGTTCCATTCTAGACAAACATGGCGTGAGGCTAAACCTCATGATAGTGTTTATCTATTGAATATATTTGGCGTTAATTTTTCACAACTAAATGAAACTACTTGATGTAATATTATTTCTACTTTATTTAAATTCTTTACCACGACCTAGGTTTCGCTGTATGACAATATATTCAGGTGGGCAATTTGCAAAGATTCAAATTTAAATAAAGTAGAAATAATACATCACGTAGTTTCGTGTGATATATGTGTATATATATATATATATATATATATATATATATATATATATATATATATATATAATTTTATATCATATATTCCTTTCGTTATCATAGATTCATTATAAAGTATATTTTTAAGTAATTTCACTATCTTCCATTTCTTTTCACACTCTCTCATTACTTCTCAAACTAAGACGCATATGTCGTCAAATGATTTATTGTCATTAATATATTGTTAAATATACTGAACTGTTATGTAATGTTGTGCGTTATAGGTTATTATTAATTTTTTTTAAATTTAACTTTAGTTGTGCGGTATGGGTTATCATTGTTTTTTAAAGATTCCGTAGCAAAAAAGGAAATAAAATTGGAACTCTTATAAAATCATTGACGTATCCAGCCATCGATTATTGCCGTCTTTTTTAGGAACCCTTTGATGAAGAAACTTCAACTATTTCTTAGTTACAAAGTATATCAACCCGCTTATATTTTAACGTTTAACATTGAAAAAGGTCCAAATAGATATTTCAGAAGGAATGAAGTAATAATTTTCTTAAATCATATTAAATTTAGAAGGGGTATCAATTGAAAAAAAATAGTTCTTATAACAAGAATTCAAGAACTATCTTTTAAAATATTACAGAAGATAGTCCAATAGTTCATATTGCTGAAAACGTCCACCAAAAATATGACGATCCCCGAAACTGTTAAAGTGAAAATTATGAAGAAAACAGTATTACTAGAAGAAAAATATGACAATTATTGGAATTTTTTTAGTTTTTGAGAAATTCACCATACTTTTAAACCTGTGAATGAGCATATCAAGCAATATATTTTGATCAGATCTGATAAAATTACAATATATAAATATTTTAATGAAACTACTGTGCGCTCTTAAATGATTACGGGTTTCTATATGTGTGTGAAACCCTTATAATGTCAATTTTACTCGTACTTATCAGGCTTTATTTATTTATCTCGATTAAAAATTACTAAATATATGCCCGGAAATGTCATACACAACAATATTAGTGTCAATCACTGTTGTTTATTTACATGTTACGCAGTTCCTCAGTTGTGGTTATTTCCTTACGTCTACGTAAATACGAATCAGTTAAATTTCGCAATAAAATGCGCTTCACACTTTTATAATTTTGTAGCCCTTATATCTTTATCTATTAAACGCTCATCAACTTAGACCACACATATCGTCTTTTCTTTGTCTTCTTTGTTATTTTTTCATCCATTTTTTTCACATGTGACTTTTTCTTAGGCTTTCTCTATTTACACAGTCAACATAGTCAGACGATCTCAACATTCCCTTTGTTTTGAAAATTACACTCTCTTTGATATAATCTATTATATATATGCATATATATATATATATATATATATATATATATATATATATATATATACATATATACATATACATATACATATACATATATATATATATATATATATATATATATATATATATATATATGTATATATCAACGGAGTCTGAGCAATATGCTACATTTTAATGTTATCAAATATGCAGTTATAACGTACTTCCATTGACGGTGCCCCCGTTATTCATAGTTATCGCGTACGAATTTTCCTGCGTTATGAGCTAATGCTTGTTATTAATTATTGACATTAAAACAATCGAACTGTGGAAATTCTTCAAAATGACCTTGTAATTTTTTTTAATATGTAATGCCATTGTAAAGTATCACATTTCTAAGGTGTGTTGCAACAGCCTACCAGATGGTGGCAGGTTAGATAAAAATAGTGAATGTATGGTATGGTTGAGTTTATTGTAACATTTAATTTGAGTGTTCCGTGGCAAAATTGCCAAAACGGAACACTAATAGAATCACTTGAGTGTCCGTCCATCCATCTGTCACAGGCGATTTCCTCGGAAACTATTCGACGAAAAATATAGCACATAGATAGACGACGACGGTCCAATTATAGATGTGATGTATAAAAAGTTCAATTTTGATTTAGGGGTTAATTTCAAAAGGGTAAATTTGGAAACGAACAAAATTTCAAGGAGATCGTGTAGGGTTTTAAATGAAAATGTAGTGAAGCACGAATTCAACAATACATATTACGTATTTTTTTAACTTTAATTTTTGTTTAAACATTATTCGGAAAAAACGTTTAAAAATTGCTATACCCATGATAATAACCTCGAGGATAGCGTAAACAAATCTGAGAAAAATCATAAAGTTTTAGAAGTAAGTATAAATGGAAGCAAAATTATCAAGATTAAAAAATTCCAGCTCGATTGATTTTCATGAATAATTGAATTATGAATTACCGCTGAACCTTTGGTTTTATATGAAAAAGTTTTACAAAAAATATTTTTCACGATGTAAAGAACAATTTAAGGACAATTGTGTTTTAAACATTTGAACAAGTGTTTTTCAAAATGTTTAATTTGGTTCAATCTAAACGCTTCCTTTAAACGCATACGCGATGTGAAACGGTATCGATGCCGTCGGCGATGGGTATTGTGGCAGATGGGTGCCTTTTAAGCGCATAGCCGGAGTGCATTACTATTAATAATTTGATTGGGGCTAATGTCACGGAACACTAATAGTGCAAGTATAGCTTGCCCTTGACCAATTTTTTTTTAAGAACTTGTCGGACTTAAAAACATTATTCAACCCAATATGTATAATATTTATAGTATTTTAAACGTTGTAAGTAAATAGGCTTCATCAAGAAGAGTTTTTGAATGGTTATTGACCCGGTAATAATTTAAATAGTAATTGTTTATGTAAGCACAAGTGTGTTTCAATCCTGTAAAACATACTCGTCTGTGTAAAGCATTAATAATGTAGAGCAGTTAATATTCACACAAACACAACGGGACTATCGATCATGTGGTTCGCACCTTTGGTTCGATGGCGCGGGCTGAATGAGTCGGAAGACTGTTTACTAGAATTTCATTGGTTCGCATTCGAATTCATGTTGTTTACTCAAGTGCTTTACTACTAACGTAATTCGTGTGAAGTATTATAAAATTAATTAATTATAGCGGAACTATATTTCTCGACACCTGTTTAATACTGTTTTTTTTATTAATAGATATTAGTTAAGAATTCGAAATTAAAGGCTTGCTTACTTAACTCTACATAAAGATAGGGCAGAGTAAAGAGCGATTTTTAAAAACACGGGAATCGTGCTCAGCTGATAGAAGGTGGTGGGGACGCAGTTAACTATGTTCCTGACACCTTCTGCATTCAGCAGCAATATAACGGTGGACACCTCAGCATCGTGCATACGCTATCGAAACGTTTTGTCAAAACAGTAGTTCTTACGTGCAGGCGCGTCGTGTTTCGCCGTGTAATCGGAATCGACCAAAGTAGTCTGCCTATGCTATTAAAAAGTGGGTTAAAAACTTTGAAGAGACTTCGTTACGACGATAAAAAAGTTTGGAAAATTAAAGACATCGCGTACTCTTGAAACCATCGAGCGTGTAAGAGTCGCAATCGAAATAAGCTCGCGTGTGTGTGGCACTACACTTGGGATTTTCAATAGAACGGTTAGACGGATCTACACCGTCACCCTCACAAGGCCAAAACTGCTCAGACTCTTCAAGAAATACATTACGCGAGTCAAAGAGGGTCCTATAAAGAATTTTCCGGTTATGGTCAATTTGTCCCGTTACGTCAACAAGCGGAACTTTACGGATTCGAGTGACATGAATCCCAGACAACTGCATCAGTGAGGTCTCCATTTCACAAAAGTCACTGTGTGGTGCGTTATGTTTTCGTCAAGATTCATAGGGTTATTATTTTTCGAAAATTATTTAGGCAATGCTTTGACAGTGACTTCACAGAGATAGGCAGAGATGTTGGAAAACCTTTTAATTCTACAACTTACTCATACGAAATGATGAGGAGACTTATTTCAACAAGAACACGGTAAGAGTAAGCATGAATGTTGTTAACGCTTTATTTCCAAATCACGTGATCTCTTAAAATGTAGATATCGCACGACTTCTAGTTTCAGCGGAATTAACAACGTGCGACTTTTTCTTGTGAGATTCCTGGAAGATATAGTGTAACAGGATATTCCACCATGAACAGTTGAAGAACTGAAGGAACGGATCCGACAGGAGGTGGTTTAAATCCTAATAGTAAAGCTGCGGAATGTGATGAGTCAAGGCTCACCGTCACAAAATTTCTACGCCTAGAAGGATGTCATATTACTGACGTTATTTTTAAACCTTATTTACTTTAATTTTGAGTTAGTATTTTCTTAAATGCTTTTTATTATAATTTAAGGTAATAAAAATATAATTTTTGAAAATTTGATGGTAGTTTTTACATCTTTTTCAAAATCGCTCTTTTCTCTACCCTAACCTGCATATAGAAGAACAGTTAGATAAAATCGAATAATGAGATGAGCTACGGTATTAATAACAATTTGTTATTGCAATTGATAAATAATGAGTTACTATATAATTATTAATATATTTTAAATTTGTTTTTGTTTCTACTAAAACGAATAGAATTCAGATGATCAGTCTCAAAATCAATTCAAGTTTATATTATTATAATATCGTTCTCATTGTTATTGTAACCTTTTGTAACATAAAATTACTGATGCGCGTAACGATAAATAGTGAAATCTTGAATACATGTAGTTTTGATGCGCAGCTAGATCGTGTCCTAAGAGTTTAAGCGAGATAGAGTTTAATTTGAGCGCACTTCAGTTACTAGACTATAAAAGAGACATAAAACATTTATAAAATTGGAAAAATGGTGTTTTCGTTAATAAACGAGTTGAGATGCTCTTGAGCTAAATGCCTAGATTATTGACTAAATAGTCAAATGTTCGAATCATATTAAAGAACGATTAAATTTGGGCATACTTAATTCGCATAACTGCAAAATTCTTAGTGGTAAACTTTAAATTATTAATTAAAATGATTGAAAAAGTCTCGATGAATCCGTTATTTATATTTAAAGAATTCGAAACCTGAAAAGAAAAAGATTGAATTTAAGAGCATGCCAGCATTAAATAGTTTTTTTTATTTAAACAATTGTTCAACTTAAAGCTCTCAGACTAGAGTATTGGACATGTAACAAATATTAATGGTTTTTTAAATAAAATATACAAAAGAAAAAATAAAAGATAAAACCATTATTAGGTGGTAAAAGTTGATCATACAATCTACAGTTGTGTCCTCGAAATTCTGGAACAGTTTAAACATTGTCCCAGGAAGACTCTCGGACATCAAAACAACACTCTTATGTTCTTGCATAGTAGTCAAGAATGAAAATATCTGCTAATTCCAACAGGGACGGAATATAATCAACCTTGGCTGCGAATGAATAAAGAAAAGCTAGACCAAAAAATGGGTTGTTCTTCTTTATATGAATGCATCAATCACAATCTTCTATATCAAGGTTTTTCAGCGGAAAAAAAGTGTTTCTATAATTTACAGGTCATTCCATAATTAAGTACGAAAATTATCTTGCTATGGGTAATCAAAATCTTTGACCTATTTATTTGAATAACCTTCATCGATTTGTCTAAATTGTACTATAACCACATTAATGTTGAAATTCCAAAAATCATAAAGGATCTATTTTAAATGTTACCAAACTTAATTTCTAACACAAAAGCGTTAGCCAAGGTCGTGTATAACACACCCTTATTAAAAAAATGGTGTCAGATGTTTCAAGCTTACAACGAACGAATGATTTAAACAAAGTCATAATATTGAGACACTACATGTTGTTCTTCGAAGCTTATACATATTTTGGAAATATTGATAAAGTTATTATATCTAAGTAACACAACGTATAATACTCAACAAAAAGGAAAAATGGAAAGTAAATAGGCATAATTATAAACATAACAACTAACATTAAGCAAGAATACGAGTCGTCACGAATGGAACTTGCGCGATTTGTGGTGTAAATGATTAAGATTAATTCTGTAAGTATAAATCGGTATCTACATAAAACGGCTACATAAACAAGCTCTTTATATAATTTGTTGTCAAAAATGTATTAGTCAACCAGAGCGAGTAAACAGCACCGATCGAAGAATAGCTTCAAGTTTAACAAGTGTGTATGTACCGACATACGTAACGTGTATAATTACGATATAAACAGAATTATTATGTTCGACTACAGTAAACAGTTTTATGTAATTGTTCTTTGATTAGGCAAAATATACAAGCACGTCAACAGCATTGATTGCTCTTCGAATATCTTCGTTATCTACGTATGTGGTATATTAAGCGGCAATTACGACGAACAAGTTATATTATTTATTATATTTACATTTATAACATTATTGGTTATATTTTTTTTTTATTTTATTGGTTATAATGAAAATAAGTATGTTATCTCCTCTTTAGATGAACCTGGTTTATTATGGTATACTTTAACTTTAATATGCGATTTGTCACTACAAATCACAATAATTAAAACTAAACTAAACCGAAAATACACAACACATATTATTATATAACCCATCTTGAACAGTTATGTGATATGACTTTCGAAGCGAGCAGAAAAAAGACTTATTTAAATTGAGATATACATTTTACGTAAGGTGAGTCTAAAAAACGTTTATACTTCTTAAACCAAGATCATACCAATGTATAGTTTTCAGTATGCCAATTTATCTTTTCAACATTCATGCATTTTAAACCTTATTATTCCTTCGTCGTCAGTGAATTTAATGAATGCAATGAAGAAATGCATAACGACGGCGGCGGTTCGCTCGCCGGCGGAATGCGATCGTACGATGCGGAACACACCCCCCGATCGGTGTAATCGGCTTTCATCGCGGCAACCGGTTCCGACTTCGCGTCAACTCGTGGCTGCAGTCCAAGGTCAAGATTGCAATAGGGAGGCCGTACCGGAGAAGAGAGAGGTAAAAACGGATTCGAGAAAGAGAGACATTTAATCAATGGGTTGAAATAGAAGCGCTTTCCAGTGAGTGCAGCAGTTTTATAAGTATTTTTGTATTACTAGTTAATGATATGATCGTATAGTCTAATAATTACATAATCTTCATACTATTTGTCCGGTTTGCTAATACGTAGTTGGTGAAATACAAAGCATAATTTTGCCAAAGAATACTTAATATTTCAAATATTCATCTCCTTTATCAAGCTAAAAGCAGAAAGTATTTGAAGGTTCATATAACTAGACATTTTTAACATAAATAAAACTAAATATTTTATAAGTGATTTTTATGCAATATTAAAATTATTCATTAGTCGCCTGCTTAACTGCGAAAACACCAATCTCGGGTCGCGTACTAGGAGCTTTTCATAATTGTCTTCACACTGATCGAGGAGTGAACATTGAGAAATGCTTTTATCGCATCAGTATTTTTTCACTTTTATCACTATATTTAAATAACACAAAACTTGCGGAAAAATTTCTACATACTTTAACAGCAAATAATGCTTCAATTTATGAAAAAAATAATAATTTCGCATCAAGATCGTATAGTGTTTGGATGGGTCTGCACTATTTCTAGTCATGTTATACACCTGCTGTATTTGCTTTTGATCATTGTTTCTCTTTATTGTCAGTTATCCAAATTGTTTTTTTTTATTAATTTCCTCAACGTATTAGCATTAAGCTGTAAATTAAAAGCAAGGAATTGAAAGAGAAAAAATAAAAGTGAAAATGAGAGGAAAATAACGAAAGCAAGCCCTGAAAGACATGAACATATCGTTATCATATTTAATAATGACACAGTATATTGATATAATTATCATTCCAATCAACAAAGAATTTTTTTCTATTATCTAACCAAAATTTGAAACATTCGCCAAAAGCAATAAATTTAAATATCAATTTAAGAACTGATAACCAGTTATTTAATTCTAAATGAAAGAAATAGCTACAGGATAACATACAGTTTGTACTATAAACTTCACTTGAATAAGGTTCCGGACTTTGATAATATCGATAATAGAATTATTAAGTTAGTATGAAACACGGAGGCACCTGAAGCGCTTGCTGTCTTTAACCGCTGCTTACGCGTGGACCACTTCTTGACCGTCTCGAAAGTGGGTAAAATAAGCGTATACCGAAGAGTAATGGGAAATCTAGAGATCCAAAACTTTACAGATTCATTATACTTATACCGACTTTCGCGAAGTTGCTTTATTGGATTTTGGCGTCTAATTAGCATTATTTTATTGGCTGGGGTCATCCAGACAATTTAGTTTTCGATCCGGAGTATCCACATCAGATGCTGTATCTGCTTGGGTAGACGTATGTCAAGAAAATTATTCGGATATCTCCGATGCGTTTGACAATATCTGGTGGCCGGCTATTATATAGGCACATTAGCCCCGAGGTGCGTCAACGGACCTGCATTGGATAATAAAAACTAATGTTGCGATCGAGTTGTTTTTTGTGGTATGAATATACTGGGGTAAAGAAAACGCCGACAAGGCGATGCCTGCAATACTCAGCTCTTAGTCCCTTCTTGTGAAACGTCATGTTTTATGGTATTCTCGAGATATCCCTGTAGAGATGTGGTACCGTCGCCTATAAGGATGACACTTAAGTGATGGAGGAGTGAGCAAAAGAGATTTAGAGAGCCAGGTGATAGTCTTCTTCGCCAGAATACTTAACTGGGGTACTAAGAGTAAGCTCAGATTGGGGTACCAAAAAGTTCTAGGCTATTCTCATAAAGGGTAAATTGGCGAAGGAGTCTACTGTAGGCGGTCCAAAATTGGTTTGCGGGACAGGGTCACGTACTTGGGTGTGGTCCTTGAATCTAAGCGGAAATCTTCCACAGGCATCGTTATATCTTGATAGGGATGGCTGGGGACTCAATACTTTGATCTTCAAACCGATGTATACGACAATATACCTAGGTATATTGGCCTATGTGCCAATGGTGTGGGCTTTGTAGTGGGTTGGACTCTAGCAAGTGAGACGGGTCGCGCTTAGGTCGCAGCATGCGGTACTCGTGTCCGTGACTAAGACGTATCGAACCTGTTTAATGGATATGCTTCCGGTTTTGGCAGATCTTCTGCCCATCGATTTCACGATGATGAAACACACGGCTAATTTTGAATTGATCCAAAGTTTTAGAGGCAAGTTCATTGCGCTTTTGAGTTTTTCTGGTTGTAGGTTGTAAATTAAAACGTTTCTTTAATAATTTTTTTAAAAATGTTGTAGGTTGTTAAATAGTTTTAGAGGGATTGTTAAAATTTTATACAAAAATATCCATCCTGTCACTTGCCTCTCTCTTATCGTCGAGGCTGCTAAAGCTAAAATAAGGAATAATATGTTTACTATAAATTTACTTAAAATTCACACACTGCCATGATTGTAGACCTCATAATTTTTGTGAAATTTCTTAAGCGCATGAAATATATAATATACTATACTGTAGCGTTTGAAATATATACTATACTATAGCGCATGAAATATATACTATACTATACTATAGCGTATGAAATATATACTATACTATACTATAGCGCATGAAATATATACTATACTATACTATAGCGCATGAAATATATACTATACGATACTATAGAAAATAATTTGAGAACGACATTTTAGCACATTTCTCCTCGTTCATTAATGATTAAAAATAAATGTTTATTGTCAATAAAAGAAAGTAAATGTCTGCAATCTAGGCGATCTTCAATGTTTATTGCTAATAAAAGAAAGTAAATGTCTGTAATCTAGACCTTTTATAGAAGTGTGCCCATGTTAGAATTTAATTTGCTATAAAAACATATAATATATATTTCCACAGGTACGTTTACAGCATTTGAGCGACAGGGGGATAAATATCAATATATTCTACGTTAACAACATGTCACTTCAACGCTAATATTAATGATGTTCGATTAATCGCAATTGCATTCGATTCGAGATTATTCATAGCTATAAAAACATTGTTAGTTAGTGGTTCAAGTTGTCGATTCGAAAACAAACAAAATGTTTTTTGTTTTGTTTGAAATAAATTTTAGAAAAATATCGTTCTAGCCATTTTTTCTTATTACAACCTTCGATTGAAATAGAGTGACTACTCAAATACACGTTCTTATGCAATTCTTAGTAATAATAAGACCAATATTCTTTCATGTATCGTTCTTCAACAGATTAAGAAAAATAATTATTTTTGATATCTGCCTCAATGTACTTTTTAACACTTAAATTAGTAGCGTTACGAGATGTAGTTAAATTTTACAACATATTATGTGGCAGCTATTAGGTATTCTCCACACTATATTCCATTATAAAATGAAACAAATTCAAGATATTAAAACCACCTCTTCCCAATTTGTTAACTTTTACAATGATTGCAACTCTCATAGTTTTTACAACATTTACGATATTCATACACATTTGGAAGATATACAAGGCAACATATTTAGGTAGTAAAAATAATGTTATTACTCGTTTACAAGTTTTTAATAGGATACTATGTACCTTTAAATGTATATATGTGTATAATTATGTAACTCTTATAGTGCCCGTTCTACGTTTACTTAAGAAGTTTTTTATGCATATTACGAAATTAATGCAAAAATTGTGTGTTGAAAGTTACAGTACATCTTTCGATTTTGAAATGCAACGTTATTTATAATCTTTTGCTAAAAAAGAAAGTGAACTAATTGATTTTTACCCGCACTTACAAAAATGTTTAACTGAAAACGTGCAAACCTTCGTGAAATATGGTTTAAATGTCCTTTTTCCTTGTAATTCAAGTTAAAGATATACTGTATTTACATGTCCGGAAATAAAATCATCACCAGAATTCATTCCCTAAAATGTCTTCGAACGTTTTATCCCTTTTAAAGCTAAAATTGTCATCGTCAAACATTTTTAATTAGTTTCACAACCTACAAAGAATACTGAGCCAAGTAGTTATATACCAAGATAGCCTAGAAAAATTATTCTCAGTAGACAAAAGAGCGAGAAGCAGATCAAGAGACCGTATTCCGGCCAGACGTTCGGACCAGATACGGTGGCTATCTGGTATGTAATTCAACGACGCTATACGACATGCTGAAAATCAGAGCCAGTATAGAGGAAAACAAAATCCTGCGAGTCGGCAACTTCAAGTAGACACGGCCCTCAATCATGAGGAGTTGGCTAATATGAAGAAGAATGTCTTCAAGATTTTATCGAAAAATTGCTTAAAAAATTAGAACTTCTCTAAAATATATGTACTAGGTAAATGTTTGTCCCGGAATGTACTTCAGACTTTTTAAATCACGGCCCAGTCGGTCGGCGATTCGGGATCGATGCACTCTTCATATTGTTTTGCTACTTTATTATGTTTGGAACAATTCACACGGTTCTTATCCTCATCAGTTCATGGCCAGAATCTATTTTCAGATCAAACAAGTATTTTTCTTCCTTTTATCCGCTTTCTGTTGTGAAATATTCTGGATCACATCAGAAATTCAGCCTGTATATACTTTGAAAAGTTGACTAAAAATGGCACACGTTTTCAATCAAATTTAAATTGTATGCTTTTCACAATATTTTGCAATCTACTTCGTAACTTATTGTTTAAATTATTCGCATTGGCAACGACTGAACACCGACTGATACACTTTCATACAATTTCATAAGCGGGGCAGTTAGCGACACTTGGCCCAGTATTTACGGTTCAGGGTATGTCGAACGCACTGTCATAATTTTAAATAAGATTTAATTATTTCGTACGGGTACTTACATAGTTTAGATTTAAATAAACATAAATAAATAAATTATTAATAGAGAAAAAAAAATTGGCATTTTTTTAATCAATCCCATAATATTATTTTAAAAAATACTTCTTCAAAATATTCTCTTTTCTTTTAATTCGAAAACTACGCAAATGAAAACTACGCAAATGAAAACTACGCAAATGAAAAATTTAGAAAAGTAATTGTTAGTTTTAAAAATTAGTTTATTTCCGTGTAGAATTTATTTTTCTCCCAATGCAAACAATGTCTAAAAAATGTTTAGGCAAATTCGTTTTATACTTTATTATCCGATGTGTTATTATTTTTTGGTTCCACGACATTTTTTGGCGTTCTACAATTCAGATGTACCATATTACTTGATGTATATATATATATATATATATATATATATATATATATATATATATATATATACATATATATATATATATATATATATATATATATATATATATATATATCGATTATTCAAGTATAAATTTAATCATTACTTTTTATTTTGATTGGAAGTTTGACCAATACTGAGATTGGTCTCTGGTAATCGTATAAATTCGATCCTTTGATTTTATAATCGCAATCCTTTGGTTTAGTTGCGTATCTATTCATCTACATAAAAAAATGATAAAAAGTTTTTTTTATAGATACGAGTATATCAATATAAAAATATTAGGTAATTTTTTCTGTCTTTCCACCTGTCTTTCTTATTCGTTTTTGTCCGGGATAAACTTAGAAACGTTTAATTATAAAATAAATTAAATTGCATTTGTATGTAAAGAATTTTTTGATAATCTATTGTGACTGTGCTTAAATTTGTCATTTGTTTTTACAAATTGGCGGCAATGTGAGAATTTTAGTTATCACGTCAAGATGAATTAACCTTAGGAAGATTTTCGTTCCATGATTTCTATGACTTCGTTAACAAAAAAAGTAAAGATCGACTTCGATTGGCATTTTATGATGAAACTCCATCCCGCACTGCTGTTTACTTAAGGTTTAGCGGTTTAGCGAATTAAAGATAAATTGCAAGGAATACAATTCCCGGACACCAACGAAGGACTGCCTTGGAAAAGACCGTGCAAGAAACGTTCAAGGTAAAGTGGACCAATTACTTCTGTCAGGGGTTCCATCGAATTAAATACTGCATAGAATCATTTAATTATTGCTTATTTGAAAAAAAAATTATTACAAACTTGCTGGTTGACTCTATTCTCAATATTCTAAAAACTTTCAATGTATGTGTAGATCGTACAGATCGAACTTTAACAATAAATCATTTGGTATTTGTTTATTTAAATTGTATGATTCATACTGAACAGACGGAGCGTGTGTACCTTACCTAACGTTATAAATGAAAATATATTTGTGCATTTGTTACCAAATAGCTCTACAGCGATACAACGAGCGGCGGCGCAAGTGTAAAATAAATAACAAGTATTACTATATTACTTATTAATATAATTAATATTACTGTGTTTGTTACTCAATCAGTGAGACAAATATTCATAATACTCGGTATAAAAAGATGGACAAAGGATCTTCTTATAGTAGACCCATTGAGTGTGGCTGTTCCACTTTTTATGACATGTTCCTTTTACGTTTTACTTTCAGTTAATTTAAAATGAAAGCTATTTTACAACAAAAACAATATGTTTTTACTTTTAAATATTTATAAATAATTATACCATAATGACAACAATAGGTACTAATAACAAGTGAGATTTGCCGTATAAAACGGACCTTATGCGGATTCAGACAAAGCTAAGTGATTAAATTTCATTTTTGATAAAAACATAAAAGAGCCCGATAATAATTATACTAACATACGAGTATCAGCACAGAAGCTAAAAGAGCTGACGCCGATAAAACTGCGAAAAACGCTCATACAAAAGAAACCTTAGCGTAAATATCATTATTCAATACCTGTTATGTAAAGACAATTGCTAAAACATAGAAGAGCACATATTTTCACATTCTTTATTTGTGTTGCACAGCGCATAAATGGATTCTTTCCACTCTCTGAAAAATTATTAAAAATTGTTAGCTCACTTAGCCGCTGAACCAATTTTAACATTAATATGGCCTTGTGTAAGGAATATGTTCATTCCAATTATTAATTTCCATTTTAATGCCGAGTCACTACATTATTATCCGTTAGAAGTGGCTATGTCAATATCGAAGTTTTAGAATCAATTACAAATATTATATACATGGTGTCCAGGAATAAGTATCACACAAAGAGAAATGTTATTCCTTGACTGAAAAATAGTTGATTGTCGTTAAAATAAAATTTAAAATATTGACTTTTTTCCAGAAAATTGAAAGTAATATTCATAATTATTCGTCATCTTTTCCGCACACATGATACTTGCGCACATTATTCAGCGCTGCTCTGGTGAATAATCAGCAAACAGTTGCGATGACATCGCCACTGCGCGAGTTACTTTTTACAAAAAGTTACTTTTATTTTTTTTTACAAACGCGCACTTCACTGATGATTTGGCTTTATACTCATCGTGAACCCAAAAATAGACCTAGTCACAGTTTCTCCAAGAGTTTAATCTTCGTTTCTCCAAGGTATTTCGGAACGTCCCGTTGAAAATAACATATCAAAATATTGCTATTCGTTAACCTTTTGTGAATTACGTGTCAAGATTATGGAAATAATATAACATTCTTAATATTACATAAATATATTTCACTTTTATCATTATTTCACTCAAAAAGACATTGAATAATTTAGAACTCTTTATTTTTGGTTTGTTTTTTGTTATCGTATATAAAATTTGTATTATAAATGGTTATTAAAAGGTTTCAATACACGTATTAAATAAATACACATACCATGTACATAATTTCTTGAAGAACGCGAATGCGTTTATATTATTTCCTACACTGCCTTGATATGCTTTAATTAAAACTATACTGGCCTCGGTGCCTCACGTCAACAATTGATATGTAAACTATTATTTGATATGTAAACTATAATTTGATATGTAAAGTATTATTTTGTCTTTACGCTGTAAAGGCATAATATTATATGTATTTACCCGTGCGATAAGTATTTAATGTATGTTTATTGCAATGTGTCATCCGCTGCCTGTTTGCATTTCGGGGCAATTTCAGTTTGAAATTTTAAAATTCTACTTAACACGAGGAAATAATTACGGGAAAATTATTGTAATTTAAATTTCATTTTCAATATTCGTACAATTCTAGGTGCAAATTTTCCGTTGCCCCCTAAAATGAAATGGTTAGAATCAAAAGATTACAGTTTCTGTATAAGCTACGGCTGAAAACAAATTTATATTGCCTCTTATAATTATACATTTATATTGTTAAATGTTTCCCCGGAGCCTTTGGAACTCTTGTTAGAGACATATTTTTTTTATTAAAAAATAAAAGTAAATATTTGTTTATAAAGCTGACCCAGTCGAAACATTTATTCAATTCATTCGAACATTTAAGTTGACTTTCTTAAACAATGTTTCATATTCGCTATTTATTCCATCACAGGCTTCGTGACCCCATTTTTGGCATACACTACATTTTATCCATCCTTAACCCCTGCTATCTTTGGAAAATGCTATTAAACAGTATAAACATTCTGTGTCTTCATCTTTGGTAGATGCATCCGATTCAGAGATATACGAAGTTTTCTTCCTCCTGTTAGACATTCCTTTGCTTACACATTTCCCTTTTTGTTTCTCTTTAGTAAGATACTTTTCGGCTCTGTGTTCTTTTGTTTTCTTTGTCAGTCTTTTTATTGCTTTCTTCTTCCAAATAATCTTTATATGGTGTACTAGTTAGAATCGACTTAAACACTCGTTTTCTCTTCAAATGACTTCCTCTACCTAAAATCTTTGGTAATGGGTGAATCTGGGCTGCCGAGATATAAAAATGGCCGTGTTGGCTATCATCAAGAATTGATGGTGACACACTTTGGTTGAATGCGTAGCTTGTAGATGGCATCGGCGACAAAGGACTACGAACTAAGAGACACTCTTCATTTGCGGGGTTTGGTGATGCCAATGGTGATTTATTCTGCAAAGCCTCAATGTCTTGTAACGGCGGGGGATCCGTTTGTGGCAGTTGGTCTGTGTTTGGGCTAACAGTGGGCTTCTCTATTTATGATTTGCCCATATCCTCATTAAATTATACTTCGGTTATTGCAGCAGCAATGAAATCAGCTTCGGTGAACACATCCGGGTTTAGTAGATATATACCGGTTTTGGCAAACCCATGGATGGCATTTAATGAACTGCTGCTTTTAAGTAACCTTCTCCAAAAATTTTTGAAATTTAAAATACATTGTTGTTCATCCATTTTTCGAGTGAATGGTTATGGCAAACGCTCAAGGGATACATAAAACTTACGTCCAAAGGTTGCAACTTTGAGTGCAATGTGATGGCAGACTGACATTAGTGACATGGTTCTCCCGTGCTTTTAAAATTATTTGTAATTTTTCGTATGGGAAAGGTGTCTATCTAAAATTAACAGCGCTGGGTCTTCTGCAAAAAGCTTCTCTTGGCCTAAAAAATGATGAACCTACTAAGTAAAAACATAAAATTTCATCCAACCTGATGAATTACACGCCCATGTAGATCCTGGTGGTGCACCGTCCATTAGCTCTATCTTCATACGGACCCTACTAAAGATAAACATAGGAGCAACAAACGTTCGTGCAGCTGACATACAAACTACAGCTGTTGTAGTCTCTCCCCTTTCAGTTGATGTAACTCTTGCAACCTGTTTACGTCCAGTTGCTGCAAAAACTTTTTATTTTTCGTTGGTACTGTTGAAATACTCTTCTCATCCACGTTGTAAATTCGATAAAGTGGAAAGTTTTTTGCATATTGAATGTCTTTCAAAATAGAATAAAACTTATCTACTACAGGTTTGTTAAAAGCACGCGCTCGAGCAGTTGAGGTAGTTTCTGGAGTACGAAGGAATATATCTGGGTGCCACTTGCGAAATCCTCTCAGCCAATCTAAACCAGCTTTTTCTTCTGGAAGGGATGGGCTATATTGTTTTAAGGCAAGTTGGTATACCAATGATAAAATATTTTGTCGCGTCAACCCGTACATTCTTGTCTCCATATCTTTGATGTGTTTCACGAGCTCGTTTTCCTGACCTGCTGTAAAAACTGTTTTTTTCCACCTAAATATTTGATTTCGCCTACAGCCTTTTACATTTGCCTTTAGCCCGACCTTTCCGTGACATGACAGGGACTGCAAACTATTTATTGGTCGTTCCGTATTGCATGCCATTTTATACCACGTCCAACGCTTTAATCATAGAATCTTCCGCCCCCCCACTACGACTTGTCTATAATTGCGCGGCATAGCCTAAAAAAAGAAAAAGTATTATATTTTGGTTATTAATCGAGACACATAGAATGAACAAAAACAAGCTTTACTACTACGATTTAATTTTGATCTCTTTTTGAAACTACTTAAGTTAGATTTTCTTAGAATGTATTATAAATATAAAAATAATTCTTAGAAATTTGTGCGCTATAAGATGATCGTCCATAAGGTACAAGATAAACCGCATGGATCATCTTGCACATCAACAATATAATCATCTTGTCCCAACTTCAATTTTTTTATTCGAAGTTCGATGACATAATAATATGCTTTCTACAGTAACTTGGCGTTAAAAAAACTAAATACAGTACTATCCATCGCCACTAACACAACAGTCATTGCCATTGACTGCCTAGAACAAAAGTTACCTAAGTTAAGAATCAACCTTCTAAGTCACAACATTTTGTTTTTTTTTCACAAAAATTTACATGTCACTCACACCACCATTGCGAATTGTCTGAGACGAGGGGGTATTGAAAGCTATGTTATTGCCGAGAAAAGCATCTATATGGCGTTAATAGGATCGCTGCAACTTCAAAGAATCATCTTACCTCAAAGGATCAACTCGTACACATATCTCCTATATGTGACAGCTAATCTCAAGTGCTGATAAGGAACGTTAAAGGCACGTTACGGTCATTCTTTAGGAGTATTTGCAAAAAGATTACAAAACAGTGATAAAATCCAAGTGACGCTGTGTGTTTAGTGGAAGTAAATGGTGACAAGATGCATTAGAAATTGATAAGGTTGATAGAGGAAAGAGTATCGGTAGAAGAAAACATAAAATGTAAGACTACAAACGGATTTAATTTTAAGAATGTATTAGGAAAAATAAAAATAACAGTAACCAACTATAAACAGCTCCATTGTCGCAACTTGCCCAAATTAGATGGAAATAATATAGAGGTAATTTCACAAAATGGCTTGCTGCGACCTAGATGACCTGTAGCAATGTAGTTAAAATCAGATTTGGTGAAAAGTATTGATTATTTTTAATAATTAAAATATATTCAATATTACAGGAAACTTGGCAAAGGAAACATCGTATAAAAATGTCTATAATAGTTTAATTTTTATTTGAAAAGACCTATCCTGTGACTCCCCACTCGAGGGAGTACGCCTAAAAAATAAAAGATACAAGTTCCTCAATGTTTATGTATTGTAATAATTAATATACTTATTCTTGTAAAATTTGAGAGCAAAAAAATTTTGTGTCTAAAAAAATTGCTCCTATGGGATATCCTTGCGTTCTTCTATGCATTACGTAAAAGTATCGCATTACGCAAAATAAACATTTAAAATTCGTTTAAAAAAATAACTTCTCTTAGACATCGAATAAATTGAAATATAATATATTTATATACTAAGGCTTTATTTATAATGTAAATATTTAAGAAGATCTTTTCATATGCATTCTTCGAAATTATTAGCAAGTACTGAAAAGGAAAAATTAAAAATCAAGTTGTTAACCGAAAAATTATGACAAGTATTTCTAGTGGAGCCAGAATAAACGGCACGTGTCTTACAATGTTTATCTTCTGCTTATCATATGGAAATATTATATGTTCAAATATCTAGATACAAAATGCCGTGTTTCACGATTAAAAGAAAAGAGAACTTTGAAGAAAATTGTAGTCAAGTTAAGCAGTAATCAACCAAAAAAATACTTAGGCTAAGATTGAAATATAACCAACCTTATAAATATTCTTGGAGAAAAGTACGCTTCGAGAAAGCACGCTCATGCATTAAAACAAAAATTCAGGTTCAAAAGTTTATACAGTTGAAAGAGGTATGTACATAATATGTATGTATATACATTACATAATATGTATGTATATACCTAATTTGTACCACACGTAACTGCGTATTTTCCCAAAAACTCTAGCGACGTTACGAGACTTATACGGTCATGTACCGTGCTATATTCTCATATTTTATAACAACAAATATACCTTCCTATTATGATACACATGCTTCTAAACACATTTAAAATTTAATTATTTTCTAAGTGCTGAGGTCTGAAATGATAAAATACCAAAGGAGGTTAGAAAAAAGGTATAAAAATTATTCTTGAATTTTGTGGGGCATAACATTTATAAAAATCGGTAGTTATGGCTATATAGATTTCATAATTATTTTTAACATGAGTGTCTTAGACATAAGAAATAAAAATGTTTATTTTTTAAGCGTCTTTAGTAATGTTTCATTCATTCATCCTTTAATATTTTGACAACATAATTTGACTTTACCGTAGCAAAAAATCTAAAATTGTTACGAAAGTTTCATATTGCCATTAATATTTAAAGGTAATTACTTCATAATCTTACATATTTGGCTAACGGAAGTACCGGTCTGCTTTATCCCATACGTTTCCTGATGTTACTATCAGCAGTTACTTTTTTCATATGTCTAAGGAACAATACGTCATTTTTGCTCATATTTGTTAAATATTCTTTTTATAATGCTCCATACGACATTCGATATTCTTTCCTATATCACAAAAAGACAAGTCAAAGACAAATTCTCCAAAAACCATTCCTGGTTCCATGTTCACGATTAGTTTTATTAAAATCTCCAATCTATCTCAAGACAGCCTTATCTCAACGCGAAACACGGAAGTTCGATATAAAGAGTCTCGATGTAAACAATTGTCCAGCACTGTTTAAAATAAACCGGAAGGGAAACAAAATGTATATTCGAGTCGTTGTACTTGAAGCAAGTGACGCAAAGAGACTGCCATTTTTGAGTCTTTTGCGTGTTCATTATCCGTATACGTAAAAAATTATTACATTACAATTAATACATTGAGGTTAATAAAAATTGTTAGTGTTTTGTTAGCATTTTAATATCTTGATATTCTCGTTACTGAACAAGTCTAATCAAAATTTACTGGTATTTTCTTGGTATCTGCTTCATTACTTGAAATGAAGAATAAGATGAAGACAGTAGTCGAAAAGCGTTTAAGAGCAAAGATATAAATTATTTTCAGAAGCTTTAAATAGCCTAATTAAGAACATGTAAATTTTTTGTCGGTATTTATTTTGACTCTTCACGCTCTGGGCTCAAAGCTTCAAACTTACTCTTGTATATATGCGCTGTATGTCAAACAAATAGCCTTCAACTAAGATTCTTATTTATTATTATAAACGACTTTCAGGATCTGCAATACTAATTATAAACCCATTTAAGATTTCGGAATCAGAGATCAATGGAACAATGTACGATTGGAAGAACGAAAAGGGACATAAAGAGAAAAATGACAAGAGGATAGAGAACAAAAGAAAATAGATTAAAATAACAACTAAAATACAGGAAATTAACAAACGTATAAAGATACTCAGATGGCAATGGATAGGACATGTGACAAGAGGAGAGCCGATCAGCATTGGATAAGGGAAGTGTTCGAGTGGATTCCAATAAACTGCAAAAGTCCGAGAAGCCTAAATGAAAGATAGCCGAATGAAATTAGAGAATTCATACATATATACATTTACATGTGCAATGCTCTGTTAATATGTGCACCTATGCTAGTTCGTAATTGTGATCATAAATCTATGTCCTTGAATTGAAATTCTCGCTCGACGGCCGGAGAAATATCCGTGTAATTAATTATGTAGAATATTGTTTGAGGTCGCACAAAATATGTTACTTTAAGCGAGCATGAACGGCTTCATGGATTACAAATTGAAATCATAGCAAAACGGGATTTCTTTAAATAAGAAGGACTAGCCAAAAACCTTACTTACATGACGTTTAATGTGCAATATCAATAGTAAGTGTATAAACTAAAGCAACCATTATTACGTCATGCATGTAATTTACAAAGTGTTATAACAAACATGATTTATCTAACTGTACAACCAAACAGCATCAGCAAAATACGATGAATGGTAAATAGTCATTTCGGTAAGGATTTCTTTTATAATACTCAATGGTCGGACTTCATTTTTCACGAAGAGCGCCACTACGAGCAGAAAACAGTAAAACTACTGACGAAACACGCCACCAGTTCGTTTACCTTAGACATCTATTACATTATTTAACTTGAATAAGTGTGGTATGAAATAAAGCAGAATCTGACCCAGCAAAAGAAATTAGAACCGTGTATGTGTATGTAATGGAGTAATCATGGCAACTACCACGTCAGAAAGTACACAATAGTCGCACATCAGTATATCACAGTAATGTATGTATATAGGTATTTATGTAGGTGTGTATATATATATATAAATATATATATATATATATATATATGTATATATATATACATATGTACATATATATATATATATATATATATATATATATATAATATATATATATATATATATATATGTATATATATATACATATGTACATATATATATATATATATATATATATATATATATATATATATATATATGTATATATACATATGTACATATATATATATATATACATATATATATATATATATATACATATATATATATATATATAATAGGATATAATTTAATTTGAAACATAATTTTCATTTCTGGGAAAAAATACGTAACAACTTTGAAATTTTAGTAAGTAACTCTAACTTATTACACTTTGATGCACAACGAATGGCAGACGAATAGACATACATTATAGCTGTAACAACGATAAAGTTCCGTAACGTTAGTACTCTTTGCATAATACACACCCATAAAAACGGTAAAAACAAAATAATTATACAACGCATGAATGAACAATTTGTTAATTACGTCGTTGTGCAATATTTGCAATATTCCTATATAAATAAACATCTTGATGATAAATGATAAAAAAGTGATCAGTCGACTTAACCACTTACAAGTAAGGCTTGCACTATAAGGGCTTCGCACTTGATCATACTTTTCGCACTTGATCAAAGTAACCCTATCAAACTATTTATAAATACCAATATTATTTTTAACCTTATAAATACGATTATATTATCAGTATTTAATACATCTTTAACCGGCGTAATAATATGGTAAATATTTATAAATACCAATATTATTTTTAACCTTATAAATATGAGTATATTGTCAGTATTTAATACATCTTTAACCGGCGTAATAATATGGTAAATATTTATAAATACCAATATTATTTTTAACCTTATAAATATGAGTATATTGTCAGTATTTAATACTTCTTTAACCGGCGTAATAATATGGTAAATATCTCAAAGAGCATGCAATTTAGAATAATCGCTTTAGTTTTCTAGTACATTTCCGGTAACGCTGTTTTTTTTTTAATTTTGACTTTAGCAGTTTCAGGGATGTACATAATTTTTTGTAGATATTTTCTATGGCAAATCTGCAAATTAATTTTTGAAACCCTTATAACATATTCTTTAGATTGATATTCCACAGGATACATGAAATGAGAGAAAAATAAATTTCGAGAATTTAATTTGCCCCCACAAATATTTCCTTATAATTATTTTCAAGTGTAAATATTGAATTATATGCGGGTTAATATGATTTATGTTTATGTTATATTTCAAGTTTCTACGTCAAACGGTTTCTGAGAAATCGGCTGCGACTGACGGAAGGGTAATGGAAGGGAACCTTTATAAGATTATTCATCATTTCAGGATGAATAATCTTATAAAGGTTCCGTTCCTTTTCTTTGGAAGTACGGAAGCTTAATGGAATAACATAATCTTATGTATTAGCGTGACTCTATTCGTTACATAGCGGCGAGAGGTACATCTCTGCACCTTCACACTATCTATCTATGAGAAGACCGTTTTTAAGATTGTGTACTTCAATTGGAAAAATGGAACTCTTATAAGATCACTCATATGTCCATCTGTCCGTCTGCTACAGTCGTTATTCTCTAAAACCGCTTGACTTTGAAATCTGAATTTGTATGTAGTAACAAAACATAACAAGTGGTACATCACTCAAAAATATTTGTATGAATATTTTAGAGAGGAGAGAGGACAAATTAAATAAATGAACAAAAATTACAGTGGGATATCATTTGGATATAATTTGTTATCAGTGGGATATCATTTCGATATAATTTGTTATCAGTGGGATATCATTTGTAAGAGTAAGTTGTGACGGACTCGAAAATATTTCAGACATGTACTTCATTATTCAATATTTCAGACAAGTACTTCATTATTCATTCATTATATCTTCAGACATGTACTTAAAAATATGTGCACTGTCCTTATTTCCAAAACCACCGATATTAAAATTATTTTAAAAACAGAGTTTTTAAAAATCCGCGTGAAGGTTATGGGAAATTTATAATCATGATTTTTTTTATATATCCACGTCAATTTGTAATTCTCGCCTACATAATTATATTGAATATTATTAAATATTTTTCATACTAGGAAGTCCAAATTAGTGATGACTTATGATAAGTAAAATAATTTCACTTTAAGCTAGGTACGAAACCCTCAATTCGAAATTAGCCGATTTTCATGTTTTCTATTTATATGTTTTCCAATATCGAGCCAAGAGTTTGCAAGTCTCAATGGCATGAAGAGTTTTCGAAAAGGATTTAATTCTCTCATTCTCTTTTATAGGAATAACAGACATACACTATTCGATTTACAGCTGTAGAAGCCACCATATTTACTTTCTGTGAGTTTTTTAACACTATCAACCATGATGCTCTTTTTTGAGTAGGTCTGTTTCACTCTGACGATGCCATATATTAAAATAAATAAACATATCCACATACCTTTTTTGTTAATCTCTGTCAAAAAACATGACCATTTGAAAAATAAATAACGTGAGAAACAATATAAACGGAACATCCATAAAGTATAGTATCTCGTAGTTCTCTATATTTCTTGAATTATAAGTTGTATTCAAATGCGAGTATTTCAATTAATTTAAAATTGTTCAAGTGCATTATGGTTTAAAAGTGAAAAAATGGTAAATAAAATCTTAATTTGTTTCAGAAGGCAACAGGAAAGAAATATACATTAATTTATACTCTTTCAATATTAGCTGGGATCTTCATATTAAGCATCTACGTACAAAATTGCATTAAAGTAGCTTTAAAACTAAACATTACAAATGTGTGTGACCTAAGGACGGACAGACAAATGGATGGACGTGACGAAAGTATAAGGGTTCCGTTTTTTTATACGGAGCCGTAAAAAATAAGAAAGTATGTAAAGACTCACATTGTTAATTTTTTATTTATTGATTGATCTCGATGGAGAGGGATTAGGTACATTTATGTCTTAACATTTCCATATCAAAGTAGTATGCCGCGTGTATAATATACATTTAGTAGTGTATTATTTAATTTTGTATTGAAAAGAAAAACATCACAAACATGTTTGCGATGTTCTTTTTTTGTTTTACCTTTATAAAATATTATACAGATTATTCGAAATGAAGATAAAATAAGTATAGTAAGTAATAAGGTAATGGCAAACATTATTGTATTTATTATTATATTTTACGCAAAAGATATAATTGAATAAGGTGAAAAAAGATAGCCGTTATGAACCACCATCGCTGTTAATCCTGTTTCGAAAATAAATGGCGTAAAACCATCTGGTAAGGAGTAAAACTTACGCTACGAATATTTCAGACACCAAGTTGAATTCTGTATACACGTAGGTATATTATTAAATGTTCAAACTTATGAGAGCACTTATCACCTCGATTAAACGATTTGTAAACGTCGATATTATTTTTCACTATTCAAATATATTGCCTAGTGTTTTTTTTTCATAAGCGTGAGTCACAGTAATGACTTTGCTGCATGTATCTCTGTAATTCTGAATTCTGTATACACGTAAATTATTAAATGTTCAAACTTACGAGAGCACTTAGCACCTCGATTAAACGATTTGTAAAGGTCGATATTATTTTTCACTATTCAAATATATTGCCTAGCGTGTTTTTCATAAGCGTGAGTCACAGAAATGACTTCGCTGCATGTATCTCTGTAATTCTGAATTCTGTATACACGTATATTATTAAATGTTCAAAATTATGAGAGTACTTAGCACCTCGATTAAACGATTTGTAAACGTCGATATTATTTTACACTATTCAAATATATTGTCTAGTGTGTTTTTCATAAGCGTGAATCACAGAAATGACTTTGCTGCATGTATCTGTAATTCTGAATTCTGTATACACGTATATTATTAAATGTTCAAACTTACGAGAGCACTTAGCACCTCGATTAAACGATTTGTAAAGGTCGATATTATTTTTCACTATTCAAATATATTGCCTAGCGTGTTTTTCATAAGCGTGAGTCACAGAAATGACTTCGCTGCATGTATCTCTGTAATTTACTAACACGAGTTGAATGAAATTATTTTTTATTGAATTACATACTAAATGTAGTTATTTCGTATTTATGGCATACGTATTTACAAAGTTAGAAAGGAAGTTTACATTGTGAAACGCTTTGGAGACACGTCTCACGAAGGAAACGTCGCACCGCATCATAAGATGTTACTACACATTTTCGATTGCATTCTTCAAGACTTCTTCAATGTTACGCCAATAAGGTTCGAGAGCTATGGACAATCACTAGCCGAGTGCGGAAATTGATATTCAATTAAATAATTAGCTCTAAAGTTTTGCGCATTTGGCTAGTGAGTGTCCATAGCTAAATTTCAAATATCTTATGGGACATTTTATTGGGAAAAAAGGCACTTAAATTTTAATCTGTGTCCTAAAACATCATCTCAATGAAATTCCAGTTTAAATTGGTCCAAAAGTTTCTATGTGACGTTCTAAACGTAACGTGCATACGGACAAACAGACAGACGGACAGACAATTATAAAAAAATATTTCGATTGATGACCCACTTCCCACAAATATTCAATGGACAAATTCGCCCACCCTCATCATTGTATAATATTAGGTTGGCAGCGAGTAAACTCGTCCCTTTTTTCAGACGATCACTGGAGTATAATAGAGAATTCTCCAACTTGTCAGGTAGGGTATAAAATAGGTACGGCGTTCGATCTTTGTTCAATTTCGGCGGATAAAAGATAAAAAAATATGAACATTTCTCCAAGAACCTGAGTGCTCTTGTTTCATGAATTTAGTGTAGAATGAAAAGAGAACAAAGCAACACGCAATACGCAACGTCAGGTGAAGATGTACTTTTCTATGACACACCCAATCATCGCTTTCAAGGATTTCAAGAAGGAAATATTAAACTCTCCGGCAATCGTCATCCAGAGCGACCTTTCCGGCGATCGTCATCCAACCTACATTTAATTTAGGAAAATCAAAACACCCGATTGAAACAAATTTCATTTCAAGTACGCGTCACCTGGCAGAAGTACTCTCATACTTTTATACTGTAATAAAGAACAACTTCATGATTTCAGAAAGAAATATAAATATTCTGTTTGGCTACTGTATGAACGGCTTTATTAGTAAATGTATGACATCAAATACTTATATTATACATATATTGAATATATTTGGCGGTAATTTTGTAGAAATTCATTATTCACAATTAAATGAAACTACGTGATGTAGTATTATTTCTACTTTCTTTAATTACAAGAAATTAAAGAAAGTAGAAATAATACTACATCACGTAGTTTCATTTAATTGTGAATTATACATATAGTATATGATACGTTTGAAATCAGTTTGAAATCTAGGTGATCGAAGCAATAAATTTACCACTTGTATCTCCTGCTATGCCGATGGTTCGTTTATTTATTTTTAATTATTTTTATTTCACGAGTATCAATTGTTATACTTATTGCCAGTAAATAATATACGATATTTCAATCTATGAAATGTATTTTTATAAAATGTTAAAACCCCGTGATGCCGTCCACGTAAGCCGGCCAGTATTGCAATGGCGTAAATGTAGCAGCATGGACTTGCGAAAACGTACAATTGAGACGGTCGCGGTCGGGCGAGCGCGCCGCATTATCGCAAGGCAAAATCTAACAAAGTCTCTAGCACTGACCATACGGACTAATGTCAGACCGATACAAAGGAAAATACTGTTTGGCTACCTATTTATCACAATTCAAAGCAAAACTTTTCAAAATTGTGACAAGGGGACATTGCGAGTAAAACGAATATATAAAAAATAAAGCTAAGTTAACGACCGGCAAATGTCACCAGCTGCGATCGAAAAGGTTTTCATTTTATTTTATTCATTAGGGATGCTTAGCCGACGGCATAGACGGAACTTGTAATTTTATCATGTATGTCTGTCCAATCGTGTGTCGCAGCACCGAAGCTCTTTCAATGTAAGGCCGATTTTGGTCAAAGGTTACAGAAAGACGTAGTTGAATAACGCGAACGCATAAATGATATTTGAAAAAAAGTTTTTTTTTTATTTTTTTCAAATTTCAAACTTGATTTTATTAAGGGATCTTTTGAAATGATTAAGTATAACAACAGACAAGTAATATTTTTTTTCGTAACATGAGTCTCCACAGCGTAGCGCAGTGTGTACCCTATCCTGGTAATATTTTAACCATATGTTGAAAAATGTGACAAAATCGGGACAGCGCATTTACTTAGAGAAATTCAATGCAAGATTATTTAATTATTAAATTTATAATTTTAAGAAAATAGACAGCCAATGCATTAGATTCCAAAGAAAGTTTATAGTGTGTTTACGCGGTTTCTGCCTCGCTTCACCACGAGGCACACCCCGCCTAATCGACTACGGAACTCCGACTTCTCTTTCATCTCATTTCTTATAATTTCGTTTCTTTTAAAAGTTTTTACATGTAATATAATTGTTACCTAATTACAAATTAATTATTACTACTTTTATTATTTGTATACAATTCTAACAACAAATCAACGATTTACTTTTATAGATTATTGTTAATATAGAAATCCAACTAAGTACAGTTACTCATATATATTTTTTCCATAACATCATATTATTAAGTACGATCACCTATTTTATTTATTGCATTTTATTTATTGCAACATTTTGTACACAATTTTTATCTTCCGTCCTTTTTGTAAACAAACTGCCATAACTACATGTAAAATAAATAAATAAATGAAATCAAAGCCTGACCTTTGTCACTATATAATATCCAAATATTTCTCTTTCCAAGCTCTTTATTTCTTTTGTATTCTGGCACTTTATAACTATGCAATATTTAGGTTTATCACTTGTTTAACATTTAATCAAAATAATATTTCGCAAAACTTTGAAATTATTTGACTGTAACGTCGTTAATTTTATAACATCATTGAATATATGACAGTAACAATTGATAGATAACAGTAACATCACTCTTTTAATTTTTATCGTATATGCTAATATCAAATTCCAGATAATGTACACTTATGGAAGTTTGCATAATTTGTTATACAAGCCGTTCGTTGCCAGATATTTATCGGTTCGAATAAATTGCTGAGAAATAATCTCGACCACTGTTAAGAGTTAACGATATAAGAAAAATCCTTTTAGCTTGTCTGACCTCCAGTAATAAAAGCGAAAAGGTCGCCTAAAACGGTCGTCAATTTATCAATGGACACGCTGCATTTAAATATATGTCACTATACAAAAAAACACTTTATTTCCGTCGTAGCGTATCGGCAGCTGCAATCTGTCACATTGATGTTTTTATACAACATCTTATTTGATTCACTATCGTTTGTGCAATTATATTGTGATAACCTCCTGGGAATTTTCAGAAAAGCAACGAAATACTAAACTTTCCAAATGCTTTCTTCGGAAAGTTCCATATTTGTAACTTATCGCAGAGTAGTTTATATGTTTCTTCTAATATTTTTATTTAAAATTACATAAAATTATACGGGTGATGAAACAAGTATTTAGATGTCATATACATGCATACATACTCCTTAGTCAAATTATTGCTTATTATATATTCTCAAAATCGTTTCATCTGTGTATTCGAATCGTTTTCCTATATGATTGCACCACACATACTTTAACAATTCGGAATACTAATATATTAAAAACAACTTCAAATGCGAGGAAATTATTCCTTGTAAGAGAAAGCTTTAGGGAAAATACCACCTTTATATTCTTCAAGAATATATCGTATATTCACTTCGATTCATTTGTCGCAATTATCGTATTTCAGATGAACAGTTACAAGTTCTAAATATGTCTAAAAATATTGCGCTATCAGACTTCATCGTTCACCGAATGAAAACACCGCCGGTGTGCGACTCGGGGCAATCGGCTCAATAGAAATCTAATTGTCGTTATCATTCGAGCGGCTGTCAGCATTTGCACTCGGGACATTGCACGCAGCTGGCACGCAGTCGATAGAAATTGATCTCATATAGTGCCACGTATATCACGCACTTTTTACAAATTGAAAAACACGCAGGAAGTATAGTTCCGCAGTCGTCTATATCTCTCGAAATTGTTGATAGAAGTTAACTGAATAAGAAAATTTGAAATATAAACTTGTTCTTGGAAGTTTTTTAGATTTTAAAATATACGTTTCACTTTTATTAATGTTTCCATTTTGCTACATTTAAATTGATGCTTCCATTTTGTCACTTACTAATCGATATTTCCATTTTGCTACATATACATTGATACTTCCACTTTGCTACATATAAATTGATACTTCCATTTCGCTACATATTAAATGATGTTTCCGTTTTGCTACATATGTATTAACATTTCCATTTTGCTACGTATTAATTGATAGAGTCTTACTTAGCCTACTTTTGAAATGCACAACAGATCTAAAGCTGTAGAACCAATATGAACCAAATGTAATATGAGGAATCATACAAGTATTTGCTCGTTTCACTGAGGGACCTTAAAAAATATAGACTAAATAGTGACTAATTTTTATTATTTAATTTTTATTTAAATATTTAATACAAATCATAAAATTGTAACTTTTTTGGGTTTCTTATTTTCTTCCAAACATAAATATAAAAATACTTTCCGTTGACTAAGCGTACGTTCCTTAGATTGTTTTAAAAACAATAGATTTCATTTTCTGTTTTAAATGTTTATATAAACAATTAGAATTGCCTTTGTACGTCTCAACGTGACGTTAAAAAAACAGTGAAGTCAGATTAATTGAATACTTCCAGTCAATACCAGTTTTAAGTTAGTACCAAAGGGTTCAAACGGAACCAACTATATACTTGCGAAAATGCTGTCTTGTCCTTCCGTCTATCATAGGCTTCTAATTTCTAAACAAAAAAATTATAATAACTTGAAATTAACACATAATATGTATTTTCCTGTTTCAAATGTAGCAATGATATTTCATATAACTTGAAATTACTTTTCGATGGAGCTCCCGTACATGTAAATGGAGATTAACTTGTTTCCCGAACAGAAGAGTGCTACAAGTAGAGCGCAAAATTTTCACTGAAAAACGACAATTTAATAGCTTATCAAATTGCAATTTTCAAACCCATTTCGGTACCAAGTATGTCTCAAAAATTCTTACGCAAGAAGTTATAATTCAGGTCTGACATTTCTCATAGCTTGTATTAAAACAGCAAATAGTAAAAATAACTAAATACAAAAGAGTAAAAAAAGGCCAAAGCGTATCGGACACCTCTGTGAAAGGATTCCGTAGCCTTATAAGTATTAAATGTTATAAATACATGCCGTTTCAAAGTTGTGATCGTACAGGACCATTATATCTCTTCATCTTGAAAAAATATTGTCATTGTACGATAGAAATTTTCCAAAAGAATCGGAAAATGTAAATGTTACGATATCTGTTATAGCTTTCACTAAAAGTACTTATTAAGAGATAAATTTCAGTATTTTTCAGATTTTTTGAAACAATGTTTTAGAAGTTAAGGGGGAGACACTTGATGTTAATTTTGAAAACGAAATGTCTCGAAATGAAAGCATTAAAATTATTTGATTGGAAAACTAAATTAGTTGCTTTTTAAAGATCCAACGATATCCCATCGATGGAATAGGTAATTTACAAAAAATATAATTAAATGGATGAAAATTATAATCACCAAAATATTGTAAGAAGAAAGCTGCAAAATCGTTTTATGTCTACTATTAGGTTCAGTTCAGAGAAACGAACGCATTTTTTCTTATTCATTTTTTTTAAATTCACACTCAGACAATCAATATTTGAGATAAAAAAGCAGAAAACAGAATTATTGCAATTCGCCATTAGAAATAACATATACCCTATCTATTTTAACCAATGATATCAGTTGATAGAATAATCATCAATGTAGGCCGGCATAATATTTAATCATAAAAGATGTAACGTGTAAGCATCAGAGGCCACATTATCTAAAAAAGGCAGTGTCAATTACGATAAGATTAACATGTTGTGCAGAAGAAAAACGTAGCGCTCACGTTTCATATTGCAAGACAAACTCAGTACAACGGACAATTGATCTTAACGCAATGGAACAAGTAGTTTATTATTAAATACTGTTTAAAGCAAAAGCGAAAGCGAAGCCATATATCGTTGTGTTCATATCATGAAATAAAAAAAAATGATTTTTAAATAACTCGGCGATGTGTGCAATAAGGTCTTTCTATATAAAGTGAACTACATAGCGTAGTCAAAATTTCTGTTTGCAACTCGAATATTTAAATATTTTCACGAATAACATACTCTATAAATTGTAATTAAAATCGGTACAACACTATATCAGAGAAATATTATTTCTAACTCAGTTAAATAAGCATCGTTTCAACATTACCCTTGAAAACGTAGCGATGTTTCAGCAGTAGCGATATTTTACCGAAACTGCATTAGTAAACACGAAAGTAATTCAGGGATACGGCTTCAACTATTGCGATAAACATTATGAAAATGTTTGCTTCTCAATACAAATATATAGATAAACTCTCACGGCACATAAGATAAACTCTCACGGCACATAAGATAAACTCTCACGGCACATAAGATAAACTCTCACGGCACATAAGATAAACTCTCACGGCAACAGGTAAATTGTCGCTTTTGTCATATATCCTTATAGCAGGTGGAAACGGATACGCTAAGAGAGACCAGTTTTACTATTAAAATAATAAATAAATCTTATAACATCCTATATCCATCGCAATTTAAATTATCCTGGTAAATATACAATTGAGCAGCGTATACAAAGAAAACAAAAATTTAATTTAAAATTAAACTTAACCAGCAAGCCCGAACGTGACATCGTTTTATAAGATCACATTACCCACCTTCAGGGTTCCAGCGACAAGATTCGACTCGTAGGTTGAAACGAGCACGACCTTCCCCATTTCCCTCTGCGCTCCGTTATTCCCGACCGTATCGACACACTGCACCGCTTGAAGCGATATATATTAGCACGTTAACACAACGCTGCGTCGCGTCGACCCGCCCGCGCCGCCTTGCCAACTAATCCGTAATATTTCGTACAGTACACTAGAGCGGTCAGCTGAACCCATTCGACCGAATGACCGAACAAACCGTGTGCTAACAAGTACCGAACGGCAATCGATATGAGGTCGGTGCGCCGTAAAGGTGTTTATAAACTCTTCCTCGTCTTAGCGAAATATTCACCGAAAATACATAATAAGCTTATTTACTACTAGCCGAGAAGTTGTATTCGTGCGACGCTATTATCGTGCTGGGACGCGTTATGCAATGCGGAGGCGCGGGTCCGTGGCTGAAATCGCGTAGAGCGAACTATGTGTAAAACGATCTTGAACGATATCGTTTTACGTAATTGGATCAATTATCAAAAAAACTCCATTTATTCCCATGGAGTGATCTTGCATTAGTGGTACTATACTCTGTAGCCTCATTACTATGCGAGTACAAGAAATTTTAATTATCTTAACAATTTTCATATAATGTGATAAGTCGCATGACCTATTTTAATCATAAACATGGTCTTTCAGTAGGGTGTAAACTATTTACATTTTTACTACGTGATACTTGCTCCATTAATACAAAAGTCTCTATAGAAACAAAAAGAAAAACATTAAATTGAATATCACCCAGTTACTATCACATTGAATTTTCAAAACTAAATTTTCGTTAATAAATTAGAATAATAAATCTTCAGTACTTTTTTCTTTTTCACACTTATTGTGAGCGTTATATTTTTAGGGTAATTTTTTGACTGAGGAGATACTGATTTCATTTGTAAAAACGTTGAAATGTTAGATATACATACGACCCAGCTCCCGTAGTTTGTCATATGTACATAAAATGTAGCTTTCACAGTCTGATTTAGGGTCTAAACCGTCGAAACGATTTCAAAGACATTTAATGTGTGGAAATTTTTTTTTAATTTCAAAAATATCTTTAAACACTTAAAGAATCTAACTATATTTTTTTTCACAAAGTTTCTTCCGAATTGTCTTTTTGTACTGTTTGTACTTTATAAGCCAACTAATTTGTCATAATTTTTTTTCCCAGAAAACTCTGGGTACTCTCATATAAAAGTGAAGTAAATTTAATAATTGAAGTAACAGTTTGTACAGCTACGAACGCGCTCCGTTATGTTTGTATACAATATTTGTATAATACAAGGAATACCATGCATTGAACGAGCTAGATTGGAATTTGTTGAGATAAAATAAATATAAAATGAAATAAAAGAAAAAAATACTCGAACGCGCACTACGATTTACTGTCCATCTCTATTTTTTCTCCTGTCAATGCAAACGATAGGCAGCAATTATATCGAAGTCTCATTATTTTTTTTGGACGTAACTTAATTAAAAATGATATAATTTAGATAAATAATATGCCATTGACTTTATAATTTTATATTAATTTTATCTAAAAACTAGACACGCTACATTAACGCTATAGGATGCCAAGAATAGATATTGCCCACGTAGGTTTTTCATTCTACTTTCTATTTATTCTAATATTTCTCTCAAAACACTCATTATTGGCAACCTAATTCGAGTGACACATATTATATTGATTCTAAATTATGGAACTATTAACTAAGCCACGTTCAATAGGTGCATGTAATTTGTATTCATGAAAAGGAAATAGAGATGACAGCGCATCGCAGCATACGGTGCCTTTACGTTAACTGTACGAAATGAAGCAATATGTAACGTACATCGTTACGTACGAGTAAATATTTTAAAATAAAGTTGTATTTTACAACGTTTCAATAAAATTAGGTAAGTTGCATTTAATTAGAAGCAATCCATAATTTAGAATATTTCCTAGAAACATATTAAAATGCGAATAAATATATGTGTATTAAGTCAATATCTAATAATAGTATATTTTATTGTTAATATAACAATAAAAATAATAATACATTTTATTGTTATTGCTCACATATATAAATAATCAAGCAAAAGCTATGTCAATTTTTGTTAGCCACTTTTCACAACAAACCAGTTGAAGTAGACATCCCACTGGCCTAAATGGTAATAAAATACTTTGCACTCTAACAATTTCTGGATGTTATTTCATAATAATAGAGGTTACATCTATAAATACAAATAAACCACCAGAAAAGTATAAATTATACGCATACGCAAGACAAAAGATTAACGCATCTTGTCAGGAAAATATGGATTCAGATGAGATATTTTATTAGTTTAGAGAAAACAATATTTTTTTTCTTCAAATTTCTTCTTTTCGAATCGAATGAAATATAAATGGTCTAGCAGCATTTTCCTTGGAGAATTATCCCCGATGCTAGAAGGCTCAGACGGTAATATGAGGATATGCATGAGCTAGAACAATGACGTAAATTCACGAAAAATATCACTATAAAAATTGTTAACTCCATCGTACTCTTATAGAATAGGATATGGCATTCAGTTCTACAGTTATTTTATTTCTTATTTCAAATTCCAGCTGGTCAACATACTTCTGCTTTTATAGAATGGTTCCGATCGGTCCCGAATCCCTTAGCCCATTCATAAATATAAAAAAAAATATCTTACCACCATCTGTAAAGGGCGGTTTTCTTTATGACATATTCACTATTTTCACAAAATATCATATTCATGACATATTCATAATTTTCACAAATTATTATCACAAAATATCTATCTATTCCTGAACTACATACCGGCAAAGTACAACATCATCGATGAAATGGAAATAAAAAATTGCGTCAATGTGGCTAGTCGAACTTACACGTATAATGTTTCATACTATGTTTGTACTCTAGAACTGTATGAAGTAATCCAATTATAACTATTTTTGCTCAATGTAAACCTCATCACCAGTACATCTGATTTTTTTCTGAATTTATGGGCGATTCATGTTAGACAGTGTTATTTTCTCATATCATGATTTATAAAAATTTTGTTTCAAAAATTTGGACTAAAGTTTTAATACATATTTTTATAATTAGCTCATCACTTCCTATAAATATGCAAAATAACTATCTATATAAAACTGCTTTCAATAAAACACTCTGTGGCACCACTGAATATCCATAATTGTTCTGTTATTCCAATTTCAATACAGAAACAAGGTACTCATTATATGAAAAAAACGAGTGTGCTTTAGACCACACGACTGAAATAAAACTTCAAATTTACAAAATATGAACTTTAAAATGAATTTACAATTTTATTCACTTTAAACGTAGAATATTTAATGTATTGAACAAAATAATAATTTATAAAATTGTTCAAGAACGAAATGAAATTACAAAATAATAAAAAATCACATATTTCTTGCACTGGCTAAGAGAGGAAGAGAGAAAGAAAATGTGCGCGCGCACTGCTCTCTCTCTTACTCCTACAGTGTGATACAGACAATAGGCTTGCACTGTGTCTTAGATATACGGAACATGACTGGCTATGAGAGAAAGAGAGAAAGAAAATGTGTGCTCGCACCTCTCTCTCTTGTCCCTACAGTAATATACGAAACGTAACTCTCTCTTTCTGTGTTCACTAACTTATGTCTCCCTCTCAACTTCTCAACCTCTCAACTTCACCTCGCCCGATCACAATTTTCGTAATGGTCTCGTCACGCATTCACCAGCTTACTCCCCAAATCAAGCGTGCGTAAAGAAGTTTTACTTCAAAAAGCACGTATACAGTTATAGTACAGCAATACCTACATTTCGCATAAAACCGTTATCTAGATCGTAAAAAAAAAATACGCTCGATTGGATGCGACGACCAGTGCACTTTTTGATTAATATAAACGAGTAAAAATAAATTCAAGAAATGCTAATTACTATACCTCTAATGAATTTCTAGAACTTAGGGATTCCAAAAATGCTTTTCATAATCGCCTGCCTTCTAAATGCAATGAATTATAAGTTACATAAAAAAGGACGCGTTTCTACTTTTATGCGTTTGAATTTTGCTCTTGCGCGTTTTAAATTTATTTGTTTAAAAGTGTTTGACTAAACTGAATAAAATGGGTTACTTATAAGTCACAAAAATATTTGGAAATCATAGTACTTTTAAATTTGCAAACGAATAATTACAAAATGATCTAAATATGAGTACACCTTAATAATCCTAGCACTGAAAGGTTTAACTGTCTACTTTCTGAATTTATAGTTCCGGTTTCGCGTGTATTTTATTACGAAAATTAAATGGCTAATCGAGGCGTAGAAACAGTATGTATACCGATTGAAGAAGCACTTACTTATTATATTAATACAAAATTCTTCTACAAAGATTATAAGTGGATGATTTGGATAATTCTCTAGATATTAAAGAGATACTAGATATATACTAGAATATTAGATATTAAATTGTTTGCCAATGTATAGTGAAAACTGTTTAATGTATAGTGAAGGCAGTTTTTATCATAGAACAATAAAATAAAATTTAAGCAGCGTAGGAAGAATAAACGATTTTTTCAATATTTTATCGTTATGCAACTGCGAATGATAATAATTAAAAATTAATATGATAAAGAATATTAAAATAATGAATAATAGTGATGTAATAATTAATTGTTAAATCTAATTTTGGATAAGAAAGGATTTATCTCATTTAAATCATTTAAACACAACACTGTGTGCCGTGTTTTATCGATTAGTTATTGTTCCGACAAGTACCAGCCGTTTATCATCTTTAATCCTATGCGACACATAGTCTATTAAATCTATTTAATAGCGGAGACAATATTTAACTCTAATTCCCCAACTGTCAAAGTTGTTTACAACGGAATAAGAGATTCTCGAATTTTCTTGTCTCGTAATAGCGATACTCACGGATATGAAATAATTTATTATTTCAAGATTGAGTTTGTAATTGATACGTACGCTTTACTAAATTTAAGCAAAACCCGACAAGCTATACAATTTAACAGTGAATGTTCCAAATTTTGAACTACAGAAACAAATTCTTGAATTTTGAATTACTTTATAAGAAATAGGATAAGGAAATATTTCAAATACTTAGAGAAATAAGATTTCTATTAAGAAAAATTCCTTAATGCTTTCAATCTTCATTTAAGTGGAATATGTTTGTATACTTGTCGCACATATATTCTCGAATCGCTGTAACGTCACCGCCACCTGTGTCGAGTCTACATTTTATAGGAATGCTAACGAAGAATAGAATGTTCGGTATTTCCGGAAATGCTTTGAGCAGACTGCGGTCTCACACACATCTCAAAAAAGACATTTATTTATAGAACTTTGCATAATGTGCCAACTGATTTTACGTAGGTTTACATCTTTCACCTTTCCACATCGCTTACAAGTTTTTCCAACTAGATCTTTGATGATATTATCGCGTATCCCAGTTAGGAAAACGTTATATGCTTTTATTTAACTCGACAATCGCAGTGCTTTGCTTTTTCAACAATATTATTCGGTGTGTACGCTTTCTTACCTGGTAGTGTTTAATTTCTTCTCTAAATAATTGTCTTATCTGTAATTGAAGTGACTCGAAAATTTCTTGGTCGGTTTTCTGTCTCGTGAAGTTCGAAAAAATGGCCCTGTCTTGTTTTCTTGAGCGCCCAGGCACATGGGACAGCCTCACATCGGAATCTAAGGTATGAGCCAGCATCCGAGGCTATCGAGATGCTATTTTCAAGACGAGGTGCCAAAATTGGGAACGATTTTTTTTAATTTTCCACCGAAAGTTCGTCAAATACAGTAAATTTTCTATTCGCGTAGTTTGTCCAAATGACATGGCTGTTGAATACCAATCTATGATTATTGTTAGTGCCGGATTGGGAAAGGGGGCTGGGTAAGACTCCTCTAAGCCCACCGAAAAAAAACCCGCATAGGAAAAATCTTGGAGGCCTTGCAAGAATTGTTAAGAAAAAAACGTAACTAATAGTGCGCTAAGAACCTCGTAACGTCTAAGGAAGTTGTTGAGGCACACTGGGTGGTTTTAGTAAACGCCTTGCGGAGGCCTTGCGGCTTTACGCCTAGGTGCTCGTCTTTTCACGATTACTCCATTGAAATAGGTGATTTGAATCCTTGGAGAGACGTTTACAAAATGTACGGAGACCCTTGAAACCCTTTGTTTTTAGCGCCTTTAAAATCCGATGGGTGTTATTGATATTGGGTGCTATTGTATTAAGAATATCCGCGAAATATTAGATTACCCTCTGACCGCACGTTTCTCTGAAGACGATCCTGCTCTCGATTTAGTTAAATAGCGACGTATCAGGAACCCTTTTAGTATACTTCCATCAAGTAGTCGTACAACATCATTCTGATCTATAGGTCTGTTCCAGTCAGAGAAAAATTCGGTAACAGAATTGTTAAGGCAGTTTGGAGTGATGCAGCGCCTGAGGTATTTGCGGGACGGAGATATAGAGGTTAGGAAAATATTGACTGCCCGCGTGGATCGGCCCTAGTTCAAATTTTGCAGAATGTAATATTCCACGGAAGCCTCGCACAATTATTCAGTGATGCAGGACCGTCGCTAACCCGGACAACATGCTTCTGCTGATTGGACGAGCGAGCCGAAGAAAGAAAACCGGTCAGCTGTCCGGTTTTAGGAATATATTATCCGTCCTCCGTCGTAAAGATATTTTATTGGGGCACTAAGGACAAGCTTAGCTTCGCCACTCAAAGACCGAGGCTGTCGTCTTTAGAGGCAGACTGGCAAGTAAATAGACTGCGGTAATAGGCGGGTCTAGAATCGGTGTGCGGGATCGGGTCACATACCTGGAGCTTTATACCATAGCGGCGGATCATTAGTCAGAGGACCGATTTGAATTCCACGCATGGTTCGGCTTGCCGGGGCTGGCTGGGGACTGAAAACCTTGACTTTCCACCTTATGTGTACTGTAATATATCTTGGTATAATGGCCTATGTGCCATCCGTCTGAGTTTCGTGGTGATCAAGGTCCAACAGGTTAGGTGGGTTGTGCTCAGGTCGCAACGCTCATAGTTTTCAGCAAAGCTTATAGGACTTGTTCAAAGGATGCTTTACCAATTTTGGCAGGTCTCTTGGCAATTTCATTTTAGCTCGAAGTAGAAGTTTTCATGCACGTCCGTTGAACTTCGAATTTGTAGAGAATGAACCCCTGTCAGTTAGAAATAGGCGTATTTCAGACGTCATCAAAGCTTACTGATATTCTGGGTGCAGGGCCTGATTAACCCTTAGGCTAATTAGGCTGCAGCCTAGGGCGCGAGGATTACGGGGGGCGCGCTGAAATCGTGTCTTCGGATGCATTATTGATCTAACATCATTGCATGTACCCTACGTATTTTTAACTAGACCGAGACAAAAAACTAAAACTAAATACGCTGTGAACTGAAAAAGTTTGGGAGCCACTGATTAAAACAATAAATTATGTGATTTTAAAATGCGCGCGTAAAACAAATACTGTGACTTGTCGCTCGGATCGGTCGGTGGTCGAGCGAGCGAGCTGACACACATCACGACCACCCCGTGCGTCCCCGTTAGGTACTCTTCTTAGCTGTGGACGTGGTTAGTATACTTTATCGCGCAGGGTTTCCCCGCGCTTTCTTTTTTTTTTTTTTGTTTTGCTTTTTATCTCTTTCGTTGATCGTCGTTCGTCCGTCATATCACGCGCTCGCGCATATTCGTTTTTGGTGATTGATATTTATTGTCATTTCATTAGTGTTTCCGTGTTTTATTAAGACTATGAGTGGTAATGAGAATAGTTCGATAATAAAAAATCGAAAAAGGAGACGAAGATAGAAAACATTTTGAAACATACTCATAAAATACAAACATTTTTACGAGCTCTGCAGAAAGGAACGAAACGGTGACAAATGCCATCGATTTCTTGCCCTGGTCCCTCTACCGCGGACTGTTCTTACGTTTCTCCGTACAACCGAAATTTTAAACTAAGACGAAAGTTTAATAGAAGAAAAGCCGTCTTTTCCGTCTAGTGACCCTGCACTGTGGGAAGTAAACGATGAATTACGAGATTATATTGTAAAAAAAGGACTACAACAAAACCAAGAATTAGATTTTTCCAGATCAGAAGGGTAGTACAAAAATCAAAACAGATTTCTTTCTAAAATTATGTTCGAGAAAAATCTTGTTAATGACGAAATTGTCAAAAGAAACTGGTTAGTGTACTCAGAATCCACTGGTCATGTGTTTTGTGGTCCTTGTAAATTATATGGAGGAACATCCGTATTTGCCAAAAGTGGATTTAATGACTGGAAAAATTCTAACTTGGATTGATTGGATGCTCAAATAGTCAAACAATATAATGAATAAATAACTTATTGGCGAAATGTATTACTACGTGTAATAGAAACAATTACGTTTTTAGCTTCTCGTATGCTTCCATTTCACGGTCAAAATGAAATTATTGGATCTGCAAGAAACGGAAATTTTCTTGGATGTATTGAGCTTATATCTAAATTTGATCCTTTCATGGCTGAACATTTGGTGAGATTTGGACACAAAGGCAGAGGTTGTTCATCATATTTGTCATCCTCTATAATCAATGAATTTATTACACTTCTCGCTGACGAAGTTCGACTCTCGATTATAGGAGAAATAAAAAAAGCAAAATATTATTCGATTAGCATTGATTCTACTCCAGATATTTCACATACCGATCAGTTGACTTTTAGAATTCGTTATATTTTGCCTGCCGGAGAACCCGTCGAACGCTTTGTCCCATTTTTACCCAATTGCGGTCATAAAGGTGAAGACATGAAGGAGGCTGTTTTTGCGACAATTGATAAATCTTTGCAACTTGATATTAAAGACTGTCTTGGCCAAAGTTATGATAATGCTAGCAATATGTCTGGTCAATACAAAGGTCTTCAGTCAAGAATTAAAGCTGTAAAATCCTCTGGCTACTTTTGTTCCTTGTGCAGTGCATTGTCTGCAACTCGTGGGATCGGCTGGCGCGGAAAGTAGTGATGAGTCAGCTGTTTTTTTTACACTGGAACAACAATTATACATTTTTTTTCTGGATCTACAAGCAGATGGCAAATTTTGCTATCCAAATTGGATAAAGAATCGACAGTACTAAAAAAACTATCAAAAACTCGATGGAGTGGGCGAGCAGATGCAAGCAAAGCTTATACAGTTCATACAAACAATTTCTGGAAGCATTCAACTCTATTTGCGAAGATGAAAATCAAAATAAAGAGACCAAAATGGAAGAAAAAGGAATATTAGAAAAATTGAAAACTCTAAAAATTACAATAATGTTGTGCTTTTGGAACCTGTGCTCCTAAAGTTTCAAATCGTTAGTGCACAGCTACAAGCAAGTTCTGTTGATTTATCTAACGTTGTTACTCTTCATTACATGCTTATCTTGATAGGTTGCATGACGCGAAAGAGTTCGAAAATTTTGATTCAGAGGCAATCAAGAGATGCGAAGTGACCACATATAAAAAAGATGTAAGAAGCAGAAAGAAACCAAAATTTCATTTTGATGAAGTTAACACTGGACACATTGAGTTAGAAGGAAGACAATCTTTCATCGTTGATAATTATTACGCAGCTATTGATTGTCTTAAAGTGCACTTAAAAAACCGGCAAATTATTTATAATGCAGAAAACACAAAGTTTGGTTTCTTATAGAAACTGCATGAACTAGACAACAGTGAATTTATTAGAAGCAAAGCAAAGGAGTTAAAACAACTATATGCTACTAATTTAGAGGAAACCTTTGCAGAAGAATGCGTCCATTTGGCGCAGTTTTTAAAATCTGATACCGAGGCCGAGCATTCCATTTCTGCCGGAACCCCAAAGGGTTTGTTGCAGTTAATAAAAAGTTTTAATATTTCATGCATATTCCCGAATGTGGAGATACTATTAAGAATTTTTCTAACAATGAGTGTGACCAACTGCAGTGGCGAAAGGTCTTTTTCAGCACTTAAAAGAGTAAAAAATTACTTGCGCTCCACAGTCAACCAGCAAAAACTTGCAGCGCTCTCGCTAATGTACATAGAAAGTCATTTTTTACAAACTATTAAATTTGAAAATATTGTGGAAGATTTGGAAACGCTAAAGCAAGAAAAAGGAATTTTGTGTAAGTTAATAATAATTACTTAATTACTCTTATGGTTATCTATGCATGAAGCGCTTTGCCTTTATGTGCAGCAGCTAAAAAAATGGTTCGCGACCCTAAGGTTGAATCTCATACAGATTAGAGGACAACATTAGTTTCCCTTGCAGATCGATTCTATAGGTAGTATGAACCATGTTAAAATTTTCACACTAGTAAACAAAGTCAAAACAGTATAAAAATATTCTCTCTAATACTCTTGATCAGTCGCTCCACTGAATCTAAGGGGAAAACTATTAAGTTATTTTGACACGATTTTTCTGAGCGGATGAATAAAAATTGGCTAAATAGTGACGATTATTATAGTCTAATGACCACTATTGAGCAAATTTTTTCATATGCTCAGAAACATCGGAAATTACACTTTTCTGACGTGAATGGTCTTTCCGCGCTAAATTATATCGATTTGCTTTGAAAGATAACCCGGTGTGTTCTTGCGGGTTTGGCATGCAGAAAACGAATCATGTTTTATTTGATTCCAGTGAGCTGATAATGCGCGCAGAATTTGATGGAGAGCATACATCAACATAGTAGCAGATTAGAATCACACGAATTTGTTAAGACGAGGGATTTATAGCCATCGTGATTTGACAGAGTGTGAATCGATTTTGAAGCATTTAGAGCGTTCACTAAAAGAGTTCTCTAAAAGATAACCCGGTGTGTTCTTGCGGGTTTGGCATGCAGAAAACGAATCATGTTTTATTTGATTCCAGTGAGCTGATAATGCGCGCAGAATTTGATGGAGAGCATACATCAACATAGTAGCAGATTAGAATCACACGAATTTGTTAAGACGAGGGATTTATAGCCATCGTGATTTGACAGAGTGTGAACCGATTTTGAAGCATTTAGAGCGTTCACTAAAAGAGTTCTCTAAAAGATAACCCGGTGTGTTCTTGCGGGTTTGGCATGCAGAAAACGAATCATGTTTTATTTGATTCCAGTGAGCTGATAATGCGCGCAGAATTTGATGGAGAGCATACATCAACATAGTAGCAGATTAGAATCACACGAATTTGTTAAGACGAGGGAATTATAGCCATCGTGATTTGACAGAGTGTGAACCGATTTTGAAGCATTTAGAGCGTTCACTAAAAGAGTTCTAGAAAAAATGGAGGTGCTAAATACTACGCATTTAGTAGAGGCAGTACTAGTGGGTATTTGGAGGTCCCACTTTTTTATGAGGCGGGTTCCCACAGCCTACTCTAGGGGCGCTGAGACGATTTAGGTGGTGAGTTTGGAATTGTGTCTCGTAACGTTTCATCGTAGAAAGCGGAGAGAAAATTAAATTTTTTTGACAAGGATATACAGTGATATTCTGAAATTCGTAATAGGTTCTCTGTCCTCTCATGTTTCAGAATAGAATTCCAATGTTTCATAGGTCATGTTGATAATCGGAATATAATACAAAGTTCCCTTTACAATAGATTAGGTACTCGTACATGCTTCCCTAGGGTGAGAAGTTAAACAAAGAAAAAACTTCTCTTCTTTTTGTCACGTCAAACAAATTAATGAACTCGTCTGCTTTGCCATTTAGCCCTGACTCCATGTGAATGAATTCGTATCTTCCGATCTATAATCTCCATTCATCTAACCGAAACTTAACGTTATTTTCTTAGAAGTCAACGTCATTCGTGATATTGAAATCATAATCAACTTATCTTAAAGCATACGTATTACCAGTTTCTACCAGACAAAGCCAACTGACACTTTAAAACCCAATTTTTTTTCTTTTCGTGATCACGTGTTTTATGACCCTAATGTTTATTATTTAAGATGAAGATATAGTAGCCAGCAATGTAATCGTTGACAATCGATGGAATTTCGTAACGAAAATTGGAATTAACATTATATTATAAGGACGCTTAATACCTAGTCTAATGTCGTATATGCTTATGTTTGTAGGCTTCGTCGTAGTCTCAATGAGTAAATTGTAATGGTACTACGTATAGTAGAGTATATTAATAACTTGTCGTGTTGACTAGATAAAATTTATATTTATAAGTTTGTAATTAACTGCATATTAGGTAAACTGTAACTACGGAGTCGAAGCTCTCACCCCCTTATATTATTTATATTATATAAAGTAATTGTGATCGGGTAAAAACCAAAAAGTTTCTAAGTTTAAGACCTATTTGAGTGAAATTTTCCAAGTGTGTATTTAAATATCTGCATAGAGTTAATATCCCCTACATAAGAGCAAAATTCATCAAAGATATAAACTTTAACGTGCGTAATTTGTCAACCGATAAAGCTTTATTTTCTTGGCATCCTTGTTTTAGCTTTGCCATAGTCGCTACATTTAGAGCTTTGTAGTGGACTTTAGTACGTATTGCTTTTAAAGAAACCATCATAATATTAAATGAATAAAAATGTACATGCCGTCTAGAGAATGATTATGGCGAAACATTATGTTTGAAGACATTGGAAATAAAGACAATGGCTAAGATTTGTTGGTACATTACAGTTTCAAGCTAAGTTTTACATATTTTACTTTACTTCATTATAATGCAAAGGAATACAAAATATTATCTGAAAAACCATTATTTAGTTAAAAAAATCGTCTCCCTCCCTTTGGTTTTATGAGACAAAGCTTCTTATGACTGTTATTAAAATAAATTTCATTCAAATAAAAGTTACTAGTCCACACAGAACCTTATGAAGTACCAAACTCGTCTACTCGCTTAATATATGACACCACGGCAAACGACAATAGCTACTTCCTAGACAATAAATATAACATGGTTGTTTTTAAATCAAAATCAGCTGCAGCAATCAAATAACTGAAAGAATTCATTTGAAGATACAAAGAGGAGAAATCTCAAAATTGAGTGAATAAATTTCGCACTAGATTAAAAGAATATTGTCGTAATCAGAGAGTCAAAGTTTTAACAGAGTAATGGAAATCGACGACCTCTAAAAATTCAAAAAATATACAACTTTAAACACTGTGAACGAAGAAATTTCGAATGATATATGTTCCTGAATATAAATCTGTCATTTAATAGTCCTTATTTTCCTAAATATGAATTATTATTCTGGAGAACATGTTGTTTGTCGTGTAAACAAACAATTTCGTGAATTATAGATGTCTTTTCCTACCTTTCAATACAATCCTTCCAGGTACAAATACAATAATTAAAATAAATGTACAGCTAACACCAACTATTAGCGGTTTTTTTAAGTTTTACACAGAGAAAATGAAGTCTATGTGTTTATTTTTTAAATAAATCTATGTTGTGTCGATATTTATCCACACATATTTCATCATTTGTCAATATTTTTACGTAGGTCGTTTATTGCAACCAATAAACATCTGTGAATTTCACGACAACCAAGTTGCAGGCACAGATAGTAATTAGGTAGTAGTTAGCAAATGTTTGATAACTACTAGCTCTGGTGAAAAATGATTAATTCGTTAACTTTAAATTTAAATTCCAATAATCTAACTGGCCTTTCCAATAATCTAATGATGTCACAAAATTATCAGATTTTAAACAAGATTATAATTCGAATGAATCGAAAATTAAAAATCCATATCTAAAGAAACATTATTCAGAACAGAATATTAGTCAAAAGAATCTCATAATGCAACGTACAAGAGTTATGACCAATGAGCGCTGTCATATATATTTATATGATATTTTTTTATAGTTTAGGCAGCATACGCAATAGAAGATTTTCAAAAAAACTTTTTACATAACAAAGGGGTTTTTACCCTTACTATTCAGTCTTCTTTTAATAAAGTTTGATTACACATACTATTTATAATACGAGACTCTGCACCACACAAAAGTTAGTTTTATGTATATTTGATAACCGTTTTATACACATTGTCAAAGAATGTAGATGATATACACTGCAAGGTGTATAATAAGCTGTGTTGCACAATATCGCAATGCCACATTTGTATCAAGAATACAACATCATATATATTAGTAAGTTTATTTCATTATTGCTACGAATATTCACACTGGAAACAGATCTTTTCATGATGTATTTTTTTATTTGATTTTGAACTAGTTTTCACCTTCAAATATTTTCCTTCATACAATTCTCATATGAAACATAAAGATAATAAATAATCATGAATAATTCGTAAGTCGTAAGTATGGTCGGTGCTAAGGAATAGTTCTCCATCATGTCCCGCAGCATCAAGGAGAACACCATTGCTATATTCGTTAAATATTACATCAATATGTTCAGTAGCATTAGAGAGGTAAACCACCGATGCTGTTTATAAATTGATCCTTCTGGGCCAAAGTTAGGGTTGGACAGTATGGAATTTACCTTCTAATGTATGTTCCAAGTCCACACCGATCAAATTATGGGCAAGCCATAGCTAACAAATTATTACCATCTTTAACAAATTATTAACTCCAAATCACGAATGAACAAAAAATATGACGAATAGGAGCTATATAGAAGAAGTCAAAGAAGTGATTAGCGAGAGCATTGGTAAATAAATAAAAGGACATGTATTATATTTAATTGCCGACAACAAATTATTTAAAATCATAATTTTTAAAAGACAATATTGTTTGTTTACTTTGATTTACGAGAGAATTTCAATTTTAAACTGCACAAATATTGTAAGCACCAGTATTATAATTTGGAAGTTGCAGTCCTCACCTTGCATTTAATTTTGATATTTCTTAATATAAATTACCTACCCTTTAAAGTTTTGCCTCATATTTTCATTTTTGTTTTAACGAAATCACCTACAACTCATTTGTGCAACTAACAAATCGAATTCAATGAAACATCTACAAATAAAAATATTAATAAAGCTTGAGACTACACAGGAGTAGGCGACCAGGCCCCTGTGGCAGTAAATGCTACTGGCAGCAGCAACAAAAAAAAGTTCATTCAACAGTCTTTTCACCCGAGTATGTTTTTATCAAGACACAGATCTGCATCTTTGGGAAGTTATGCAGAAATTAGTGAATCTCAGTCTCAAGAAACAAATGAACCTCAGTCGAGCAATAAACCCAACCCTCCATCCTGGCAGAGAATACCAAACAGGAATTCCAAGAGAAAGAAATTGTCACAAACACCATCTCCAGACCCTGTCCGAACATCAAACCGGTTTACTGGACTGACTATTGATCTTGATGAGGAGAATATTGAAAAGAAAGTGAGAAAGCCAAACAAACCTCCACCAATAATACTTTATGGTGTTGAGGACGTTAATAAACTAACGGAACTCCTAGAAACAGTGGCCAAAAGAAATCAGTTTACCTACAAAATAGTAAATAGGAACCAACTCAGAATCAGCAGTGTGGAAATTGAGGTCTACAAAAAACTGATGACGATTGTTAGAGAGAATGGTCTTATAGGCTATACATTTAACAGGAAGGACATAAGAAACTTCAGAATAGTAATAAGAAATCTGCACCCATCTACTCCGCTCAATACCATCAAAGAAGAGATAGAAGCCACTGGTAACATAGTTACTGGAGAAATTATCAATGCTAAGTATGGCCCTGAAAAGAAAGCAACTTCGACATTCTTTGTGAACTTGGCACCAGGGCCCAACAACAAAGCAGTCAAACTTCTCAAGTACATATACCAGCAATCAGTAGTGATAGAGGATCCCCGAAAAAGAACATCTATTGTACAATGTCATAGATGCCAACAGTATGGTCACTCCAAGAACTACTGTATGAGGCCATACCGCTGTGTTAAATGTGGAGAATCCCATAGGACATCGGAATGCGAAAGGCGTGACCGCAACTCTCCTGCTCTGTGTGCTTTGTGTAACGGACCCCATCCAGCCACTACAAAAGCAAATACAAAGGATGCGAGGTTTATCAAGAAATATTAGCTTGTTAAAAGAAACGAAATGTAAACACAAATAGAAGAGATCTAACTACTGAACAACCTCAAACCAAAAATGACTATGCAGACATGGGCAGATCCGAGAATAACATGAGACAGAACAGAACCACTCGCCAGAATAGAACATATGCCGAAACTCTTAGTCAAAACCTTTATAAAAGTACAAAGAGTGTAGAACAGGATACCAACCAGAACACCACCACTGCTGATACAACCGCGACAAACATATCAGTGGAGTATGTACTTTTAAAACAAACTGATAAGTTCGACCTCATCATTCAACAAATGAGTACTCTTATGAGTCTCATAGCTAAACTAGTAGACCGACTCTCAAAATGATTTCGTTACGTCTAGCTACTATTATATCGTAAATGGGTTAACACCTAAGGAACTGTTAATGAAGACACATAACATAGACATACTCCTTATCTCGGAAGCTCATTGTACCATTAACACGTACCTCAGCTTCAAAGATTATAAGTGTCATTTGAAACCTCATCCAGATGGTAGAGCGCACGCCGGAACTGCAATTATAATTAAGAAATCTATAAAATATCATAAAATGCCTGATTATAAAACAGAACATATACAAGCTACAACAATAGCTGTAGAAGACAAAACTGGTTACCTTAACATAACTGCAGTGTATTGCCCGCCGAGACATGCAATAAGTGAGATGATGTTCACTGACTTCTTCAATACTCTAGGGAGTCGTTACATCGCAGGTGGAGACTGGAATTCGAAGCACATGTATTGGGGCTCTAGAGTGACGAATATCAGGGGTAGACAATTAAAGTCAATGTTGGATAATCACCATAGCTTTGCCATAACAACTGCAGAACCAACATATTGGCCAAGCCATTCTGACAGACTCCCTGACCTGCTGGACTTCTTTGTCGCTAGAGGACTCTCTAAGGAATATCTTAAGGCTGAATCATGTTATGACAGTTCATCAGACCATACACCAGTTATACTTACGGTAAGCTCTGGTTTGATAGAGACAACGGACCCCATTAGTCTCTATAATAAAAGCACTGACTGGGAATCCTTTGGGCAGTACATAACAGACCATATACAAATGAAGGTAGCTTTGAAGACAGTTGATGATATAGACGAAGCGACAGAATACATCACAAGACTAATCCAGGAATCCTGTTGGTTGAACACTCCTTGGGAGATCTCAAAATTGAAGACTACTAACTATCCTGCTGAGATCAAAATGGCAGTACTGGAAAGGAGAAGACTGCGCAGAGTCTGGCAATCAACTCACCTCGATGTAGATAAGCAGAACTCCCATGTAGCGAGTAAGCAACTAAAAGAGATCTTGACAGAATGGCATAACAACACGCTCGCTACGCAATTGGAATCCCTAACACCTACTCCACAAACAAACTACTCGCTGTGGAAGTTTACCAAAAATTACGACAGACCGCAACCAACAATACCTCCTCTGAGGTGCAACAGTGGTTGGGCAAGGACACCTCAAGAAAAAGCAGATTGTTTTGCCAATCATTTAGCAAAGGTATTTAGCCCGAATCCAAACCCGGACGGTGAGACTGAACAAATTGTGGACTCAATTCTGCTTCAGGATTATCAGATGTCGGAGCCCCCGCGCCCCGTAACGGTTCATGAAGCTTGGCGAACGATCAGAAGTTTAAAAGATAGAAAGGCCCCTGGCTTCGACCTAATTACTAAAGAAGTATTAAAACAACTATTGAGAAAGGCAGTGGTGTTCCTAACAGTATTGTTTAATGGCATCTTAAGAGTTCAACACTTTCCACAGCTGTGGAAAGTATCGCAGATACGCATGATATACAAAGCTGGCAAATCACTACATGACGTCTCGTCCTATAGACCTATTAGCTTGCTCCCAGTATTATCAAAAGTCTTTGAAAAGCTTCTTCTACACAGAATCAAACCAATACTGGATGAGGATAACATCATACCAACACATCAGTTTGGCTTTAGATCTCAGCACTCTACGGTGGAACAGGTTCACAGAGTGTACGATAGGATAAGAAAAGGATTAGAAGAAAAAGAGTACTGCTCCTCAGCATTTCTGGATATACATCAGGCATTCGACAGAGTATGGCACAGAGGCCTACTTTACAAAATTAAGAACGCGAAATATATTCAATATTTTATTTCATATTTTTTAAATTGTACTACAGCCAGTTAAATTTTCAATAATAAATCATACAGCCATTATTTTATGTGAAGAAAGGCAGTGTAGCACGTTGTTTAAAACATTTAAAAGTGGTGGAAAAATGGTGGAAATTATTCTATATCTTAAGTTGCACCACAGAGGAGGTATTGTTGGTTGCGGTCTGTCGTAATTTTTGGTAAACTTCCACAGCGAGTAGTTTGTTTGTGGAGTAGGTGTTAGGGATTCCAATTGCGTAGCGAGCGTGTTGTTATGCCATTCTGTCAAGATCTCTTTTAGTTGCTTACTCGCTACATGGGAGTTCTGCTTATCTACATCGAGGTGAGTTGATTGCCAGACTCTGCGCAGTCTTCTCCTTTCCAGTACTGCCATTTTGATCTCAGCAGGATAGTTAGTAGTCTTCAATTTTGAGATCTCCCAAGGAGTGTTCAACCAACAGGATTCCTGGATTAGTCTTGTGATGTATTCTGTCGCTTCGTCTATATCATCAACTGTCTTCAAAGCTACCTTCATTTGTATATGGTCTGTTATGTACTGCCCAAAGGATTCCCAGTCAGTGCTTTTATTATAGAGACTAATGGGGTCCGTTGTCTCTATCAAACCAGAGCTTACCGTAAGACCTACCTTCCACACAGCTACGTGGAATTGCTGAAATCATATCTCTCAGATCGAATGTTCCAAATGCGAGTAACTGACGTCACATCTAAGCTTTTAGAAATTCAAGCCGGGGTTCCTCAGGGATCAGTGTTGGGCCCAGTGCTATACACCATCTACACAGCAGACTTATCAGCAACAGATGACTACTGCTACATACGCCGATGACACTGCAATCTTGGCCAGCAGCGCAGATCCTGTGGTGGCTTCTGAGATGCTACAACGAGGACTAGACAGTGTATCCTCATGGCTGAACAAATGGCGAATAAAAACTAGTGCTACAAAATCTGTACACGTCACCTTTACTCTGCGAAAGGGCGACTGTCCTCCCATACAGCTGAATCAGACTACTCTGCCACACACATATAGAGTAAAATACCTGGGCATGCACCTGGATAGGCGTATGACGTGGAAAAACCATGTAAAGAGCAAAAGAGATGAACTCAACATTAGATATAAGAATCTCACGTGGCTGATTGGACGGAACAGTACTCTGTCAATCGATAATAAGCTACTAATATATAAGACAATCCTTAAGCCTGTATGGACTCATGGCATACAATTGTGGAGCAGTTGTAGTAGTTCCAACATCCTGATACTGCAGAGAATGCAAAATATTATACTCCGATCTATATGTGATGTACCATGGTTTGTTACCAATGCCGAAATACATAAGGAACTTCAAATGAACACCATAAAGGAAGAAATCCTGTCGGCTACAGATAAATATAGGGGGAGACTGGAGGCCCACCCTAATGAACTGGCTGCAAGCTATTAACGCGCACTTATCAAAAGCGACTAAAAAGGAAAGATATTTTGAGTTCCTAAGGACACAACACTCTTCACTCACTCAACACTCTTCACCACATCTGATAAAATTGAAAGCACTGATTGTAGATAAATTTAAAGAAAAAAAAAAAAAAAGATAAAGCTTGATAAAATAAATGCGACTTTAACAATTACTAAATAATTTCCACCATTTTTCCACCACTTTTAAATGTTTTAAACAACGTGCTACACTGCCTTTCTATACATAAAATAATGGCTGTATGATTTATTATGGAAAATTTAACTGGCTGTAGTACAATTTAAAAAATATGAAATAAAATATTGAATACATTTCGCGTTAATTTTGTAGAAATTCATTATTCACAATTAAATGAAACTACGTGATGTAGTATTATTTCTACTTTTTTTAAGTTCTTTACTACGACCTAGGTTTCGTTGTATTACAACATCTTCAGGTGGGCTATTAGCAAAAATCTTTGCTAATAGAACTTAAAAAAAGTAGAAATAATACTACATCACATAGTTTCATTTAATTGTGTACAAATAAAAAATAAACTGAATAATATTTATGAAGAGCTATTTATATGAAATATAACCCATTTATGCAAGTAACAAATCAAATACAATGAATCATGTATAAGTACAAAAATGACGTTATAGTATTTATGTAAAGCTATTTATACAAAATATTAAGTAAGTATTATTTTAACATTAAAATAAATCTTTTTTGTGTTATTCGTAATTACATATTCACATACAGTATTCACAAGCAACTTGAATATATACATAAACACAAAAGATGTGACAATTATTATTCTTAAGCAATGTTTTTAACCTTGTTATAATGCTCATATAACAAGGTTGAAAACGTTGTTTAAGAATAATTATTCTCACATTTAATAATACATTCAAAACATAGGTTTTGTTTATTAGTATTTTCAATCATCCAATTCGTCAGTTATTTTATTGAAATGAAATCTTTTTTCCATGGTAAATATGGTTCTTTTCTTAATTTCAAAACTAAAATTAAAAATAATTGTTTAGCATTTTAAAACACAAAAAAAAAGTTAAAAGCAAACAATGTAGTTGCATTGGGCCGTTTTAATATGTTTGTATTAAATATTTTTATTTATCAATGTCTCATTGTGCTGTTGCGAGACTCAGATTCTTGTGAAAAGACAAGGATCCCAGTCACGCAATAATAAGAATCTCTCTCGCGATCCTGAGGATCTCGGTAATTAGTACCTATACAAAAGTCATAACACTTTATGGTTACTTTGAAAAGTTTTCTATGTGTAAACTGTAACACTTTTTGTCAGATGAAAAGCCTAACAAATCCGAATAGACTGGACACACCTATTTTAGCCCGACTAAACAAAAAATTCTAAAAGTAAATATTGATGACTTATTGTGAAACAGACAGATGCCACACTCTTTGGTATCAAAACATTGTGAAATTCTAAGTCAGTACCTTAAAGTTAGTAAAGTTGAATACAGTAACCGTTTATTGCGAAAGGTAGATATGCCTTCATCTTGTGTCTCAAAAACGTTGTGAAATTTAAATCCAGCACTCTGAAATTAGTCAAAATTTAATATAATGATTACTTATTTTGAGAGAGGCGGATGCCGCTGTCCTGAATTCTGTAAAATTGTGAAAATCAAATTCAGCACCATGAACATAGTCAAAAAAGAATAAAATGACAACTTATTGTGAGAGATATAGGGCCACCTTCAGCAAAGCACTCATATTAGTATTCGATTGCAATCCCGGACATCGCTGAGCTCGATCATTAAGTGATTAATTTTAATTTCCCCATACTAGTATTGTAAGTGTGTAGTAAGTGTGTGTGAAAATCAGCAGGCTTCGAAAAATGAGTATAATAAAAGTGAAAATATTTTATAAATAAAATATTTAAAAGATGTATGGTAAAATTTATTTTCGAAAATAAAATAAATAGAAAATATGTGTTTATTACTATAACCTTCCTACTGAAACTATTTCCAATATTGTAATTGTTAGTATCATAAACTCCATACGCGTTTTAACTCACTTAAAAAATATTTTCAAATTTGTTATCTTTGAAAAATTAATATAAAAACACACATCTTTCATAATAGTAACATAAATGTTGCTATGTGTAAAAATGTAACTAAGTGAGAAGAAAAATAACATTACATTTTTATTTCAAATTATGTCTATGTATTCTGCTTGTATTGACCACTGCCTAGCGAGCCTTTATGTATATGTAGTGACTGAACACTTGTATGTTGTGTAAAAATACCCCCACCCACCCCCAAGCGGCACCAAAATGCTACTTGTCCTTAAAGTAGGTAAGTAGGCAGTTATTTAGGCAGCTGGCCAAAGGTCAACTACGAGTTTAGATTTTATTGTAGTTGGCTACTAAGTGTTTATGGAATTTTTCATAAATATCTTCAGATCATATATGCTCCAAAATATAGACATTACATATAATAAAAAAAAGTTACAAAAAATAACTTACTTTAATGCCAATGATCGGATTTGGCTGAAGTGTTCTGATGATCCTGCTAATGAATTCTAAGCGATGAAATACAAATGAAAAGGTCGCAGTTCAATTTTGTGCTTCACTATTTTTTTTTGTCAAAAGAGGTGTACTCAATAGCTCCATGCACACTCTTCTAACATTTTTTATTTTATTTTATTCATTTCTTGAAAACCAACTTACAGATTTACCTAAAAGCATTCGAGAATAATGTAAAAATGTTTGTAAGAACAAATGATTATAAAATAATAATGAAAAAAGAAGAAAAATAGTAACAATAACAAATAAGACAGAAACAAACAGCAATTTGAATAAATATCACTCTAACTAGTAATCAGTCGTGAACTATCAAGCAACTCTATAGCCTTATTTTTGAAGCAGTTAATGGAGCAGAAAAAATATCTAAACTTTAAACGTGTATGACAATTCCAAGTAACAAGTTTTAATAACATGACTGTGAAATGTGAGGTAGTTTTTCATAATTACACTGAGATTCCGTGCAGATGAACCCTTTCAAGTGCATTTGCTATGGAGTCTGTATCATGATAGGTGTCATTTGTTGCTCAACACCACTGAAATATGAAGTCTGTACCATGTTTGTTTATTGACAGGTGTCAATAAACAATCATGGTACAGACTTCATATTTCAGTGGTGTTGAGCAGTGCATTTCAGTTTCATGTTTCAATGTGTTTGAGCAGTGCATTTCAAAAAAGTAAAGTTCTAAATCATCGGCAAGCACAAGGCAACCAGTAGTGTTGGCAACTGAGGACAAATTATTTATCATAATGAGAAACAAAAATGGACCTAAATTACTGTCTTGGTTGACTCCAGATTGGGTAAAATAAGGCTGAAATTTGAAATTTCCAAGCCGGTCATATTGTTTATTAGCTTGAATATAATTTGTGAAGAATTTTAATAGACCAGAAGACATTCCTGCTTCCAACAATTTTACTAGTAGAATAGTATTATCAACTAGGTCAAATGCCTTTTCTAAAATCAAAATCATCCAATTGATAATCTCGATCCAATTTCTTAGCCACATAAACCATAAAATTAATAAGATTAGGGACGATGAAATACTTTGGACAAAAAGAGTGCTGACAGTCCATTAGCTATGTTTGGATTTACTAATAGATATAGCAATGCAGAATAGTCTCAAATACTTCAGCAAAAGAATATATGACTTCTAAAAGTCTATAATTTGTTATATCAGACATAAAAACATATTTGAAGAGAGGAGTCACCCAAGAAATCTTTGAAACAGAGAGATAAATTTCAGAACTTAAAAGAAGATTTATTATACATATAAGTGCAGAATACATTCGAATAGTCCTTTATTACATATGGAGATAAGCCACCATGGCAGGAAACATGTTTTGACTGTAGCTGTTCCAATGCAAGTCTGACTTCAGTACAAGTATTTATTACTTATTATTATATATTTATTATATATTATAGCTGAATGTATTTATTATTTATTCCTTTCATATTTTATTATGGCTCATCAGCACGAGTCTTAACCCATGCCGCCATTACAAAGTCAGGCATCGGTATTATTAAAAGAAACTGAGTTAAAATAATAAGCAAATTCCTTCACTCATGTATGAAATTCCGTTACGTGTCATAGTTGCGAGAAGCTGGCCTATCTGAGTGCTTACATCTCATATACATCCAAAATGCTTTTGAGTCAGACTTAATGTTAACTTTATGTGATACTTTAGTTGGTTGTACAAAAAACCAACATTTAACAATCACAGCTTAAAACATGTTTTTTATATTATTTGTAGTAAAATGATTCATTTTAAATGTTGCGAATAAAATCACCACTCATCACCTCTACACATCATTGTGCATATATGTCAGTCATGAAGCAAGAATACTCTAAATTTTATTTGTGAAATTTCACTATTTTGTTTCATTTTTACTAGCAAAACCTCAATTGCTAGTTGAACAGAAGCCTCACAGCTTGAAGAACTCGAATGTCCTGCTCGTAAAATACTGAAATTTAATAACATTTCCAGAAATTGTTAGTTCATTTGCTGCCTGCTATAATATGTATAATTTTAACTTCATTTGGTATTTTTAGTCTCCAAAGTCGTATCATTTTGTGAAACGTTTTATAAATGCTTTTTCTCACTGTACTTTAAATACCATTTTAAAAAGTATATAAAAATTCAAGTAAACAATAAAATACTTAACAGCCAATATTAAATGTGAATCAAACCGCAAAGCCTTATTTTTATAAAAAATTAATAGAAAATGTAGTGGAATGCAAAGGACAACTAACGTAAGTAAAAAAAAATTAAGTATCTATTTAATGTTTAAATTAACCGCTAGTAGATAACAACAACAAGAAATATTCCTATTTAATCTTTGTTTTAAATGAACTTAAAAATGGGAGTGTTTTTATAGTCTTACATTGTGAAATATCTTCAAAAAATAAAAAAGTTTCTAGTTTTTCATGCATTCAAATAGTTGATGGGACCTTAATATTAAATAAGAGTTTAACAGATGCCCAAAAATGTTAAATAGGTCAAGTAATTTTAATTTTCTTTTGGCATTGTTAATTTTAAATAACTTTTCAGCTTATTTCATTAACAAAGAAAGCGGGTCATTTTTTACCATGCAAAATCAATTCAAACCAAAAATGCATTTATTTTTCAATATTTTATTGATTTCATAATCAAGCGAAAAAAAATATAGAAAAATTAAAGCCATTATAAGAAATGAAAAATTTTCACAAGACAAAAAAAAATGCAAAATGATAAAATAAACTAATCAAATAAAAATTAATTGAAAGTACTAGGCAACTACAATGGCTCATCATGGGAATTTCACTAAAGCGACATTGTCGTTCCGTGCTATTCACATGTGCATACTTATCTTATTGCCTGTCCCTTACCCCTTCAGTCGGCAACAAGCTATCTAATAAAATGCACGCATTATGATAATTTTTGCGATTTTGTTGTGAAAAATTGAAAAAGAATGTGAGTTTCTTTTCTTTTTTGCACATTTTCAGTGACTAAATATCATTATTTTTATGTGTTGTGCTTGAACTCTCTTTCATGAGTCTTTGCTTCTAAATATTAATGACCGTTTTGAAGCAAATGTTTATTTTGAGATAACCCCGAATATTTTGAGATGGCAGTGGTTTACAATGAACCAAAATTAACAGTCTACTGTGAATCACTGATTCAAAGTTGACTACTTATATGTTTTTTACATAGAGAAATAATTTTATAAGCTTTTCTTAAAATGGCAAATTATTTATTTTATTAGCTAGGTAAAATCTCTGATCTTAACAAATTAACAAGCGACTATCAATAAATTGTTCTAGTCACAAATGTTTGAAAAATTTGGATCTTTAAAAAATTAATCTATAAATATAACATATTCCACATATCTACTAGTAAATATGTTTTTTTAATAGCTGTAGCTACCTGTGATATTTAATTTTCAGGATGGCATCTAAAAAGCTTAGCGTGAAAAAAGAACAAGCATAAGGCTAAAGATGTGTGACGGTTAATTTATAAAAATATAAAATTGTGCATCCAACATTGAGGCAATACATTTTAAAATTAAAAATCACTCCAATTGTTCATTTACTCCAAATTACGAAATGTTTACTTTAGAACAAGAAAACGCATTGAAAAATTATATAATTGATTGTACTCCGAAATTATACGGCGTCTCTGCAAAAGAGGTTCAACACATCGATTACCAAATGGCTAAAATAAATAAACTCCAGATACCTTCAACACAGAATACAAATGAAATGGCACATAAAATGTAGCTTACCACTTGCAATGGATTGCAACAAATTGAATGTTCAAAAAATTTTTCAGCAAACTGAAAATGGCACTACTACACCAGGAAAGTTTTATTGATGGAAGAAGAATTTATAATCTTGATGAAAAGACAAAAACTACAATACGACGTCCACTAAACATAATCACTCTCTAAGGTACTGCATAGTTACAATAGGGAGGGAGAGGGGAATATTTGTAACGACTTACTTGATTGTTAATGCACTAGGATAGATTTTTCCGGCAAGTGGTTCACCTTCTGGGGGAGATGAGTTTGTAAGTGATCAGGAACCAGAGGAAGTTGTATTAGATGATGACTTTCGTCCTCTTCCAAAAGATCCACAAATGGGTGGATACGTGATTATTTTGTTCTTCCAAAAAAAATTAAGATATACCATGTCGCAGAAATTTTAGAAGTAGCTGATGACTTTGATGTTGATTTTTATCTGTCAAAAATTTTGCGAACCATTGGAACCGGATTTATGACAGTGATATTAAATATATTTAGCCTACACCAACAATCCAAGGCAAGAATCGTCGTTAAGTTACCTTTCAATTTGGATTTACCTGTTTCTTTTGAACTTCCCTTATTAAGAATTATATTTCAGTTACTTTATTTAAAATTAAATTGCATTGCAAAGGCTGATATAAATATTGTGAATTTTTAATTATAATTTTATATTTTGTTGGACAGTGATTCTTGTTGATTAGTTAATAATGTTTAAGTTCCATCCAAGTTTTAAAGAAAACCTGGCGATTTTCATCTTCCATGTTTCTAAATCTCTATAAGAGCTCAAAAAGAAGACAGTTTTTTTGTAATTATAGACTGTTCTTTAATAAGTATTAGAATTAAAAGCATCTATTATCATATCATTAATTAATAATAATAAGTTTGAAAAGACCTACAAAATATTGCCAAATTTATTAAATGTCTACAGTTCTTCTAAGAACTGCTTACTTTGTTCCTGAAAGTGTCTTATAAAGCCTCATGACAAGACTATTTTTTGTAATTTCAGATAATAAGAAATATTTGAAGTAGGAAAATATGTTACCATGTTGATTAATATAAATATTATTGTTAAAATAATGATAATAATAATAAATTTAAAGTATCAAAAATATTGCTAACTTTATTATAATGTCTAAACTTCTTGGAAGGACTCTGTTATTGAATATCTATGGAATATTGACAAAAGAAGCTTTTTTTATGTTAATTTTATTGAAATGCAAGTAAATATTATGACTTGACATAATATTTACTTGCATTTCAACAAATTTGACACTAAAACATTTGTTTTCATTAATATTTAATGATGAGTGTTCGCTGTTCACTACCCTGTTTATTGTACAAAAACCTTTGGTTCATTGTTGATTAAAGGATCTATGCAATTTTTTTTTTAACTTAGTAGCTCATAAAAGAAGCTCTTTTTATATTAATTTTATTGAAACACAAGTAAATGTTATGACTTGGCACTAAGATATTTATTTTCATTAATATTTAATGATGATGGTTCACTGTTCATTACCCGGTTTGTTATACACCAGACCTTTGGGTCATTGTTGATTATAGGGTGTACACAATGAGCCAATACTCACTTTTTTTAAAACCTTAGTAGCTCGTAAATCCATAACTATAGTAGATTGTTATGAACTAAATTTGAAAGTTCACTAAATTACCTACAATTTAATATATAAACGATACTCGTAGCACTAAAAATTACTTTATGAGAGGTTGTCAAATCAATTCTGGTTCATTAATGGACACACCACCCTACTGAAAATTTACAAATTTTGTTTTTTGTTGGGACATATTTGGAAATATTCACCCATATACAAAAATCATTTTCAGTTTTAATTGCCACTTATTCTTGATGGGATAATAATAACCCCCTAAAATGGAAACTTATTGATATTCAAGATAAAATATTATATCATGTCAATGCTTGTTCCCATAATTAATTCTCAAAATTATCATTGTTATTCTAGGCATTACAATGGAATACAAAACATTTTTCCTAAAGGAACTAAATTTAAAAAACAAATTGTTTGAAGAGAAAAAATTTTACTCCAAATTAAAAAAAAACACTGTTTTACAGCTTGCTTTATTCGTATTGTCTAAATTTTATCAAGGTCTTTTATCATTTTTGTCATCATTTTGCAAGACTCTCTTTACACGGACCCCCTATTATTAGGCAATTCAAATTAGAAATAGCTCATTGTGTAAAATTTAATATAAACAAGACTTGCATTATGTTTTGAGTCTATTTAGAAAGAAATTCAGTTTTCACAATTGGCAAAAATTATGTATATTACCTGACTTTAGCTTCACACTATTTGTCATTTCTCTAATTTTTCTATTTCCATTTCTCTAATTTTTCAGTTAGTTGTATTAGACGTGTAGTTTGCTGATCTTAGCACGCTATCGAGCGGTTGCAAGCACGAGTAGCCTAATAACTCATACTGGAATTGATAGAACCAGTTCAAATAATAGAATATAAAGTCTAATCAAATATATTATAGATAATGTAATATGCATGTGAATGTATTTATGAACACAATATGTTTATTAATTACTTAATATTTACTAAAAAATTATGCAATATTTCAGATAGTTCTCTCTCAATAGAAGGGATAGATACCTAATAAAGTTAAATGTATGGATACATTATCACCTAATACCTACATTTTTATTTTTCATAATCAGTCATTTTATTTTCTTTTTTTTTTTTTTTTATTACAATTTTTATTAAAACTAGTTATATAACTAATGATTAATTTGTTTCTGAATTAATGTACTATGTGCTGACTAAACTAAGATTTTCCTTTGAATCACTTAGTGTTCTAATGTCTAACAAGCTCAAAAGGTTTTATTCTTTTGAGTCTTCTAATAGTATTTTGCACATTTGAGAGTCTGGACACTTCTGGATTAATGTGGTTTTGAAGTCTCTTTTGGTGAGAACTAGCAAATTTACTAATAATATCGTCTACCATCTCAATCTCAAGATCGCGATGGAGATCACAGTTACGGACATACCAAGGCGCGTTAACTACACACTTAAGCACTTTGTTTCGGAATCTTTGTATCACTTGGATATTAGACTTACTGGCGCAGCCCCACAGCTGTATTCCATAACTCCAAATCGGGCGTAGGACTTGCTTATACAAAATAAGCTTGTTGTATGTTGAAAGCTCAGAATTACGACCAAGCAACCAATACATTTTTCTGAACTTGATATTAAGTTCGTCGCGTTTCTTCTTAATATGTTCTTTCCACCGAAGCTTGGCGTCGAGAGTCATACCAAGATATTTAGCGGTGTTTGCATATGGTAATTGAGTGCCATTATTAAAGACTGGATGTGGTATTATCTTTTTATTTGTAAAATTGATATGTGTTGATTTGGATTTGTTTAATTTAATGCGCCATTTTTTTGGCTACTTTGTTGAAAACAGATTGCAATTTTCTAGTTGAAACTTCCACAGTCTCCCCCACTGCCATTATTGCCGTATCATCTGCAAATGTGGCTATTGTACTATATAACGTTGTTGGAACATCATTAATGTATAGCAAATACAAAACTGGGCCTAGAACACTACCTTGAGGGACCCCAGCCTTAATCAGCTTCAAGTCTGAATACGAGTCTTCGTATTTAACCCGAAAGTGTCCAGTTAATACTCAGTTTTACTATCTGCAGTAAGTTCTGTGAGAAATTTTTTGATTGATAATTGTTTGATGTTTTTTATTTCTGTAGTTAGTTGTCTAGCAGCTCTGTTAAGTAGAGTTTTATCATTTGGGCTTCTTGATTGATGCCACTTTCTTCTAAGTTTTCTTTTTTCTGATATTAGGACTCTAATTTCTTTTGGATAATTAAGACCTTTTAATTTTCTTTTAATAACCGGCGTACTATTCCAGGCAGCTCCCTGAATATCTGCGGTAAAAGCATTTAATTCTTTTTCCAATTGTTCAACAGTCTTTATCGGCACCATCAAATTGATATCATTTTCTAATAAGTAATTAAAATAAATCCAATCTGTTTTTTTTGTTACTAAGAGTTAATGTTTGTCCTTTCGAAATATTTTGTCACTAACCGTTAGGTAAATTGGAGAATGATCAGAGTTCAAGTCAAGTCCCTTTTCAATTTTAATATAATTTGCTGATAAATTTTTCTCGCCCCTTAGTATTGATTAATCTTGAGCCCCAGTGGGTGTGTTTAGGATTGAAGTCACCTCCAATGATGAAGCGACAATTTAATTTTTTAAAAAGTGTGATATGTTCATCTGCATAAATATTATATCTAAGTGGGCAATATATTGCACTTACCCTGAGTTTTTGTTTAGTTGTCTCAACCGTTACAATTGTAGCTTGGATATCGCAAGTCACATATTTTTCTTCTTCAAAGTGTTTGATGCATTTTTTAATAATAACAGCACTACCTCCGCGAGCCGTGTTAGCAGGATGATTTGAATAATAGGTTGAGTAGCTTTTGAATCTAATAAAGGACTCCCTAGTAAAATGCGTTTCTGAGATAAGACATATGTCAATGTTTTCTGTGTATAGGATTGCTTGCAGCTCATGTTGGTGCTGTAGCAATCCATTGGCATTCCATTGCATAATTCGTAGGGAAGTCATTGTTAGTTTCCAGAGACTTATTTTGCTCTCAATTTTATTGAGTCGCAGGTTTTGATCTTTTAGCATCTGCATAATTTCTAATAATATATTATCATTATTAGGCATTTGCTTAGTTGCACGGGTATTATCAGAAACAGCTTGGCTATATGTTCTTCCGGAAATTTGGGGATTTTGTGGTTTTGTGGCCTCAATCTGAGTGGTCTCATTCTGAGTGGACATTTTTATCAATTTATTAGTATTTACTTGTTGTTTAGGTTTGTTTTTGCTATCTCTTAGTTTTTGAAGTTCTTTAATTACTTCACATCCTCGATAGCTGGCAGTATGATTTTTCCCACAGTGACAGCATTTTGGCTGCATATCACTTGATTTATCACAGTTAGTCATCAGATGATGTCCAGCACATTTAACACATCTAGGTTCCTTGTTACAATAGTTTTTGGTATGACCAAATGATTGGCAGGTTTTACACTGCGGTATTAATTTATTGCTTTTATTTGGTTCGACAGTAATGATCACATTACAAACTTTTTTAATGCTGTATATTTTTTTAATGTCCGTATTATTTTTAAACGCAATAATAAACATATCTAATGGTTCCTTTGTTTTCCATTTCAATTTGCCTGTGGCATTCAGTGCTTCCAAACCTTGAGCTTTTAGATTATTTATGATATCTGTCGGACTGAAAGAATGATGAATATTTTTGATCATTACTCTGATATCCCTATCTTGTTTGTTTTCGTAGGAATGCCACGAAATTTCATGTTTTTTCAATTCATTAGTCAAAGCTCTGTATGCATTATCACTCGAAACATTTATTTTACTAACATTATTGTTCATTAATTTAGTTTGAAAATGATCACTACCAATTGTTTGGTTTATTAACGCAGTTAATTCATTAATATTTTCAACACCGGTTACAATAATAGGCGGTGGTTTATGCATTTGATTTGGTTGTGACTGCATAGCAGGTTTGGTATTATCACTTTGTTTATTATTTGTCGGCCATGTTTTGGTGATTTAATATCAGCCAATTTTCTTTTTTTCTTGTTATTTTTAACTCTTATCCATTCTGTGTCGACCGCTAGATCATTATCGCTTAACTCATCTGTTCCCTGTGACTTTAATTCGCTCAAATTTCGATTTAGTTTTAAATTTTCGATTTCTAATTTCATTACTTTGACTTGTTCCTGAAGATCAAAGATAATTTTTTTCAAATTATCTTCGTTCTGTCTGGCTTGGCACCATGCAGAATAAAGTTGTCCCTCATTTTGTGTCCTTCGCGTATTTTCAGCGAAGAGTATATTATTTGATTGAAGCAATTGGGCTTCATTAGCTGTAGGAGGATAATATTTCGTCATCACTGTCTGTGATTGTCCTCTTGAATTCTCGTTATCCATGCTCCTTCACACGCTACCCTATGTCACTTGCATAGCATGATGACTACGCGCTCCAACTCAACGCGTATTAAGTGTGATTTCAAATGCTCAGTACTAGATGGCGGCAGTAGAGTTGCTTAACTCCGTACTAATAAAATACAAAACAAAGAACAAGGCGCGCTACTAGCTGATCACAGAAAATTCAGAAGACACCATAGGACATTGAGTGGAGGACGCCTGGCGCCGTAACCGATCGTGCGCCCCCTCCCGCGCCATGTTTCGCCGACACGGGCAGAGGTGCACGTGGTGTAGGATGAGGGGGAATTACAGGACCAGCTCCCCCTCATTGAGAAACAAAACTTTAAAGTCATTTTATTAAATTTAAAGTTTTGTTTCTCAACCCCATAAGTTACAAAAAAATTAAAACATAAAATGGGTTCACAAACGTTTAATTTAACACGTAATTTCAAAGTATATTTTGTAAACAATTTTTTATTATTGCTTCAGATATAATCTATTACTTTAAATACATTCACTTAAATAATATAGTCACTTATGAATTAACATTTATCTACTCTACGGATATGATAATTATTTATTACTAGTGAAAACATCATTATCACACTTGTACAATAAAAAAAATTATACAAGTGATCAAATGTCCTTCACATTTATTGACATTATATGACAACCTATTATTTTTCTATCACTGAAAGTTTTCCACTTTCATTTCATATAACTTTAAGTGATACATTTGATGAATTAAGAACGTACTAATGCCTAGTGTATTCTCTTTGTATGCATTTAAATCCGTATATTCACGTGAATTTCACTCATATATTCACTAACATATAAAGATTGAAAAAATAATAACTCGAAGCGATAACAATATTTCATGATACAGCCAAATAAGCATGTAATAAATGTGACTCCGTTTGGATCTCTATTAGTACTTATTCACAAACTAAATTTTTCATGTATTTTATTTAGAGGAAATTAATATGGTCAGCTTCTATCTTCTCTAATAAATTTCGCTCTCTTACACCCAAAACGTATTGTGTTGTTTTCATCTATTAATATCGACGGCGTTTCGTAAACATTACAAACACAAAATTGTTTCTAAATAATTACAGTTTATATAATAAAAGATAAATAAAAAGTTGAATTTATGCGTAGAATTTTACATCTTTCCTATTATTTGCATTACAACTGCTGTTTTTGTACGTCTGAAATGAGCACAAAGACATGTTTTAATGCTCGCTACTTTTTCATACGTTTTATGTTTGCGCAGGACTTATTTATAATTAGGGACTACTTACTTCGAAAGGATAGAATCGGAAGGCTTATAAAAATCACTCACAGGTCCATTTATCTGTCAGCCCTTTTTCTAACAGTTTGACATGGAAACATAAATTTGGTATAAATGTAAAACATTGAAACGCCTATATTTAAACAGTTAACACTTGAAAATATTTATTTTAAAAATTTTTTTTTTTTAATACATCACATGGTTTATGAATTGAAAGTTATAAGGATACAAAAACTATTTTTTTTCAGACTTTTATGTAAGATAATTAGTCTTTTTTCTCAATAACCATTTGACATAGAAACTTAAAATTTGACACAGTGATAAAAGCATATTAATCCGCATATATTTCACAAGTTACAAGTAAAAAACATATTCACATAAATTATTCATAAAGTATTGCAAAAATATTCTTTAATGTTATTTATGTTTAAGGGTTATCAATGGAAATAAAAGAGAAGGTTAGAAGGTTTCCAAAAACTATTTTTTTATACTTTTATGTAAAATAATTCTAGAGACATAACTATAAAAATCCACAAAATATAATATCTCCAGAAGTTCTACAGTGAAAATTATAAAAAAAACTGTTGCTACAAGTTTACCTAAAGTTTACAGGAAAACTATAATAACTACTAAATCTATATATTATAAGAAATTTACTATAAATTTACAACTGTGAAAGATATATTAGGTGAAATAAATGCAATATATTCGCATGGTGAATAATAATATCTTAAAATAGTTTAATAGAAATATTACGTACGTAATATTAAAATAATATAGTAAAAAGAAAACTTAACATAATGTTTTCCATAGTACAATATATTTGTCATTCGTATTATAGTGTGGTTTACATGACATTGATTTTATCTTTATATGATAAAAATACAAGTAAGGTCGTTTTAGATAACAAAAATGTTTCAAAGGGTTACGTCAAAAATATTTCTATAAACTATATTCAGTATAAGCTGTAAAAAAAAAACATTGCTTAAACATAAAAAGTAAGATACCATTAGAAGTACTTTAATTTGGTAGCAAAATTGCACCATTTGACATGAACAAGATTGTTTGGTGGCATTTAAATGAAAAAATGAACAACCTTGTAAGCCATTTACTGAAAATGAATTGAGAAGGTACTTACAGTTATTCGACAACAAAACTTTAAACCATACGGACTAATATTTACTTATAGAATTAAATGTCAAAAGAAATTACTGATGGAAGCTAGTGACGTATTTACAACATAATTTACAGCCATTATTACAGCCATTATTACATAATTTACAACATAAAGGATAACTATTTTTTAAGCTCTAATTTTCTATTCGAAAATTTTATTTGTCAGTTCCGTAATATACCTATTTGCAGTTGCTGGCTGAAATACAAATAACTATTTTTTAAAAATTTTGTCTCCACCTCCTCATATCTCCACACCTCTCGTCTCACTCAGAACACTATTGGACGGATTTTGGATGATTACCCTGTCGTGTGCTTTCAAGCCATAAACAAGAGGATACTATATTTGATTCAGTTTACAAGTATTCTGTATACATTTCAACAATCGTTTTCTGACTATGAAATAAGTTGATTTATTGGTCCAAGAAGTTATATAATATTCACAATAATTAATTTAGTTTTGTCTGAAACTAAAAAAAATAACAGCGGATTTATTAAACCAGTTTCTGTACAGTAAAAATTAATTCGAATTCTTCTAGCAAGCCACGAAGTTCAGCTTTTGTCACCGCGCGGAATTTGCACATCTATTTTCATTACTTTGGCAGCGGCTCTATCCTTATCCTAATTCCTTGTTACTAAACTATTGTCGTTGTTGTTGTCGTGTCCACATGAGACGAAGAACGAGAAACGAAAAATGGTTGCCAGAGCCTCGAAAGGTTGGACTTCTTCCAGTCCCGCTTTATGAGCGGCCGGGAATCCAACCCGGGTCCTCGCGGTGTATGTCTTGCGTTCTATCCAACACACCACGGTGACGATATCTCAAACTATCGACGAGGAAATTTGATATGGAATATTCCATAAATATTTAATATATAAAATATTTCTTCGATAATTTTTTTGTTTACACAATTTTTTCTCGGTGTTCTTATGACATTGATTTTATTAAGATGATTTTATGCTTAAAATCTGCCGTACTCTAAAATTTGCTGTTCTAAGTCACGACCTACCCAGAGTAGTAATAAATTTGCCGCTGTTGGAAGGATTTTCCCACAATAGCATATTTTGTTCAGGTTTAAATATGTATATACATACGAAGCGCGCAATTGGCATAAGGAAGGCAGAAACATTAATTCGAGTTCGTCTAGTGAGAACTCGAATTAATGTTTCATAACGCATATTCGGTAACACATTTCAAAAAACTCGGTTTGGAAACCGAATCAAACATGGACGTAAAATGCAAAAACCGATCCGAATGTTTATTTTTTATGGGCAGACTTATTTTGTGCCCGAAATAAATTCAATAATGTGTTAAATAAATTAATCGAATACTTTATATACAAAAAAGTCACCTGTATTTTTTCAAAAAAATAGCAAGAAATATAGAAATAAATACTTATAACTAAAAACAGGTTAAAAAATAAATAGTCCATTACACCCTCTCATTTTTCTTTAAACTATTCAAACAATTTTGTTTTATGATTTTGCACAACCCTTGCGCGTATTTACAATCAAATAAAATAGTTTCTTAGCACGCACTTCGGTATTAAAACGTTATAATATGATAGCAAACATTGGAGTACGCAAGATGTCGGAAGATTCGTCTTTTTTGCACGATGGACCCTTATTGGGCATCAAGTCCGTTTTAAAAGAAAGGTGCATTGAAAAATATCACATCCAAGTAAATCGTCCATTACCAAAAGGAGAAAACTATGTCGGTGTCATCTTCCGCGTCACTGTGATAGCAGAAAACAATAATGATGTGTTGAATTTCATAGTTAAAATGGCCATGGGTGAGGATGTCCCACGGACGGAACTACCAATAGCTCTGTTGTATGGCCGTGAAAACTTAATGTACACAGAACTATTGCCACTCTATAAGCAGCTGCAGGAGGAAGCTAGAATACCGATTGACGAACAATTCAAATTCACGCACTGTTACAAAGCCAGCTGCGAAGACTTCAAGGAATACATGATATTCGATGATTTGAAAGTAGAAGGGTACCAATTAATGGACAGGAAAATAGACATTGACTACGACCATGCGCGTATCGCACTGGAGACGCTTGGAAAATTGCACGCTATGTCGTTTGTACTGAAAGCAAAGCGACCAGATGAATTTAAATATTTCAGTGATAATTTGACTGAACTTGTTATAACTGGTTCCGATTGGAACAAGAACTTCACCAAAATTTCTTTCCAAAAAGCTGGCGCTGTTGCTAAAGATGAAAAGCATAAAATGTTATTAAAATATTACGAGGATAGTGTTGTGGATCACGTAACAGAAATTCAGAAATGTGACGAACATTCGATTTTAGCGCACAACGACTGCTGGATTAATAACATGATGTTTAGGTACGAGGTAAGTTTCAATTATGTATTGTCCATTTTTAAGACAACTTCTTTATTGCATTGATTATTTAATTTTTTAACCTGAATCAATTTTAAATTGAAGAATTTTAAATCTGAATCTGCATACAGATTTCTGAATGCAGATTCAAATTTCATATAAATTATACACGATTTATATCATGTTCCAAAATCTTAAAAACGATTTGAAACATGAATAATAAAATCGCCTAGTCGCCCAAGCGTTGTGCCTACAACGCTTGACAAGAAAAAAAATGTCTGTTGATGACAAAAAAAGTTAGGATAACTTGAAATCGATATATACACTTACACAATTGTTCTAAAAATTCTCAGTTTAAAACTATCCGTATCGACTTTCTCGGATTGTTCATAATACTAAACTTTTATTTAATAAATTTATTCAAAGCGTTACTTTAATATCATCATCATCATCATCATCATCATCATCATATATATTAATACGCTAAGGTTAAGATGTTACACTCCCTTTTTAGAAAAAACCTCACAACTAATCCACATAAATTAAATATCATTTTATAGATAATTGCTTGCTCTACCGGCATCCACAACTAAAAAATTTATTATTGCTATTGTTTTTGCAAATTAATTAATTATTAAAATTATATACACAAAACAGCAATGCTGCCATCTAACGGCTCAACGTCAATATGATTGACGGTCGGTAAAATTTTTGTTTAATTTCAAATCCACTCACGTATAAATAAAGTGGCGCTTTAGTTCAATGCTTTTGATACTTGCGCCTCTATATGTCAATTTTAGTAAAATATTTGTTTGATCTGTCATCTGAGCTTCATAATGGAATAAATAATGCGAAGACTTCGCACGGGTCACGCTAGTTGTACATATTACCATTGTTCAAAATTAACCAATGCTCTTAGAACTTTGTTGCATAACATTAAATCGTACCGTGGCATCAACCATAATGCTATAGCATGCCAATTTAAACCATTCATCAAAATTTGTAGCTCGCACTGAGGTTGTTGATAGATGAAAGATAAAAATCATTAAGAACTATTACTTTATAGTTATCTTTAAAAATATGTTAACTTTTTGAACGTTTTTTTTCGCTGTTGTGCGTTGAAGTATATTTTTTTTGGTCACATCTTTTTCTCAAAAGGTTATCGTGAGATCCGAATATTTCTCCATAATCACTTTCATTAATTCCGCTAACTGGTTTTTTACAATTATTCTTAAATTGGTAAAAGAATTATAGTGTAAAATCTAATATCTGTTATTTATTTCCAATTCATATTATCCAAAAGTCAATATGCAAAATATTACAAAATATTAATCAGAATTGAAATTTGTTACTTGCTTATGTTCATTTCAAATTTGTACATTTCCACAGCTGGCGCTCTTCGTGGTCAAGAGCAGATTCAAAACTCTTCGACTCACATATAAATACTCGTAGATATCGAGATAGTAAGAATAAAAATTTATTTCCATGCTATTAGATTTCCCGAAACTACATTACTGAATTTTATTATCTTTAAAGAAACAAATTACGATAACATAACCACTTTTAAAGGACATTTCTCGGAACATTGTCCGGTGGAATAATAAAAAATCTGATTACAACAAATATTTGTATAAAAGTTTTCTTTCATCGGTTTGTATATTTTGTAATATTAAGCTTTAAAAATATAGAAGAAAACTCTGATGATAAAAAATAGACACGTTGCTTTTCTGCGTTTTATCGTATTACATAAATATCGATAACCCCTAGCTATATGAAGAGCACGAATTAATGCTAGTATCACATTTGAATGTATTTAACGTTATTTTTGATACGTGATACCGGAAGACATCACGTATCAAAAGTATGTGATATCGGTCGGCACTGCTCCAAGCCCGCCGCTGTCGAATCCTAAGAACCGTTACAAATACATGTCAAGAAGAAGGCAAATACTTTTCTAACAATTTTTTAATTGTATAAAATTTTAAATATAGACGAATCTTCTATGCAAAAACACCAATTAAAAAAGATGCAAATTTTGACAACGACGAACGATTAATCGTATAATTTAAATTCAGTAATGTAAATTATCTCGCTGCTCGCTTATTCTGAATTATATGGTGGAATTATATACAATTCAGTTCTTGTGTGACATAATGATTAAAAAATTATTATAAAATTTTTTATTGAAAATGATTTTTTTTGTTATTCAAACTGTTAATATAAACACAATTTTAAGAGTTTGTAAAAAAATATTGTTAGGTTTTTTATTGCGTTTCTTTTAAATAAAATGAAGTGTAATGAAATGCCTATGTTTCTTGTAATATTATCTGTACAATTTTTGAGAGCGATTTTTACCAAAACTAAACGTTAAATATTTTGTTTTCAAAATTTTAACATAACATCATTTTACATTGACTTAGTTTTTTAAACAAGTATCGCGACGGGTTTAAAAAAAAAAATCTACTATTACAGTTACTACTTTTCCTGTAATTTTAATTGGACAATTTTTAAGACCGATTTTTACCAAAACTTAACTAATTTTACATTGACTTAGTCAATTGCTCGACGCGTTTTTTAAATAAAATGAAAAGATATTTGAGAGCGATTTTTACCAGAACTAAGTGGTAAATAATTTTTTTTTTCAAAATGTTAACACTATTTTATATTGAATTATCCATTTTTTGACAAATCGATTAGAAAAATATACAAAAATGTTTTCAAAATCAAAGTGCCGATGTGCTCAATTGAATAAGTGGCCTGATTATGACTACGATAAAAATAGTTTGAATAAACTATTGATAAATATTATAACTATTCCAATTTTGTCCATAGTGATCGATCGGGAACGGACGAACCAACACGAAATATAATCTGTAGATGTCTAATATTCTAGGTTTAAGAGACTTAAAGTTGTATGTCGACTCTGTAGAGAAGAAGATGTAATTATTAGCTGATGCAATATTGTTTACTGGCTCTGCTAGTGTGGACTGCGTCTGACTGTTTAGTAACAAGTTAATTTAATTTTCATGTCGTTTCCAACATTAAACAGAAGTCTATTCCAGAATACGAAGAGAGTATTACAAACTGTGATATAGTCTACTTTAAAATAACCAGTTGTGTCCTCGACTTTGTTCGTATGGACTTTTGGATTTTTGGTTAAACTATTTCATGGTTTAACATATATAATTAAATCATGATTTTTGTACCATAAATTACATTAGGCACAAAACAAAGATTAAAGTAATTATGTAGTTATGGATAGAGCAAAAATTGTAAAGTCCGCTGTATTTTAATGCACACATACCGTACCAATAAATAATAAAATCAGTATCAGAAAGTGTGTTTGCACATGCTTCAATCATCATCATTTCGTTTCAGTAATCAAACATGCAAACGAAAAAATTAAGACAGACAGACTTCAATTTTATCCTTATTGAAAAGTTTCACCCCACATTTTTTAACTCTTGTGTTCGTAAGAATTGCCAAATGTTCTTATATTTTATTTCTTATGTGATAGTTATACACAAGAAATAAAGCAATAATAATTTGTAAAAAAAACAATTTAATTTGGTCAATATCATTTTCACTATCTTATATGCCAAAAATGATTATTTTAGATACTAAGATGTAAACGTCAGAATTTGAAAAACTTAATTACATCAATTCAGTCACAAAAAATATCCATTTACATAAAAGATTCAGTTACATAATCTTTTTTTAAAAGAATAATGTATTTAAAAAAATATTACGTATTTATTTCAGAAAAATAGACCAGTGGAAGTTCGCTTATTAGATTATCAAATATCGCGTTTGGGTCCACTGGAAGCTGATTTATTAGTATTTATATTCACGAGTACGGGACAGCAAGTGCGCCAGGCTCATTACGAAGATATGCTGTTAGCTTATCACAATTCTATGAAGAAACATTTGGAGGCTTTCGGCCTTGATGTAGAAGATATTTATCCATGGACGAAGTTAAAGTATGAGCTGAAGAGAAAGGCAATTATCGCTTTGTTTTTGGGGATTGGTTACGCGCTAATAACAACGACGGAGTCTGAGAAGGCACCCACCATAGCCGACTTCTCTGATATATCCAACGCAGAGATATGTAAAAGCGAAATGCCCGAATCTTACAAAAAACGTATCAATGAAGTATTAGAAGACCTTTCGAGGTTAGGTTATCTTGATAATTTATATACATGTAACAATTGAAAATATGTAACAATAAATTACGAAATTTATTTTATTTAATCTTACCCTTTGGTCGTATATATTTAATCACGTTTGATTTACTATCATATGTGAAGGAGTCCCATTTTTCATATCCAGAACTCGTCATCAGACCCTGACCTGGTAAATGGTGTAGTTATTTTGCAAAGAAACAACTACCCATAGCAAATGTTTTGAATCATAATTGATTTATTGAATCGTTCGTTCATTCCTAGACCTTATCATCATCATATTTATATGGGACTATCCCTAAAGTACCCTCTTTGAAATAAAAAAAAAATCAAAATTACGATAAAATATATCGCTGAACATACAAAAAAAAGATTCCGACGAAATGAGAATCGCCTCCTTACTTTGAAGTCGGTTAATAAAAGTTACGGGCAAAAGCTAGTATATAGATAATTTCCTCTTTGTCTAAAGTTGGTTATCAGATTTTGCAAAGTGACAACTAACCAGCAGCAAATATGTTGAAGCACGATTGATTCATCACAAACCCTGATCTGGTCGATAGTGCAGTTATTTTGCAAAGTAAAAACAACCAGTAGCAAATATCTATAATTACGTTGTATTTATTACCCGTTCTTTTTTATTTATTTTACAATGGCGTTGAGCTCGCATATTATATTTCTGACGGAATAAACAGTTTTGTATCTTTTTTGCACACTTTGAAACGATTTTGTCACATAGGTGGTGTTTGACATTAAAGAAATTAATAAATATATAACTCGTGAGGAAAGATATTTTTAGAAAAAAACAAACAATTATTTAAAAAAAATGAGGCGAATCTGACGAAAAAACACGTTCGTATGATTAAGGGGACCAAGTGAAGCATACCTAGGATACAGATAAGTTGGAAAACATCTTTGTTACTTTTCTATTGCGAATATATTATCTAAAACGACAATATCTTTCCATGTCTGCTGCGACCTTAATACTGTTCCAGAAGATAAAGACTACAATAATTCTACCAATAAAACTGAACTGAATGTAGAGTAATGCACACTTGTTAGTTGGCTCGTGGGAACTTTAAGCATTTAGATTACTTTGGTTTTGGCAACAATAGAATTATGAGTCGTGTTTGGCAACAATAGAATCAGTGTCACTGATAACCGTCTTATAATCTCATAATGATTAAGGGAAACTTAGCTTGTTGTGATTGAAGTATGTTGTAATGACTAAATTTAATTGAAGTTAAACACGTAGTAGGTTTTGTTGTATAGGCTCAATTAGATTGACTTATGCCTTATTTCTTTCTTTATTAGCAGCAAAATGTAATCTTCAACAATATTATCGAAGTATGACTGCAGTGGAGTGGTCATTTCGACGTTTCACGGTATTGTATATAATACGTTTATACTAATACGAAGAGGTAGCTCGTAAGTTTCTTTGTAAGTTTGGGATAATAAAAATATTTGCTAAGGCGATATGAAAAATTCTTTCATCATGTTTATTATCGGATTAATGGATAGACGCAAAATTAATAGATTGCGCAACATTAACAATTGGCACATTCTACAAAATAACCTTACTGTCCCTTTATAACATTAAAAAATACAATAATAAATTTATATAATTGAATGGATGAAATGATCAAGGAAACAAAAAGTTTGGGTGGGCAAAAATATTGGGTGACAGCAGCCGAATTTTACTCCGTAAGACATACTTATCTTTACCCGACTAAGGCAAAGCCAAAAGGAACTTTACTCCGTAAGACATACTTTAGACATACTATAGCCGAATGTTACTCCGTAAGACATACTTTACTTTGGGTGAGCAAAAATATTGGGTGACAGCAGCCGAATTTTACTCCGTAAGACATACTTATCTTTACCCGACTAAGGCAAAGCCAAACGGAAGAGAAATAAATTTTCTTTTATGTGTCTATGTGTATAGGATATGTGTATAGGACTTGTTTTCGAATATAACTTACTGCTCCTTACATTTTAAGTGAAACTCTTTAAAACAACCAAAAAACCCTAAAGGATAAAAATATCTGTTTAGGGTGACACGATAATGACAAATGAGAGATACTTGGATAAAAATTAAACATTTTATTAAGTTGTGTTATATTTTATTCTCTTAATTATCACACTAACGTACTCAACATTTTTGAAAAAGGCATTTACAAGAAATTATAAATTTTAATTTATGTATCAGTGTTATCTTAAGCTATTTTATTTCATTGTTAATTTACTTTTTCATATTTAAAAATGTGTATTTAAAAATGTGTATTTTAAAACTTTAATCAGGCTATACGTATTAATTAGTTTATCGGCTTTTCAATGCACTCGAAATTAATCTAAAATTTGTGTTTACAATTTGTGTTTTGACAAAACAAATACAACAAATAAATGGAAATGGTCGGAATTCATAAAAAAAACTATTAATTGTATCTACTTGTAAGTGTAATGATATTCATGTAAATACAGTGCCCACGAAGGCTGCAAAACATTGACCAGAATGTGAATAAGAGGAACAAGTGAATGAAGGAAAAACAATGGTCGTTCGTAAAAAAACTCAGCATTGTTCAACACATGTTAAAATAAAAAAGAACATAATAAAAACAATTGACATGAATATTGTGCCTTAATTCATCAGTCAATATTTGATAGGTATCCATAACTAAAGTAATCTTCTAAAACAGCTATCACGCGGGCTTTATAATCTTTAGATGGTACTTGCTTAAACGCAGCCGAGTTTGCCAGATCCGTCATTTCCGATGTACTCGGCGCAACATCAGCCTCGCTTGTAGCAATAATTATAGAGCAAAGGCCAACTGATAGACCAAATATTGATATTCTTTTTAATTCATTCTTAAATACTGTCCAGGAATAAACATCGTCAACATCATATGAGAAGGCTTTCAAATGACTTGTTATGGAGTCGTGATAGGCTCGGAGCATGTCTTCGTAATGCTTGAGTCGCAGTTGTTGACTTGTACTGGTGAATATGAAGAACAAAACGTCAGCAGCAGGTGGCCCATAGCGTCCTATTTGATAGTCTATGAGGCGCACCTCTGCAGGCTTTTCATCCTATAATTAAAATTAAATAAATTGTTCAATGATCATCATATAATGATTTAAATAAACGGTTGTCGAATTCCATGAGGTGATAATGAAATAGATAATTTAATGAAGTCGATTCATTTTCATTCTAATATCGTTAATATACCAGTATGCTACCGAGAAAGGATGTGAAATTCATTCAATATCATACAATTCGACTCTTTTAATATCACAGAACTTGTTATATTAAATGAACCTGACCCTTTGATCTCATTATATGTATAACATTGACTTGTTGAAGTGTTTTACGTTGTACGTTAAATGTGTGATTAAAGTGGTGATATGTTATCATAATTGATTAAAGATAACAATATATAACATGTATAACACCAACTTTGCGTTTATAATTTAGCTCATTTGTTATGAACATTCGATGAGAAGAAAAAATTAAGAAAGGCACTGTTGTAAGAAATAATCATTGTGATCGAAACGTTATACCAAAAATTAATTTTGAAGATTGAAATGGCAATCATTGCACAAATAACCATATTAAATACGTGCTAACCTCGTATCGGAACATCATATTATTTGTCCAGGTGTCGCTATGCGACAGAACAGAATATTCATCCGGTCTGACGCGGTCGACAATATCGTCTTTGTAAAGGTTTAATGCCTTCTTGTGGTCCTCATTCTTAACTATTTCCAGTGCTTTTTGAAAGGCATACTTATTGAAGGACTTCACCCACTCATCCCCGTTATAAATCAGGTCATCCAATTGATTACTGAAATATCGGAATTTTTTTGGTTCTCTTATTTTTAACACAAACGATAAAGCGTGACACTTTCCCAGAGTACTCAGTGTGAGCAGCGCGTGTTCATAATCTACATAGTTCATTCTATTTAACGTTCTGTATCCGCTACTTTTTAAATCTTCTAAAATTAGGAATTCCTTTAAATGTTCTTTACAAATATAATGGCATCCAGTATATTTGAAATGTTGCTCTTTAGGTATCCCAGCGTCGGTCTGCATTTGTTTGTACAGCGGCAATAACTCTGTATAAAATAAAATTTCTCGTTGATACATTAACGTTATTGGCAGTTTTTTACGCAGAGTTGCATCGCCGACAGCAACTTTTATAATGTAACTAGATAATAATTTACTATCATTAGTTTTATGGGTCACTTTTGCTCTGTATATAACACCTAGATAATTTTGTCCCTTGGGCACTGCGCACTTTACACTTATTTTATAGTTTGTGACATGGTTGTGAGTATTTTGTACGAGTGATTTAATTACATCTAAAGCACAGGCGGGAAATGAATTTACTTCGTCCGCCATGTTCGGAGTTCAAACACATACTACTGATTCGACGTTATGTAATACAATATTGCGTGTGTTAAATTTAAATTTAAATCTTATCGTGATCTAGTGATGGCCAAAACCAAATTATATTAAGTGTTGAAATGTATGTAACGTGTTCCCAAATCTTAAAATAAGCGGTGCACTGGCGTCGCTAAAAATATTTTAGGTTGAATATAATAAGTGGAGGAAGGCAACGGGTATGGTGTAATTTATGTTGTCATTTTGATTTGTATTAAAGGTAGAAGTCAATGTCAACATTCTAGTCACAGAATTGGATATTTGACAATTTAAAAAAAAATTGTATTTATTATTCGTTTAATAAGATTTTGCTCTAAAAGCGATTTTAATTAAATATGTATTTTATAACCTTTTAAAAGATCGCACCGAAATGCACAATGACGTGATATCTCTGATATCTTAAGTTGATGAAATCATGATAAACAAAACTAACAGATCGGCAGTGTAAATATAATAGACACGAGAATTCATAATTTTTCTTAAATTTATCCTCTAAAATGGCTGATGATAAACGTGTCCTACACGTTGATAAAGCCATTCATATGCAGTGCCTTTGTGTGGAAATATAAATAAACCTGTTGGGTGTGAATGGAACCGACATTACTTGGATTCCGTATCCATGTGAATGTATTGTTCAGCTATTACACCTGTTTATATTATATTACCGAATATATATATATATATATATATATATATATATATATATATATATATATATATATATATTTGTATTATACAATTTTTCACATGCACAGTCAATAAGTCAAAGGGTGGAAAGGGAATTAATATACTATTTGATACTTCGGAGTTTTATATCTCGCGAAGCAGATCCTGATCATTTAAAGTACACGATGTTTAGCCCATAAGCTTCATTAGATAATCTTTAAGCATTTTGTATCATAAGATTCGCCAAATACCCAATTTGTATATTAAAGTAATTAGAAATAATTTTAAGAGTTTATTTTGTACCTTAATCATGACCCCGACAATATTTGACCGATTTTTCCACCCGTTTTCATATCAATCACTTTCGTACTGGAAATGTATCAATTACCTATTATATATAATCTGCACGGGAGCGGCGCTTCCGTTGTTGGCAATCAATTTATACAAATTGTTTATTCGACTCATGAACTGATTTTATGCATGCCAATTGATAGCAATATCGCAAAACTTAATTATAAATGAATGTAGATTTTATGCGCTTTACATTAATCATGGCGTACCCACGACATTATTTATTGAGGAAAATACAAACTATAAGTCTTTTGTTAAATGAGCCGATTAGGTTTTGCCACTCGTACTTTAAAATAACGAATTGTATGTTGTTTTAGATAAAGGTACTTTGTTACAAACGATTGTACGGACAGATAACACAATTGTGGTATCTGCCCGTACAATCGTTTTTTGTTTTGATATTAAGAAGACTAATGAATTATACGATTCTGTCCATTATTTGGAAAAAGACGGCCTTAAAACGACTATTGTTTTTTTTCGGAAAAGGGTTAGCTATTTATAAAATAGAGTTTTTTAAGAAGAAACCTACACTTAGATTTATCGAAATAGAATAAGTAAAACCTAAGGTGTAACTAGATGTGGCAGTTAAAATAGTTTAAATCGAAAGCGACGGCAAGTCGCCCTCGACCCGGGCGGCTGTCTGTTGGCTTCGCTTCGATCACTTGCCCGACCCGGGCGGCTGTCTGTTGGCTTCGCTTCGATCACTTGCCCGACCCGGGCGGCTGTCTGTTGGCTTCGCTTCGATCACTTGCCCGCAAATAAAAGTGGTCCACGCTCTCTTTTCATTAGCACAACACTCTACCCTCATAGCGCTCAGCAGTTGAGCTATGGACGTGTATTTTCGACGTCGGTTTATTGTTTATAGAATAATTTTCTATGCTTATTTATCTATAAACCTATTTTATAATCCTCTGTTTAAGTAAGTAATTCTGAAATTGTAATGCAGTGACTCTGTACATACCGAATTTAAGCAAGCAAACCCGCCGGATAAAGTAAATCTGGTCATTTCCCTTTGTCATTCTTTGTACTTGCGGCACTGGGTAGTAAGGAGTTGTTAACACTGAAGTGTTTTAAATATGGAAAATTAAATTATACCTGGAATTATCAAACAGATTTTAAAATATATTTCAGAGTAGTTTGGAAATGAGAGTCTTTTTAAAATATTCTTTGTGGCAACTTAGCATCGTTTCATTTGATGGAGCCACTCGGGTCACTTTTCCTCGGACGTTTCTTTTACGGCCTTTTCGAAACAATTGCCGTTTTTTCGGTGACAGAATCGTATCCCCGGCTGTTTATATTTTATTTTTGGAAATGACATAGTACGAAGTCGGAGCTTTATTGCGGATGACCCATCATTTCTACATCCGAAGTAGTCAAACATCTGGTCATTCATCTGGCAGAGTCCGTGGAAGCGTTGTCATGATGAAGGTTGATTCTGTAGTTAAGACGTTGCTCTCGAACTGTTTACCAATCTACGTAACTGTTCCTTCATTTTCTAGAAAAAACGTATAATAACATGTCAATCCGAAGAACCAGTAGACCATATGTTTTTCAGCATTTTGTTCTTTCTTCACCTTTGTAAGCAATTCTTTACAGGGAAAATAAACTTTTCTATCAGATTGTCATATCAACGTTTAAATTTACCCAAATCTACCCATATATTATTTTCTTCTTCAGCTGTTCAAGGACGTCTCTCAGGCAGATCATAACTGAGGCTAGGCTGGTACGACCACGCTTAAACTCATTAAAGCGGTCGTAAAGAGTGGCGCAAGACGGAGCTTTATCATAAATCTTGTTGTTGATTTGAAACTAGAGCGAGTCATAAAAAGTATTGAACGAATATTTGCCCTTGTTAAATTCATCTTGACATGCGACACATACAATTTTTAAATTATTGCTAATTTGTGAAAACAAACAAAAATTCAAACAAAGTACCTCAGAGGATTACTAAAGAGTTAGATTTTCGATGTTTGGGTATGAATGCAATTTAACACACATTTTGAGAACTTTTTTTATATGATATGAAAGAAAATGCATTAAAAACGACTATTTATTATTGCAGCTCACGATTATTTACTATAAAAAAACAATTGAAAATTTTCACACCTGATTATTTTGTTTGCGTGAGAATAGGTTTTAATCTTTTTTTTCACTAAGTCACTATTTATTTCATCACTAAGTACTAATTAAATAATTTCTTATAAATTATTAAATATGAATAAAAATATAAATAAATTCAATTATCACACATTGGCTACATTTTAACCTTTCAATTTCAACAACCATTATATTTGACTTGTATGGTACCAACATTCAGGAATTTATGTTTGGATTTATAACCTTTCTTTACGTAATAAAATAACAAATTAGATAAATAAAAAATGTATCTAATTTTTGGTCCATTTGGGTTTGTTTTTTTTTATCAATCTTGCTTGTATTTATAATCTCCCTTTACGTAATACTTTTTGCATATTAAATGTTTGAACTATTTTGCTTATTTAATTTCTTATTTATATCAATTCGTGTTTGTATTTATAACCTCTCAATATACCTAATCCTTTTTGCTTATTTAATTTTTGGACCATTTACGTTTATTTTTTTTATCAATTCTTCTTTAAATTTCTATCTTTTAGGTTATTAAATTTTTTATATTATTAAATTTTGGATCTTTAGGGTTTGTTTTTTTCATATATAAATGTTTGTTTAGCAGTATTAAGAATAGCAATTAATTCGAAATACTTTCATAATTATTTTTTCATACATACTTTCATAATTATTCATTCATATAAATACTTTCATAATTAGTCCTTAATTCGAATGAATTTATATTAATTAGTATAGTGTCAGTGAATATAGTGTCATAAAATACAGACTTAAAGATTATGAAACATATTAATTAGGTATCATTGATAATTTTTTATTTGACATTTTTGAAATCGTCATGATTTTTTAAATACTTTTAACGCATTTTAAATGTTTATTTTTTTCATATTATTTAGTTTAATTAATTTACATTTATTCTTTTTGCGTATTAAATGTGTCTAATATGGGAATTACCTACGTTTATTATTTTTGTATGTTATGTGTGTCTAATGATACATTTATTGTGAAATTAATGAAAAATAGCTCGGAATATATAAATTTGAAGATATTTGCCTGATACATTCCTGCTGTTGTGACAACGTCGATATCGTCGTACGTCTATCCATTTTTTCTGTATGGAGTATCCATTAAAAGAGGTTTTTTGAGTAGAAAAATCTTTTTTATTTTTTTTTCAATGGAAAATATTTATTTGGTAACCACACCAAAGTATTTCTAAGAAATTTGTTTGCGCCTGCAGGGGATATACTAGGCACTATATTTATATGGAGAAAAGTAATATCAATATTTGTACATAATTTAATAGAAATACTATTGTCCTTTAAATATACATATGTTCCTAAGAGTGAGCACAAGTCTCGTGGAGTAAGTTCCACTCATACTTAACAGATTTATATCGTCTTGTGTACTTTTTTCTTGTCGATCTTTCCTTAAAAATGTAAAGTAGCCTTTGTGTCAGTAGTGATTATACAACATAACAATTAGCTGAGAGAAAAGTGAAACCAAATAAGGTTAAAGTGATTTAGAAAAGTGAAATGAAATAAGGTTAAAGTGATTTATAACAGATTTATTTCGTCTTGCGTACTTTTTTCTTGCCGATCTTTCTTTAAAAATGTTAAGTAACCTTTGTGTGATTATACAAACGTAACAATAAAGTAGTGATTATACAAACGTAACAATTAGCTGAGAGAAAAGTGAAACGAAATAAGGTTAAAGTGATTTAGAAAAATGAAACGAAATAAGGTTAAAGTGATTTATAACAGATTTATTTCGTCTTGCGTACTTTTTTCTTGCCGATCTTTCTTTAAAAATGTAAAGTAGCCTTTGTGTCAGTAGTGATTATACAACATAACAATTAGCTGAGAGAAAAGTGAAACCAAATAAGGTTAAAGTGATTTAGAAAAATGAAACGAAATAAGGTTAAAGTGATTTATAACAGATTTATTCCGTCTTGTATACTTTTTTCTTGCCGATCTTTCTTTAAAAATGTAAAGTAGCCTTTGTGTCAGTAGTGATTATACAAACATAACAATTAGCTGAAAGAAAAGTGAAACCAAATAAGGTTAAAGTGATTTGGAAAAGTGAAACGAAATAAGGTTAAAGTGTACATAAAGCAATTTCGATTTTTCGTAAATATTTTAAAGACATAATTATCTTTTTGTGTTTATTTTTAAGGACTCATTTTCGATAAAATCAAAGCATACAAAGGCTGCATAACCTGTTTAGAGTTCTAGCAGGCCTTAGTTACGTTTCGACTTTTCGAGATATAAAAAGACCTTTCAATAATGCTCGTAATATATGCTTTTGACAGAGCTATATGGAGTGCTTTATTGTAGCTGGGAGAAAGATTTCGGCCCTCTTCAGTTTCATCTTATGAGTATATAATAGAAAGTTTGTTTAAAAAGGAAGATTGATTGATATTCATTATCTATACATATTATTTTACTTGAATCTATACAGTGAAAACTGAGTTCATAGTTTTGTCCCACGAACCAGAAGCGGGCAAGCACTCTATTTGTCCGTCCTTTTTATATTCATGACATTCACAAAAATATTAAACTATATTCTATTTAAAGATGGAATATTTTATAACATATTCCGGAAGTTAAATTAGAAGTTGATTTAAGATATGAAGTAATGAAATTTAGTCACTAATATTGAAGCAATATTTTGGCTATGAAAATATTTATGACTTTTGTTTTTCTAATATATTAAAAATTTTATGAATATTTTGGCTATGAAAAATATTTATGACTATTCATTATTATGACTATACATTTTTGCCTAATTATGAGTTTAGGCAATTTGTCTCTTAGTAAAAGGACGCATTCTACATATTTGGTAATTTCAGGCTTTTTACTTTTAACGTATTTGTCGCGTATTAGCCATAAACAGCTTAAAATTGAATCAGGTCCTATAATGCCGTTGAAAGATGGCCATATAAAACAACAGGTTTTACGAGTAAACCCTTGCACAGGTGATCTAACGGATTTATTAAATTAACTATTATATTTGGTTAGTTATTCCAATAGCTACGTATGTAGGCATACAACAGGAGATCATACAGGCGCTTGTGGAATCTAACCTGAATCAGTGTGCAATATGTTATAATAACTTTTATTTGAAATTATTTTTATAACACTCGATAAGTGTTATAAAAATAATTTCAAATAAAAGTTATTCTAACATCGGCATTATCATCAAATTGAAATTACGGTTTTATAAAAAGCTAAAATCCATTTATTTATAACGGCGAGCTAATCGCTCATCGTGCCGTTTTCACATGAACATAGTCCTCGTGAGATGAGAAGATGACGACGTTACGCCCTAGCTATTAAATCTTTAGTATTTGAGGGAGACAAGGCGAAGGTATTTAAAGATACCTATCTTTACGAATTTAGGAACATATTTTTTGGTTTGATATGAGTTATTCTTATCTTTTGACGTTGGTAAATGAGATTAGATGTTAAAAATGATATAGTTATGATAAGAAGAATGTTCTTTTTATCTTTGGTACAAGACTCACTTTTATGTAATTTGCCTTACCGATATCGGGTACCTAGCTATCAAGCATTATGATTGACTAATGAGATAAAATCTGAAATGTGCTATTTCAGCATGAATTACAGTTTTCAAGGTTATGATATTTTGGTTATGATTATTTGTGTCGTACTATGTGTCGATTGAGATGGACCTAGAACGTCAGGTTATTGCTTACACCGATTATAAAAAGTTTTTGAACGTTATGATGACGATATTCTCCTTATAATACCACTTGGGCACAGATTTTTCTTTAACTCGGTGTTTTTCACCACTAATTTTTTGATCTCGGAAGCACTTTGTCCTTTACGAGACTTATAGGTCATATATTATGTGACTAATTCTGATGTGGGTCGGAGTTGTAATTTAGATCTTTTCCTGTTTTTATTAATGATAAATAACCTGCCATTATAATTCAAAATTGCAAAATGTCTGTGAGGACTTTGCAAAACGTTGTAATGTATACGACCACTGTGTAGGTAATTGATAACTGGATCTCATTTTACGATGATATTATCGATACTTATAAGACTGCATTTAGGATAGGTACTCGGATTCATCTTTATTCTTTGGTCTTCATATTCGTCTTTTTTTGTTATTATTTGGTCTTCATAGGTAACTTACATCATTATGTTGGAGAAAATACAGAAAAAATTCATACGATTTCTCTATTTTAAAATTTATGGTTACTATACTGATCGCTTTTCATTTTGAGCATGGTTGGATATAATTCTCTGCAAGAGAGAAGAGAGTTTCATCAGGTCTTGCATTGCATCTTGTTTCATTATTTCAAATCTTTAATATTAGATTGGGAACTGTTACTTTACTGGACTATATGTTACCTTGCCAACCATTTTTTTACTAGGTTATATGTCCCATTGGCAACCGTTTTTTACTAGACTATATGTCATATTGTCAACCTTTTTTTAATGGACTGTATGTAACATTAGCAACCGTTTTTTTTACTGGACTATATGACATATTATCAACCATTTTTTAATGGACTATATGTAACATTGGGAACCGTTTTTTTTACTGGACTATATGTTATATTGGCAATTATTTTTTACTAGGTTATATGTCACATTGGGAATAGTTTTTTATTGGATTGTAATACGTGAATACGAAGACATATTATTTTCCATAACTTGCACTTATAACGTCAACTTGTTCCCCCGTTTTCAGTACGTTTAATTTGATTATCACGGTATTGGACGCATTGTTCTATCTCTACTTCTTCTCATGTTCGATTCGCACGTTTAGAGTTAAGATAGTAGAGTTTCGGGTGGTTCATTGACGGTTCGTTACTTTCACTACCTATAATTACATTTATATTAATTTCATTTTAATTATTGCTTTTGTTTATTTAGCTGGTATGTAAATAGGTTTTCTTTCGTTTTTCACAAATTTGTTCAACGTATTGGCCATGAGCTGTAAGTTGAGCAACCATTTTACCAAGAAAATAAATAAATGAAATAAATTTCATACACATAGGTATATCTAAATAGGTCAATAATAGGGGTACCTATTGCACATTTGCGCGGTCATTGTTTTTTTATTTTAGTCGCTGCGCTGTTTTTCTCAGAATTATTGAAAACAACTTCACGCAACGAACACACGCACAGGCACATGAATAAAATAAATGTTCATTATTTGTTACAAAAGTTCTGAAACCGAAATAAGTTTTTTTATATTTGGAAAATAATAAAATTTTAGAACAGAAGAACGTTAGAACAATTTATTAATTATTACTTCTGAGTAAAACATATAATGACGCAAACGTAACAGTGAATACTTAAAGAAGCTAAAAATTTTGACAGTTTTTTTGTCTTCTACTTTCATATCTCTTCCTCGGACATTTTTAAAAGGTTAAAAATCTGCGCAAATAAACACACCAACGGTGCCAACATTTGCATACGGAAAAAGTCCGCATTGAATTTACTTACTAACGACGTACTGCCAACACTAGCTACGAGTTTACTTACTAACGACGTACTGCCAACACTAGCTACGAGTTTACTTACTAACGACGTACTGCCAACACTAGCTACGAGTTTACTTACTAACGACGTACTGCCAACACTAGCTACGAGTAAATGCCATCCTCAGTTTCGCGCATGGTGGTATGAATTAAGGTTATATGGTTGGTGAATACTGTCTTTTCTGGTAAGTATAGAACTTATTAATTTATGTGTATGGTTATTATACAAATATAAATGAATGGATAATTTTGAGTGAATACATAGATGCAAACACATATATTTTTTCTGAAGATTTAATGTAAAATTGTCTCTCTTCTAGCTGGACACGGGGTCGTTCCTCTGGCATTAATTGTCGAGATCCTATTCCGCAATTAAGTAATTGTGTAATTATATAGGTACGGATTTTGAACTTTATATAAATCCATAACTCAAAGGTAAAATTCCGTAATTACGGAAATTTGTATCTCGCCTTAAACAATAGAATAACCTGCCGATCGAGTCGTGACATTTCATTACACGCTAAGAACGCGTAAAATCACATACCAATGTAGGCTGTAATATAACATCTTTGAAAATAGCCTGCAGCACGGTCGGCCTGTACTGACAGTAATTACCGTAGTTAGTAGCGGTAATTACCCATAATTTATTTAGATTGAGAGAGTTCACGCTCGACACGATACACTTGAGAGGGAATTAGTCCTTTCAAATAAAGGATATATTTCAGTATTGTTTAACGGTTAGAATGCTGACGAGCGCCATCGCGCTCGTGCGCGTAATAACTAAATTTGCCACGAACGCGATGGCGCTCGCAAAATCAGTTGCTGTTTAGCGCGCGGTATAGGAGGTCGCTCGCACGCATCGCTAATTTTTTATCGTTCTACGTGTTACATAAAGTTCAAATTATAATATTATTAGTAATTACAATATAAAAAGGATCCAGGAAAAGAAAATTTGTAACCTATAATGTTGGAATACGAAAATAATTCGACTGAAAATGATCGTTTTTCAAATTGTGAAGAAAGTGATAGTGGGAGTGACATTGTGGTGCGCTCACAATTTGGCGTAATGCAAATTTTGAGTGATAGTGATAATAGTGACAATAACAATTATTTTGCTGATACGGAGGATGTACCGGACTGCGAAAATACGATATGACCTTGATTTCAGTTTTTGTTATAATTTTTGTTCACAATATATATTTTCATAATTTTCTTTGTATTTTATTATCCTTGTACAAGTTTTTATTAAGAAAACACCGAAAAAATTATTGAAATTAGATAATTTTTGGAGACAAGAGTTTTTTTTTAGTTTTTTTTTCGAGACAAGAGTAAATGACATCAAAAATAAAAGATTTCTTTGGCAATTTAAGTATATATGAGTAAAAAACAATGGCACTAAAACGGTTAATAACATAACTTAATAAAATTTTTAAATGTGTTTTGTCATTATAAAGTTATTGACCATTGTTGCAAAATTATAAATAAATTATAATTCGATGGGGACTGCATGTTATACTCTTCGTTTGATCATAAATTATACATGCATGATACAATCATGTTACTATTTCTTTTTTTTTTACTTAATAACTAATTTGTTTACTTTATACAGTAATTTTATAAGTAGCAAGTAAATAAAATTATTAAATTTGGGATAAATTTGTAAAGTTTTATTTGTTTTAGACTCAATCTAGTGATAATAAAAAAATTGAAATAAACAATTTTTTTTAATACCTTTAAATTAAGTAAATTTTCAGAATGTTACAAATGTTATAATATAAGAAGATCGATTGCGATGAAACAAGGTGTTGTTTTATTAATAAATTATTAAATTAAATTGAATTCGGTAATCAGTAGCTGTGTTCCGTATAATGATTGTAATATTTTTTAAAACGTTCAATTAACTTAATTTTCTTTTATTGTTTTTTCAGGCAATCAACAAAGAAAACCGATGTAGGGAGTATTTAAACAGAGCACACGATCTTCGATTTGAGAAAAGATAATGAAAAAAGTGTCAAATGCAATTATTGCAAAAAATATTAAAAACTCTTGGTGGCGCACTTGGAGCTTTACGTACCCACATGCTGCTAACCATATTGCTGAAATGCCAGAGCAAGACCATGAAAAAGCTAGTACTTTAACTGCTGTTAAAAATGCTCACGATCAAGTCAGAAACACTAGGAATGAAATTCCGACAAAGAAAACTAAACTTAAAGATTACTGTTCAAGTGTGTTATCTGTGGAGGCCCGTGGGACCAGAATGATGGCACAAGGTGGAATTCAATTTAACATATTTTGTACTTTCGAAAACCTAAGATATCTGTTTAAACAGTGTAGCTTTGATCTACCAGATCAATATATGATCTCCTACAACTACAACCAAGACAGCTCTAGAATGGTGTGACAAATAACAAATTAATTAAACAATTTAAAGAAATGAAATTCCAAAATCCAAGATTCAAGAATGGACCTCCACCCGAAAAAGAAATTATTTAAATATAAAGGTTCACAACATAGATGTAGACGGAAAAAGTACAATTAGGGGAGATTGAGCACAAAAGGTTCAGTGAGAACTGATATAGCTACCCAATTGTTAGAACAGTATTTGAGTGCATTTAAGGTCAATCTTGACAATATAATTTTTTCACTACAGACGGAGCCAGTGTAATGTTTATAATGGGTAAGAATGTTGACACATTATCATCAACTGTGTTATGCCGATGGAATACAACTTGCCGTGATTGATGTATTGCATAAAATATAGAAAACTTCAGGTGCAGACCTGACCTGAACCTGAAGACCTGAGACCAGAATCTGAACCGAAACTCGAGAATATTGTTGCTAATGGATGTAGTTAATGGATGTTTTATATATAAATCTAGATTTTCAAAGCTAAATATTTTATATAAAGATATTATAAAAGAAGTAAGAGAACTATAAAAAGACAGATACGTAGGGGGAGATTGGAAGAAAGAATCAATTATTTTATTAAAGTCTAAAAAACGATCCAGTTAAAAGTGAGCGAGTAAAAGACAAAAAAATTAAGTAAACGTTTGGGTTGAAAAAACTAGAACACGTTGAGTTCGTTACGTTCTATTAAATCCATCTGTAACTCGTGCTACTCCACCTTGCAGTGATGAACATCCTACTATTTCACCTTGCAGTGATGAAGAGCATCCTACTGTCCCCCCTCGTAATGATAAAAAAATCAAATAAGAATATGGAATAAAACAGGAGGTATCCGTTTTGATTTTGGCCACGATATTCCAGGCTCTTTTGTAATTATCTTTAAAGATTGTGATTACGTTTTGGTAAAATTTCAACTAAAGAAAATGGAATACAGTTATGCGGGATTCTGTTCTGGATCTGGGGACGATGAAATACTTATATTTTTTTAAGAACTTGTAACGATACCTCAACATTGTTTAAAATTGCAAAAAATAAAAATTGCCTATTTAATATTGAGGTCTTTTAAGAAAGAAAATTTACCCTAATATTGTAATCAGTGGTGATTGAGTTTTTATTGAGATTAAAACACCTACCCTCAAACATACATAATGTTTGAGCAAAAATTTTAAGTGTTTAATTTTGAAGTATTTTAATATTTAATTATACGTTGTAATTTATATATATTCATTTCATATATTTAATATATATTCCATAAATGATGATTTCAGCGCGGTCAGAAAATATGCAAAATAGACAAAATAATAAGTTGCATATTCTTTACTATCTTTTTATGTATTTTATGTAAATGTTATGATTTTGAAGTTTCCCTGCCATAATCGTTATATTGATAATCAAATTAAATTATTTTGGTAAGTAAACTTTTACTTCTTGTATTGGAATTATTTCGTCCATTACGCCAGACGAGTCCTGCTTTTTTTTATAAAAAATTCAAATCAACTTAACATGTCAGAATAACACTAATTTATTAAAAGTTGATACACAAAACATCTAAAAGAAGAATCCCTTTATCTGTAAATACTAACTTTTACATTCGGCTTCACCCACGTCGTTATAGTTAAAAACTTATAGGAATAAATGCAGTGCCATCAATGACAAAATGAAATTAAATACTACGCATTTATTTTCGTGACTTCATAATAAATGACAATGAAGACAAAATATTTCCTCTAAATTATGGAAGGATTCTGTAGCTAACTTACGAGTATGTTGCGGTTCAAAAACTCACGTCTATCCGTCACTCCTTTGCTTCGTTATTCCCATCGTGTACTTTTTGCTTCAAATAAGTATTTTCCTACAGGAATGAGATTTTCGAAAGAAAATAGCCTGTGCCATTTCTCCGTCAGCCAACTATATCTGTGTAAAAATCATGGCGATCGGCTACTCCATTCTGACGTGAAAGGACGACAAACAAACGCACTTTCACATTTATAATATTAATTAGGATTATATTAGTTACGATGATATTTACCGGTTTAGAAAGTAACCTATGTCATAACCTGTACAAAAATCACTCTGTTCCCTTACTTCGTTGCGATATATAACAAGCATACTTTAAAATTGTTAATTATTGGGATTGCTATATTAGTTATGATGAGATTTCCGGGTCGCAAAATAGCCTAAGTCATTCCCTGCCCATCAACTATCTTTGTGAAGATAGTCATGTCAATCTATTTCTCCATTGCGATGTAAAAGAAGGACAAACAATCAAGATTTCGAATTTTTAATACTTGTAGGGTTTGTTGTATTAATAAGTTGAGATTTCTTGGGTTGGAAAGTAGCCTATGTCATTTTTTGACCAACTAACTATCTCTGTGCAAAGAAATTATGACCTGTTGCTCTATTGTGACGTTAAAAAAGGACAAACAAATATATTTCCTAATTTTGAAATATTATATCTTCGTGCAGAAAGCCCTATCGATCTGTTGCTCTATTGCGACTCGAAAGAAGGATAAACAAAACACACTTTTGAATTTTTAATATGATTTGGGAGTATCACATGGGTTAGGATCAGATTTCCCGGGTTGGTAATTTACCTACGTTATTTCCTGATCCGCCAGCTATCTCTTTGCAGGAAATTACGACGAGCTATTGCTCCATTGCAACGTGAAAGAAGAACAAACAAACACTTTTGAATTTTTAATATTGGTCTGATTTGTTTTTTAGATAGGTTGATATTTCCCGTATTAAAAAAAGCCTATCTTATTTCCTGGCCCGCCATTTATCTCTGTGCTGAAAATCACGTTGAACTGTATCTCCATTACGATGTTAAAGAAGGTCAAACAAATACACATTTGAATTTTTAACATTAGTTGGGATTGTCATATTAGGTAAGATGAGATTTCCCGCGTTTACAAGTAGCCAACTATCTCTGCGCAGAAAGTCACATTGATCTTTTACTCCATTATGACTTGAACGAAGTATAAATAAACACACTTTTGCATTCATAATATTAGTTATGATTATAATATTACTTAGAATGATATTTCTCGGGACGAAATGTGGTCTAGGTCTTTTCCTGATGCGCCAACTATTACTGTGTAAAGTTTGTTAACACAAACACGAATTGATGCAAAAAACATAAACCAAAATGTAAAAAATGGAATATGCAGCAAGGGTCGCGTAAAAAAGTTTGTAGATACAAACTCTAATAGTTAGTTAAAAAAAAAGACAAACCCAAAACATCCAAGATTTAGGTAGGTTTACCTAATAAAAATATAAATGTACCTAAATACAAATTGATATACAAAAAAAAACAAAATATCCAAAAATTTAATTAGTAAAAAGGGTCGCGTAAAGAAAGTTTATAAATAAAAACGTCGTTCAAAATTTAGCAACCAAAAGGAATTACGTAAAAAAATATAACACGAACTCATTAATATCAAAAAAATGTCAAAATATTATTGGCACTAAACTGAACACACGATATTAAAACACAGATCGAAACATAAGATTAAAATCAATTTAATTATATTGCACACCAGCGCATACTATATTCGGGAGAAATACCAGCCAAGACGTGTCTTTGTATTCGAGAGAAATGATGTGTTTTATTTTTTTTAATTAAAATCCTATTTACGTTATTAAAAATAAAAAACAACCAAGGTTTTAAAAAAACTTAAACTGTTAAATCGTTTTAATTCTAGTCATAAAGTGTTACAAATAAGGGAGTTAATTTGACTTAAACTTTATGTTACGAGATGTTTTTTAATTTTTTTTTCAGACATAAAATATAGTTTAATTGTGTTTTGGAAACAACTAGGACTTTAGAAATGTTGTCAAGAATAACATATATTTTTGTAAATTCACTAGATTTTGCTAAACTATTTTTTAAATGAGTTCAATTTGGGAAAATAATAAACGTTAAATCGACACGCCTTAACGTTTATTATTTATGGCAATGCCTCCTGCAGGGAGACATATCGATAATTGTATTAAATGCTATGTAGATAGCATCGCGCAAAACAAAAGGCAGTTAATCCCTTTTGTTCCTTATAACTTAATGACCCTTAACAAGTCTTTATTGTAAGATAATATTGCTATATAATAAAGTGAAATTAAGCTTTTTTAAAAATCTAATTAAGTATCTAATACAAGTCAATTAGATAGCACATATTTTATTTGTATTATTGCATTACTTACGAATTTTTGTCGCAAATCCAAGTGCCAATTCAAAGATTGATTTTTGATATAATTTCATTGCAAAATATTTGTTCATTGCATACCCTGTTTCTTATAATTATTTTTTCCTCAACAATATAGATAATTAAAAAACTACGAAATTCCGACTTCATTTTGCCACCGGCTTTTTTGATGATACTGCTTATAAATATTAAAGAGATTAGCAGTACAAGTCCAGCTTGAAGTACAACTTATTAGATGTTTTAATACATTGTTTATGGACGCAGAGATACGATTTGATCAATCTAAAGGCAGTTGAACAATATTAGTTGATTAAAATCGATCAAGTAAAATATTTTTGTAAGTTCTTATTATAGGTTACATTATAAGTTAAAATAAAGGTAATTTTACAAACGGTGATAACCTATACGGTGAGCTGAAATTGGCTGCCCTGCCTGCTCCCATTTAAAAGGTTACTGTTTGATAATAATTAGAAATTGTAGACATGTTTTTCATATATGTGCTAAAAGACAACCCGAGAAAAAATGATTTTTGGCTGGTCACAGTAAAGTCAAATTCGAATTTCAAATCAAAATCTAAATTCAAAATCGTTTGTCAAAGAAATAAAAATTCACAAATATTATTCATATTAAGAAAGCTAAGATTTTTATCACCTTCTTGGTCGTAATTTTTCCACAACTCGTCAATAACACAAATATTACAGTATCGACTGGATTGAATCTCTAATTAATTTTGAAAAAGACAAGTGTTATTTGGTTACATAATAAATGGATTGTAAAACTATAAAAGTTTTGATAATGTTTATTTCGCTTATTAAAAGTCCTTCGAATTTTTGAAAAAATATTTGATCGTCCGTTTTTTGGAGTTCCGTCGCCAAAATGAAAAAAACACCGAACCCTTATGATTTCCTCATGTCCGTTTGTTCACTTGTACGTGACAAAATCATAATTCTTTTAGTATAAAATTGATTGTTAATAAAAATGTTATAGCAAGAGGTAGTCGACTTACGTAAATTAGAAAAGGAAATAAAAAAAATTGTGTTTGTTTGTAAATATAAGTTCAAAAATATTTTTAATTTTTTTAAGTATCATACATCGAACTTACTCAGGAAGTTTTTTCTTACAGACTCCTTCAAGTAGGATGATATTAAATAGGTTTTTAAAATACGCTTCTATTAATATCAGAAACATTAGACGTTTCCTTTGTGAAATATGAGTCTTCGAACTGTTTTTGGAGTACACCCACTTCTCTAACTTTTTAAAAAATATTTAAAAATCGAAAAAAAACGAGTGTGCTTTAGACCACACGACTGAAGTAAAACTTCAAATTCACAAAATATGAACTTTAAAATGAATTTACAATTTTATTCACTTTAAACCTAGAATATTTAATGTATTGAACAAAATAATAATTTATAAAATTGTTCAAGAACCAAATGAAATTACAAAACAATAAAAAAATCACCGTTCGCGTAACGCTAGCAAACTTGCATATATATATATATATATATATATATATACATATATATATATATATATATATATATATATATATAATTCATGCATTGACTATGAGAGGACGAGAGAAAGAAAATGAGCGCGCGCACTGCTCTCTCTTGCTCCTACAGTGTGATACAGACAATAGGTTTGCACTGTGTCTTAGATATACGAAAAATAACTGGCTATGAGAGAAAGAGAGAAAGAAAATGTGTGCTCGCACCTCTCTCTCTTGTCCCTACAGTAATATACGAAACGTAACTCTCTCTCTCTCTTTCTGTCTACACTAACTTAATCTACCTCTCAACTTCCGTTCGCCTCGCCCGATCACACTTTTCGTAACGCTCTCGTCATGCATTCACCAGCTTACTCCCCAAGTCAAGCGTGCGTAAAGAAGTTTTACTTCAAAACTTATAATTATTTTTCAAATATAGTAATTATTTTGAGAATTTTTTACAACATCCTAATACCCTTCGACGAAGATGATAATCGTTGACCTAACGATCAACGATTACCATCTTGATACTAACGATCACTAGCCCGAAGTAACAGAACTAACGTATTGCGAGGAAGTTCAATTATAGGTATATTTAGAGAAGTTCATGTTTAATAATGGCTGATGTACTGACGTAACCAAAAGGCACATGATGATTACTTGATCCGCTATGTACTAGCTGAGGAAGATATGAAAGAACAGTAACATTATAAAAACAACGAAAACCCGACTCGTTCGAACATTAGCGTCATTCATTTTCCTCTACGCCACGGAGACGTGAACAAGCGGGAGAAATAAAAAGCAACATTTAAAAAAAAACACGACGGATGTAGTCGTTAAAATTGAAAAACGATTCAATATTTTTTTGAAAACCTCCTGACTAAAATAAGTAAGAACCTGTTGATATAATTAAAAACCCAAGGAAATCCATCGGGGCTGCCATTGCCATTTCCCTTCCCAATATCAATTACATTATAACAGCATAGAAAAGCTGTTTGCGGGCCTAAAGAATTTCAATTCGTCACGTACTGATAAAACTGCAAAATTTTAGGCATGACAGCCCTGACGGACTTTATTGACTTTGTAATTATAATAATAGGTTCTTACTTTCTTTCAGTAATTACAACGACTACACTCGTCATATTTTTCAAAATTTTTAATTTTGCTATTCATTTTATACTTTTTTGATTAAAACATTTATCGTGGGTTTAATCAAAATTTTAATTTTGCTTTTTATTATTAGTTTTGTAACTAAGCATCTAAAAAACATTCGTCAAAAGGCAAGGTTATGTGGCTCTTAGTAGAGTACGATCTTTAGATTGTGTAGTAATAACTGTACTAAATCAAAGAAAACTCTTCAACAATCCACACAATAGCATACCAGTGGAAGAATTAGAGCGCTTGAAAAACATGTTGCGTGGATCACACATCGACGAAGCCAAAGAAAGGCTACAAAGTAGTTAATCTAGATCAATAAAAAATGTACATTGCAGCGTCCCCTGCCAGGTTAATAACATGAATAATAACCTTCGCCTTGAAATCACACACTTTTTACCGAAAAACGTAACTAAATTGGTCAAATGGTTTTGGAGAAAAATGGGAGCATTCATTTGCAACAAAATATTGCAGCGCCTCCTGATGAGTTAACACCATAACACGTATCTAAGAACCATCGCCGATTTGTCCCGAATATTTTGCAGAAAATCGTGTCTAAACCATTTTGATGATAAATGGGAACATTCATTTGCAACAAAATAGTGCAGCGCCCCCTAGTAAACTAACATCATAACATCTATCTGAGAACCATGGCCTATTATTCCCAAATACTTTGCAGAAAACCGTGTCTACATCGTTCAAACCATTTTCGAGATAAATAGGAAAGTTCGTTTGCAACAAAATGTTTATTGCGACGCCCCCTGGTGAGTAATCACCATAACACCTGTCTAAGAATCATCGCCTATTAGTCTCAAATATTTTACAGAAAACCGTGTCTAAATCGGTCAAATCATTTGAGAGATAAACGGGATCATTCGTTTGGAACAAAAATTGTATTACGGCGCCCCCTGGGGAGTAATCGCCGTAACAACTTTCTAAGAACCATTGCCAACGAATCACAAACATTTTACAGAAAACTGTATCTAAATCAGTGAAACCGTTTTGGAGATAAATGGGAAAATTGGATTTCACACATAAACAACCTTTCACCCTAAACGCATATAACTCCTCCGTTCCGTCGTGGGTAAAAAGACAAATGCTCTGGAAATGTAAAACAATGAAAGAAAAACACTAAATAGTCGGTATAATCGATTTTTCTTTTTGGTATGTAATACCCGTATCGTTTTACTACTCTAAGCCGAATAAGGTGTTTGGTGTGTTTTATATCGTTTTTATGATAGTTCGTGGCACTTGGTGTGTTGCCTCGACCGTTGCGGTAAAGTGAAAATAATATATCGCGGGAATAAGATAAGATATGAAAAAAAAATTGATTATGATAGTCTTACTTTGTGCTCAGTGAAGGCTAGCTATATCAATTTAGAAAGACGTGTAGATTCAGTATGAATTACATCTTTATTTACCTTTGGAAAACTATTAAAATCTTGATGTCATAAATGTGTTGCGGGATACTAAATTGTACGTAGTTTAATCAATTGAACTTTTTTTTTATTTTAAAACTTCATATTTTCTGTTCAACGTATTCCGTTCACAATACATTCAACAGCAAATATGAAGTTTTAAAAAATAAAATGTGCTAAAAACATATGCAAAACGTCATGAAAGTAATATGGACAAGCTCATCTATAAAATTTAAAAAGTAACGGAAAGCAATCTAAGATACCACGGTGTTTCACAAAATTGTTAGTTATGTTAGTTATGTTGCCTGGTAACCCAAGTAAAATTATATAATTTTCTATGTGAAATACAAATAATTCTACTTAGTCATAAATAAATAGTTTGATTAATTAATTTTAGTCGATTTTATTATATTTTTCCAGGGACATAGTTATATAACACTTTATTGACTCGTATATTACTTCATTATACTTAGCAAAGTACATAATAAAGATATATGCATATATATATATCTTGTGTTCTATCTTAGGAAATGTTAAAATTTAAAATTAATTCAGTCAGAATTATTTTAAGTTCAATGCAAAATGATTTTCCTCTTAATTTAACAATTCTAAATATCCTAAACTGGTAAGGTCTTCTAAAATCTCATTAATACGTTTTTTGTAATGTTCGGATGCTTCGGTTTTAACAAAATCTGATTTGGACATATCAGATAACTCAGCTGTGGTAGGCGCCAAATCGCTTTCCGGCGTTGTTACAACAGCGTATAAAATACCCATAAAGAGAGCTATGACAGATTTTCTCTTCATTTCATTCTTGAATTTTGTCCATGGATAAATATCTCTTATATCAAGGCCAAATGCCTCCAAATGTTTCTTCATGGAATTATGATAAGCTGAAAGAATATCTTCGTAATGCGCCTGGCGCACTTTCTGTCCCGTACTCGTGAAGATGAATGTGTGTAAATCAGCTTCCAGTGAACCCAAACGTGATATTTGATAATCAAACAAGCGAACCTCCACTGGTTTATCATTCTGAAATAAACACGTAATATTTTATTTATTTTTAAAGATATTTTGTAAATCTGTATCATGATACGTGTGCTCATTATTTTAACAAAGATCACAATTATTTTGGCTTCATCCAACTTAAGCGATACTCGAAATAAATATCCACATAGATTTTGAAAGTTGAGTGAAAATGTAGCTGAAAGCGTTGTGCATATATTCTGGTATGCCATTGCGTTCGAATGGCGCCTTTACAGCAGAGAATTTAGAAATTACTGCACGCGACGTCGATATTAGCATCACTACAGCAGCATGACGCTGCTGTGTAAGCAAAAACTATTTTAAATTGTAAACATATAGTTGAATACTGTTTAACAAAAAAACTTTGGCTGCCACCAGGCCTCTTTCATCGTGCGTACCCCACGCATTCGCGAGCAACATAACCACCTTTCCATTAATTTACATTCAATCAGCGCGATGCGTTGCGCATCATATTAAATATATATTAAGGCGTTTACAACACCAGATTGGAATATAAGGCGCTTACAACACCAGAAATCTACTAAATTTGTGTACAAAAATATATGTTATTCTTAACAACATTTCTAAAGTCCTAGTTATTTCCAAAATACGACTGAAATATTTTTTATATCTTAAGAAAAATTCAAAAGCATCCCCTAACATATATTTTAAACCAAATTAACTCCGTTGTTTATAATGCTTTATGAATAGAATTAAAGAGACTAACTGTTCACGTCTTAATTAATCTTGGTTGATTTTTATCTTCAATAAAGCAAATAGAACTCCAATAAAAGAAATGCAACACATAATTTCTCTCGAACACAAAGACGCGTTTTGGTAATATCTATTGCAGTGATGGCGAACCTTTTTGCATCAACGTGCCATTTTTTCTTTGGAAATGTTTAATGAGGTCATAGACGTGCCAATAATTTTGTCTTTGTGATTGTTGGCAAAATAATAATAATAAATACTATCAACTCAAAATTCTTTATTTACTACAAAAAATCTAAATTTTGCAATGTTTCACTTACACGCGTAATTTAAAATTAATGTGACTTCTGTTGTTGCAGATTAGATGACAAATAACTTATATTAGGGTTGTAAGATGTTACTTTTAGCAGAATGCATGCTGAACTAGATTCATCTGTCAAACGGTTTCTAATCGAATCTTTAATGTTATTCATCTCTCAAAATAATGACTCGCAGGTATAGGTAGATGAAAATATTGTTAAAATAGCATGAGCCAGCTTCTTCAAACAGTTAAATGTGTCTGGTAACGCATTCCATGTTTCCAAAATTTTATTATTAGCATTTTCACATATATTACTTGTCAATCTTTCTGTTTCAATTAATTCCAACTCTTTCCTTGCCTCAATAAATTTTTGAATACATATTGAACTAGATTGGAAATCAATCAGCTGCATTTCAAATTCTTGAATTTCCAACCAATCGAATTGAGACAAGTTCATTTTATCAAATGACGTCATATCAGGGTACATAATAAACTTGAATATTTCATTTAAAGATAATTCTTTGAACTGGGAAAATCTCTCTAAAAATTCCTTGACCGAAGTATCAATCACAGAAATAAATTCTTCAGTAACTTTTTTCTTTTTCTGGTGTTTCGTGTATATTTAAATCATTGATTTATTTTTTCAATTTTGGAAAATACTTGTAGTTTCTTGTGATAATATCGTTCCTGAAAACTTGCAGTTTAGCCTTAGTTTAGCGCGAATGAGATCTATCATGACAATAATTGTTTTGTTTGTGCCTTGAAGCTTCACGTTTAACGTATTTAAATGTTGGCATATTTCTGTAAAAAACATCAATTTTGAAAGCCATATAACATCCAACAACTGTGGGTATTGTTCAATTTTTCCCTCATTTTGCAGAAACAATCTGATTTCTTCCAAGCAATCAACAAATCTTTCAAGTACGTTTCCGCGACTCAACCAGCGAACATTATTATACATCAGTAAGCCATTGTACACCGATTTGACTTCATCCAACAAAGCATCGAATTTTCTCTTGTTTAAAGCCTGCGACGAGATGAGGTTGACTATTTTTGTAACTACCGCCATTACATTATCAAGAGATGTTAAATCACTCTTAGCACACAAGGCTTGCTGGTGAATGATGCACTGGAATTCAAGAATCGAATGTCCAACGTATGTTTGAAATAAACTTATGAAACCATTTTTTTTACCCACCATACTTGGAGCACCATCAGTTGTTACAGAAACGATTTTTTTTAAATCAATTTCTTTTTCAGCAAGTGAATTTTTAACGGCCGTACAAATATCTGTGCCCTTTGGAGTTGTTAGCAACAATTTTATCGCAATTAATTCTACCTTAATGACGTTTCCTACGCAATATCGAGCAACAACAGCTAAACGTGCAGATTTAGTGACGTCAGTGCTTTCGTCAAGACAAAGGGATATAAAAGAAGCAGAGTTAATGTCATTTTTTGTTGATTTGTTACATTTTCGGCCAATTTTAAGATTCTTTATTTTATTGTGTTTCTTGATAGAGGAGTATCCTTGATGCGCTGATTTATCTTATATTTATTATCAAAATCATCAAAAAGATAGGGCGCGCATGCTAACCAGGCTTCCTTCAAAAACTCACCCTCTTGAAAAGGTTTACTATACTGAGCAATGACATTTGCAGCCGCGTAACTTGCCGCGCTCGTATGACAATTTTTGCCAACATATTTAATCATAGATGTTGACTGTTTATTTCTGTTTTCCAATGCATTTTCAATTAATTCCTTTTGCTCTGCTTCGCTTTTTTGATTAACGGCTTTGTGATTTGTTTCGAAATGTCGTTTAACAGACGATGTTCTACATACCACTATTCCAGAACATAAAACACACAACGCTTTGTCACCTTTATTAATCATGCCGTATTTCTCAGTCCACCAAGTTTGAAATTCTCTGATACTCTTACTATCTTGCACTTTTTGTTTTTTTGCTGAAGTAGCCATATTAAATAACAGTTATGTGCGGTGAGTCAACGGTACATTTAATAACAGGCGGCACCCATAGTTTGTACAAAGATATTGTGCAATAAACATTAAAATTAACAGTGCAGATCCTTAACGGGACCTAAAATAAAAATATCGTGAGAAAATATAAAAATGAGATTTTTTATAACTAAAACCGTAAACTAGTAAATTACACAATGATAACAAATCCCTGCGCCGAAAAAGGTCGTATAATGCGTCATATTGCAACCCAGGATATGTAGGTAAGTACAAAAACAAAAGAGCGCAGCGCACGCTCCGCCTCCCACCGCGCCGCCCCCACCCCGCACACCGCACCCGAGCACTCCGTAGCGTAGGATCACTCGCGTTCGCTGGTCATAAATATCTACTTGACACTCTTTTTTTGGTGCATAATGAATTTCGTGATCGATGACGTGCCCAAAATATAGTGTCGCGTGCCATCAATGGCATGCGTGCCATTGGTTCGCCATCCCTGATCTATTGCTTCTCTTTTACTCGCATGCAAACCGACAGTGTGCGCTGAGACGCGGTGCTAATTGGATTTATGTGGCTTGTTTTCCCACCCGCTCATAGAGCAATAAAAATAAAAAAACAATATAATTAAACTACTTTTAAATTTAGGTTTTGATCTGTGTTTTAATATCGTAGGAATAAGTTTAGTTTAGCGCCAATGATATTTTGACATTGTTTTGATAGGACATGGAAGAATATGTATTATATATTGAATGCAATATATATTTTGAAATACGTCGGGTGTTTCAAAATATATCGCTCGCAATTATTTATTATAAAAATTCGATTTGAAAATATTCATACATTTATTTGCGCGAGAATATGTTTTAATCTTTTTTCTTTCACTTTTTTTGCATCAATTCGTGTTCGTATTTATAATATTTTTTTTCCATAATCCTCTTTACTTATCAAGTTTTGGATATGTCTGATTAATTTATTTTTACTATTTGTGTTTTTTTAAAAACTTTTTTATGAGATCCTTTTTGCTTGTTCAATTTTTGGATAAGGTATCCATTATTTTTTTTTGCATATCAATTCGTGTTTGTATTTGTAAACTATCTTTACACGAACTTTTTTGCTTATAACATTTTTGGATATTTTGCTTTGCTTTTTTTGACCTCTATTCGTGTACGCATTTATATTTTTTAACCGACTTGAAAAAAAGGAGGAGTTCTCAATTCGTCGGTTCTTTTTATGTATGTTCAGCGATAATTTTTACCGAGTAGACCGATTTCGATGATTCTTTTTAAGTTGAAAGAAAGTACTTTAGAGATAGTCCCATATAAATATGATGATGATCTGATGATGAAGTCTACATATAAACGATGGAACTTCTTAACGAATGGTAATAAATCAACTATGATTCAAGATATTTGCTACGAGTAGTTATTTGTTTTTCCAAAGGATCTACACGACATACATACATCTATTTACAGATCAGGGTCTGATGATAAGTTTTGGACATGAACAATGGAACTCCTTAACGGATGTTAGTAAACCAACCATGGTTAAAGATATTTGCTACTAGTAGTTGTAACTTGGCATTATAATTACAAGAGATGAACTATGATATGATATAAGAGGAAATTATGTATATACTAGCTTTTGTCAGTGACATTTAGTAATTATGCAATATTCTAAGGAAGAAAATAATTGAATGTTAGTTATAGTTGATCATTAATATTATTAATCAATAAAAATTCTAAGATAAAATATATTTTAAAAAACTGACTTCAAAAAAAGAATGTACTAAAAAGTAAATAATAATTTATATATATATATATATATATATATATATATATATATATATATCTAATTTTTTTTTAAATATTTCTTCGTTTACAACACAATGGAGCAAAAGACCGACTTTACTTTCTGCACAGAAACAGTCGGCGAACCAAGAAATGACATAGACCAAATGTCAACCTGAGAAATATCTTCCTAAATAATATTACAATCCTAACCTATGTTAAAAATTTCAAAACTGTGTTTGTTTGCTCTTCTCTCACGTCGCAATGGAGCAACAGATCGATGGGGCTTTCTTTGGCGGGCCAGGAAATAATACTGGCTACTTTTCATCATGGGGAATTGTACACTAACTAATATAACAAAACCCAAAATTTACATGTCAGGAAGCATATTTGTTTGTTCTTCTTTCATGTTAAAATAGAGTAAGAGATCAACGTGATTTGCTGCACCGAAATAGTTAGAGGATCTGGAAATGACACAGGCTACATACAAACCCGGGAAATCTTATCCTAATATTACAATCCCAACTAATATTAAAAATACAAAAGTGTGTTTATTTGTCCTTTCACGTCGCAATGGAGGAACAAATCGACGTGACTTTCTGCACAGAATTAGATGGTGGATCGGAAAATGAAATGGGCTAATTATCAACCCGGGAAATCTCATCGTACCTAATATGACATTTCCAAATAACATTGAAAATTCAAAAATATGTTTGTTTGTTCTCCTTTTACCTCGTATTGCAGCAACAAATCGACGTGATTTTTTGTGCACAGTTAGTTGGCGGATCAAGAAATAAGATAGGCTACTGTTCCACACGATAAATTTTATCCTAATGAATATAATAATCCCAACAAATATTACAAATTCCAAAGCGTTTTTCCAAAATGTGACGCATTAGAGCAATATATCGACGTGATTTTCTGCACAAAGATAGTTGGCGGGCCAGGAAATGGCATAGCTTACTTTTCAGTTTGGAAAACTTCATCGTAACTAAAATAACAATCCCAACAAATATTAAAAATTCGAAAGTGTGTTTGTTTGTTCTTCTTTCACGCCACAACAGAAAAAATGGAATAACCTGATTATTTGCACAAACATAGTTGACGGGCCAGATAAAAGATATAGCTTTCTTTTAAAAAATCTAGTCCTAACTAATATAACAACCCAACAAATATTACAACATTCAAAGTGTGTCAGTTTGACCTCTTTCATGTCGTAATTAACTGTTGATTCGTAGACTTAATTGTTTACTAATCTTAATTGTTTAAATAATCATATGTTTTTGTACTTATACACGCATGCATGCACTCACGCACACACACACACACACACACACACACACACACATATATATATATATATATATATATACATATACAGGTGTCCCGTAAGGAATCAACCAACGAAATGTCGGTGTCGGTTACACATACGAATCAATATAATATCCTAGGCCTAATAGTTTAAAGACATGGTTTTTAATTTTTTTTTTTATTTTTATTACTGTGCATGAAAACAATTAGGTATTATTACTATTTCTGACTTTTTATTGTCAAAGATCTTTAAGAGAACATTCGTCTTCCTGATTAAAGTATTATTAATAAAGTATCGTTATTATTGGCAACATAAAAATTAAACGCTGAAACACGTGCATTTTATCAATTACAAAACATGAAAAGTGATTTTTGAACAATGCTACTGTAAATATATTATATTTCTATAGTTTTGTATAAAACATGACATCATTTAAAGCGATATTTAGTATAAATACATAGAAAATTATTCCGTTCAAAATTACATTGTAAACATTGCAATTTCTTTCAACAAAAAAAACCTCTATCTAAGTGTTTTAAAAAAAGTGCTCACCTTCGTCTTTTAATGATTGTCTAAAATAACAACAATTTGTATTTGATACCAGTACGGATACCGAGCAAATAATTTATCGAGCAGCACCTCGCACGTGTGAAACGGCCACGCGGATACAAAAATAATTTATGTAAATTGCTTATCGCGCACACAAAATTAGAACTGTGATCTAATATGCTTATTAAAACTTTGAGAAAAAAAACGAAAGTTCTCAGTTAACTTCTACTTGATGTCTGAACTCGGATGGTTGTGATATTTGCAATTATACCGTTTCAAGCAAAGGTAAAGTACTCCTGAGTAAGTTAGGAAATTATCCATATCATATAGACGGTAAAATATTAGTCTTATTGAACTGGATGCGTTATTGTGGAACGAACGTGACGTTATATTGTTGCTTTCTGATTGCAGGAGCTGATGTATATTTTCTCTTTCGGAATTTCATCCCATAATGATTTACTAAAAATTATAAACGCAGATCAAACTATTAAAAGTAAATTTGAAAATAAACAACATTATTTGGTTCTTATTATGTATTATTATTGTATGCTTATATCATTAGTAGCAGATATACGACAATAAATTTACTAACATAAGATTTATAAGTACCATTATGCGACGTGACCGCAATAATGTACCCGATACTTATTATTTAAATATTTAGCTATATATATGTATATATATATATATATATATATATATATATATATATATAATTTTTTATTAAACTATTACAAAGGTATTCTCTGTCAGTATAAGAACATATTTATGTCTTTATTTACGTACTTTATTACGTATTGTATTACTTGTTTCTATACATTTGGCGGATTTATTACTACGAGAGCAATCTCTTACAACCACACTTGTTAGATTATTACTGTTACAGATTAGAACATCAGTCCAGTCACGCTCGATAAGTAATCGGGTATCGAATTCGAATCTCCGCGGTGCGTTGTATCGTTAAAGGCCGTATGCATTATGATCAACCCAACACATACACCCCGGTGGCAACTAAATACCTAATTTTAAAGGAATTTTCCTTTCAATTTTACGAATTTATCTCACCGAAACTAGCTCGTGAAGTCTGTCCGTCGTCAATTTCTTGAAAAATAATTATTTTTGAAGATCTATTTATACATAATAATCAAATTTAATTAAAAATCTAATTTGTCATGGTTCAATGAGAAGGTAATCACCTTTTTGGAAACGACAATATTTATAACAAAATATCTATTGGTGTTGTCGTAAATTATAATAAAATTTCGCTAAATTCAGTTAAATTGATAGAAACACGTCTATGACATCTTTAAAGATTGAAATTTTGGAATTTGATTTAGTCATTGCCTTCAACTTCGTCTGTTTAAGTTATAATACATTTCTCATCTTGGCTTTTATTCATGAGCG